>OY726519.1:42282025-42836606 GCA_963383655.1 Bathymodiolus septemdierum
CAGAAACAACATACATGTATCAACTAAATGTGTAGAATTTCATTTATTTTTATTCGTTTACAGAGCTTATTTACGTTTTGTTCTAGTCCAGAAAAAAGTAACATACATTTGTATTTGAATTGGTCGTTATATACAACGATTGAATTTAGGCAAGACAAGGTACAAAAAATAGCAAATTTCTAAAAAGTAACGAAGCATAACTATATCTGTGGATATTCACGCATTAAACGGTAAAGTAACGAAACATAACTATATTCTGTGGATATTCATGCATTAAACGGTAAAGTAACGAAACATAACTATATTCTGTGGATATTCACGCATTAAACGGTAAAGTAACGAAACATAACTATATTCTGTGGATATTCATGCATTAAACGGTAAAGTAACGAGACATAACTATATTCTGTGGATATTCACGCATTAAACGGTAAAGTAACGAAACATAACTATATTATGTGGATATTCACGCATTAAACGGTAAAGTAACGAAACATAACTATATTCTGTGGATATTCATGCATTAAATGGTAAAGTAACGAAACATAACTATATTATGTGGATATTCACGCATTAAACGGTAAAGTAACGAAACATAACTATATTATGTGGATATTCACGCATTAAACGGTAAAGTAACGAAACATAACTATATTCTGTGGATATTCACGCATTAAACGGTAAAGTAACGAAACATAACTATATCTGTGGATATTCACGCATTAAACGGTAAAGTAACGAAACATAACTATATCTGTGGATATTCACGCATTAAACGGTAAAGTAACGAAACATAACTATATTATGTGGATATTCACGCATTAAGCGGTAAAGTAACGAAACATAACTATATTCTGTGGATATTCATGCAATAAATGGTAAAGTAACGAAATATAACTATATTCTGTGAATATTAACGCAATAAACGATCCTATTGTTTGTTTCGTATGCTTACGTTGAGCTACGTTCGTAATCTTTCGTTCGTCAGTTATCAAGAAATCTTCAATATACCATAAAGAACTTGAAATAAAGGAAACAACAGAAACAGCTTTCTCTTCGTCATTTCTTGACATTCAAATATGACACTAATGGTCAACTTTCTACCAGACTTTATGACAAAAGAGACGACTTCAATTTTGCCAATATAAATTTGGAGTATGGAGTTTATTTTTCACAACTCATTCGATTGATCTTGTCGTTTGAATTCAGTCCTTTCAGAACGTTACCGTATTCCAAATTCCAGAGAAAGGGTGAAGACACGATCAAGACCAAAAAACATGAACAAACCGATAAAGTCCATATAGAAGACACATTTAAGATGGTATTACCATTCGATTGTATGGACATTTACGTGTTTAATAAAGTAAAAAGACAGTAAACAATAAAGAAATTGCCATCCTAGATTTCTCCAAAGCATTCGACACAGTACCACATGATAAGCTTCTACACTAACTAGAACAATACGGCATCAAAGGAAACATTCACTCATTGCTAACCAACTTCCTATCAACCAGAACAGTGAGAACAATAGTGGAAAGTGAATGTTCAAAGGAACAATCAGTAGACTCTTGAGTGCATCAAGGTACTGTACTCGGACCGATAATGTTCTTATGCCATATAAATGACCTTCCACACTGTGTCAACTTGTCTGTCCGTTTATTTGCCGACGACTGCCTACTATACAGAACGATCAACAGGAAGAAGATCACCTCACACTTCAAGCAGACCTTAAACACCTTGAAGGATGGGCAAATAAATGGGGCATGAGATTCAACACTAAGAAATGTTATGTCCTGTCAATAAACAACAAGTCATCTAGATATTACCAACTAGAAAAACACACACTACAAGAAGTACAGGACAATCCATATTTAGGACTCCAAATCTCAAACGACCTGAAATGGAGCATCCACATAAACAACGTGAGTAAAAAAGCTAACGCAACACTGGGCTTCCTGAGAAGAAATTTAGGAAATGTCCCTGAAACATGCCGAAAAACCACATATGTCACCCTAGTAAGATCAATCATGGAATATGGAGCTACCATCTGGAACCCATACCTTAAGGGAGACATAGACAAACTAGAAAGAATACAGAACAGGGCTATAAGGTTCGTTAAAAAACACTACAAAAGTAGAGAAACAGGAGCCATCACGAGGATGAGAGAAGACCTTGAGTTGGAGACACTAGAGGAAAGACGACTTAGCCTACGTCTGATTCTAATGTGCAAGGTGGTTGAGGTGTTGGTACCGGCACTACCAACAGATAATTTCGTCAAATTAGCTAGACCGAAAAGGATCATCAAAGCAAAACATTTTGAAGATTGTATAACATCAAATATAGTAGAAAAACGTACATGCAATAATACAAAAAGACTTGAACTACCAGACTACAAGAAACAGCAGTACCAACATTCTTTCTTTATGGACACCGTAATTCATTGGAACCATCTGCCAAACAGTCTCGTGCATGCAAATTCCTTAGAAGCATTGATAACCGCTTTAAGGAATCAGCGCCAATAAAGACCGTCATCGGCGCTCTCTCTACCCGTTGTATAAAAACCATAGTTGGGTTCTGCAACGTACCAGATACAGATACAGATGCAGAAATGTTATTGAAAATAAATATGTAAACAGAAAGTTAGAAAGGGGGGGGGTGATTTCATATCACAAGGGCCTGTAGGAGGACCAACGAAGAGTTGGTTTTCAATCAATGTTGTCTGAATTTCCCACTAATACCATAGTTACATGATGACCAAGATGTGCCACCTTTTATATAGAAATATCTTATTTTGTCTTCATTACCTTATCTTGTCAGATTTCATTTGCAATGAATGAATGCATTTGGTATTTTGAACTTGTCCTTCATAATAGCATATCCTGTGTAAAACATGGATTTCTATTTTAAATTTTATGATAAATATTGAAAACTGAAATGCAACCCAAATTGTACCTATTCATTCATCAGAATATTTTTCTATTATTAGAATGTATCCATATAGATCTTGGTAAATAAATTACTATCTTTCACATTCAAATTTGGAAAGCAAAAAATATTTAGTAAATTCATAATTTGTGTAGGCAAATTTCAAATTGAAGCAGGGCATCATAGAAAGATACAAAGAGAGGGAAGGGTCTGTATTAATAATATTGATTAGGAGTATCATTTCTTCTAAATTATTCATTTTCAAATAGATATATAAACACCATTTTGATAAAGTAAAACAAAATTTTAAAACTTTACCATTATTGATAAACTAAAAAGTCCTTTAAATCCAATTAACATCCTTTATAATGCACCTCATTTTCTAGAATTGAGGACACTGTATACGTATAAAAATTAACCTGTTTTGTATGTCTTTTGTATTGTATGTACAATGTATGTTCGAGTGGTTATGTCGCAATGTGTATAAATATTCACCATTCACTAACAACCTAACAATAGAAAAATAAGAAAATAAAACAACTCATTTGTCTCGATTATTTTAAGAATCCAAATTAAATCGGATAAACAAGAGTCAAACTGAGGCCCCCAAAGCATGTGTTGTCTGCTAACTTGGATTTCAGATCCACAAGAAGAAAAAAAAAACAAAGCAAAAAAAATGAGTGTGTATTCAATTCATACACCATTTTGATGCCACCAATTTTCTAAGATCGTAAAACCAGATATTTTGCATAGAACCACCCAAAGCACATTCCAGCCAAATTTGCTTACAAATGCTTCAACTGTTTCAGATAGGAATAATTGTGAAATGTTTTTCCTTTAGGGTCTATGTTAAATTTGTCCTCATGATCATCTTGGATTTCTGATTGTCAGAGAAAAAAGATATTTTTAAGGGGCCATCCAACGATTACTCATTTTCAGTTTGGGTTCAATCAAATATCTAGTTTCTGAGATGAATTACTATTTTTTATTTGTCCTGTAGCGTTGGCCATCTTAGATTTTCGATGAACAAAAACAAAAATTTTTAAGAGTCAAATATGACATGCTCCTACAAAATAACATGTTCATCCCACGTGTGGTTTCAAAGAAGATTTTGAAATTTCAGCATCAGAAAGAATTGGCCGTAGCAGCCATGTTGAATTTCTGAATCAAACGAAAAACATGTAATGTTGAGAATCCCCATGTAATATTTCTACCATATGTGGTTCTAATTGGGCCTGTGTTTAGTAAAAAAATAGTTTAAATGTTCATGGACGAAGATGAATGCTAAGTGATGGCAATAGCTATTTTTTGTTTTAATGCTTGAAAACAATTATTTGTAAAATAATTTATTGTATTATTTCCATTTAAAACTACAAAAAGTATTCTTATTAGTGTCATAAGTTTGATGAAAATTCAAAAATATTTTAACAGAGAAAATGTGTTTTTAAATGAATAAATAGGGTAAATTTCAATAGTTGACATATTTCTGTCACAATAGTGTAATTGCAATGAGATGTTTGTTGGATACTTTTTTGTATACTAAGGTTTAGTATATAACAAAAAAATAAATCGAACAAACACCTAATTTTAATTCTAACATACCGTCCTTCTTTCGCTTTGTGAACAAACGAGCGATATATCGATTGGGTATAATCTCATTAGCACATGCACAGGTGTATGTGACCGACTTTCCCGTCGTAAATGTACATGTCGATGAATAATCGTGTGCTCGAATTTGGCAGCATAAATTGTGTGCGACATATTCCGAAAGCATAAATATAAATAACCGTCTTCCAATCAAAATATACTACCGTATTTGTACTCTTAGACATATCAGAATCGAAATAATTCATGGAAGCCAGAATGTGCTTTGAGTTTAAACATGGGTTGGCGGATATTGGAAGCCAGAGAGGCGAGGGATAAAATCTACTAATATCCGCCAACCCATGTTAAAACTCAAAACACATTCTGGCTCCCATGATTTATTTCTTAATTAGATTATGTTAACTTTTCCATGTGATGGAACATAAACAAGTTCCTTGTGTATGGAGAATGTCATATTCACAACAAGCATCAATTGTTTGGAGTGGTCATTGGTGTATCCTGTTGCAATGCATTTTTTATGACCCTATCCATTTATCCTGTCCCAAGCCATGACTGTATTTCCAACATCAGATGGTGTTGCCCCCCCCCCTTTTTTGTGTTCAGTGAGTGGTGATTGATATTGGTGGAATTGTTGACCATTACTGTTTTAACTTTCTTTTCATAATCCTCTACTTCTTTTTTCCTTCACGGCCATTATCCAAATGCCACCTTTCAACCATCAATTATTGATTGTAAACTTAATTCTCATCATAAAAATAAAAAAATGTATATAGTTGAAATACTGCTTACTTGACATTAAAAAAAATAATCAATCAACCATTCATTTCAACCAAATTTGTTGGATATGGTCCAACTTTTCACATTCACAAGGTATGCATATTCATATGAATTCCTGTAACACATTAAAAAACATACTTTCAGCAAACCAATTATTTTCATTGATTGATATGAAAAGAAAGTTTATAAACAGTAATAATAATAAATTCCATCAATATCAATAAAACAATTACCTTTCATCTTAACTGAACTTGGGCCGTCGTGGTGGTATGGTAGTTGAATTCACAACTACCTGTGCAATCGTTGCCCATCACCACTTAAGTTGTGAGTTTGAACCCCATTCATGGCGAGGTGTACTCGATAGAACAGTGTGTGATAAAGTTTGTCAGTGACTTGCGACAGGTCTGTGGGTTTCTCTGGGTACTCCAATTTCCACCACAAAAGTAGTAACTGAAATATTTTGAAAGTGGTGTTAAACACCTAGCCTCCAATGGACAAATGATGGATCAAAAGTTTGTGTATGTAGTGTATAACATAAAACACCTTTGGGTCATAACGTGCCATATCTTTACAAGTACCAATAATAAGATAAACAATAATAGAAAATCGCTAACCATGAAGAATTTTCTGAAAATAGTCAGTGTTTATGTAGGTGCTTTTTTTCTTAGCTCAGCGCGCATGTGTGGCCTATATTTAATTGTTATTCAAATATGCCTTTATTTGAATACCGAACACGGGACGTCATATTAGAATGTGGAATGATATATCGGTCATTATCAAAAAATGGAGAAATTTCAAATTACAATAAAATATGTTTCAGATTTTTTATTCAGTGAAATAAAAATACTTGTATTAGATTACAGTTAAATCTGACAAAATATGCAACCTTAAACTCAATTATTATTTGACCTTTTGCAATTGACAAAAATTTGGTTACAGTTCAAACGTGCAAATAAAATACAAAATGTACATGTATTGCTTTTTGTTACAAATTTTCATGTTCCAATTATCGTCAGCTTTAACCCCCAGACTACACACCAACCCGCTTCCACAATCAATGCCAGCCTGGACCCATTTGAGGCCTCCGAAGTCCACTACTCACCTCACTACATTTTTTAATAGACTGCATTGAAACCAGGGCACTTGGAAAGTGGATGGACAGGGTGGGGGCTGCATATTTTACTTTTTATGGTAAACATTTGATTAATAACTGATGTTTCAGTATTAAAGAAAAAAATGTTAAGCTAACAAGAAATTTAAAGCCTTTGTTTGTTTGTTTCTTTTTTTTAAATTAAAAAAAATATATATATTTTGCTTGTCGGTTTTTCAAGCTTCCCCGTTCCTGTGCACACAAAAAAAGCCCCCCATCCTCTTTCCGATCCATTTCTAAAGCTTTATCGTCACCTCTGTAAACTTTTGTTACGCCACTGCATATGCATAATATACAGAAAACATCGGATTGGAAGAAAGGCGGTCAAATTTTTGGAGATTTAAAATGACGAAATATTTTTATTTGAACAAAAAAATCGAAACTGACTTTTATTTTTTTTTACGAATGTTCCTAATACGCTTCCGTAGCTCGTAGATATCATCACATTATCATTTCAAACAATTAAATAACAATTTGAGAAAGAAATTGACCATTTGTTTCTCTGAGAACGGAATATTTACAAAATCATTGAACCTCTTGCTACTTAAATTAGGATTTATTTGTATAAGAAAACAATTTGTTGTATTTCGCAATAGACATACACGAACGATTCCTTTGTTATTTGGCGTATGACTAACAATAAGAAAATGCTGTTGAGGTGGTGAATATTCACACACTTTATTTATTAATGATAGGTGACAGATGTACTCGATAAGATAGACAAATTACAGGTCATTGTTCGAGCTTTTGTCTGCGCGATTTTTATTAATTTTTTTAGTTTTTTTATTAAATTTTTAAGCTTGATTGATATTCGCCGAAAATATAGTATAAATACAAATGTCCTTTAGTTTGCATTGACATGATCAATTATATTAACCTAACAATTAACAATATGTGATCCCGTGTGTCATGCGCAGTGGACTTAAGTCGAGTAATGTAGCTTATGTCGAGTAATGTAGAGTAATGTCATTTTGTGCAACATCCCTGATAGAACTATATATCAGGGTAATAACAAAATTAGCGAACTCCGAACAATCTTCCAAAGGGAAAGTCAAAACTCATAAGTATAAAAACAGACAAAATCAGTCAACAACCGGAAAACTGTGAAAACCTTCAATCTCCTACGGAATTTTAAAAATGGTAAAATTGGGAATTAAGAGATTGAAAGCGAAATTGTGGTTGAAACTGTGGCTTAAAATACCGAAAAGAATTTTATTGACAAGGTTCAATATAAATTTTATTACAAATAAACAAATTTAAATGATTAACAAATAAATTACCAGTTGAACGCAGCCTGTCGGATCGGAGATAAAGGGAGATAAACACTATTGTTGACATATTGACGGATGTCGTTAACCCGAATAATCCACTCGTTATATTACTCTCCCGCTGGTCGTCCAGCGAAAGTGCCGATAGAGGGCGCAGTATTATTCAAGTTAGGATGTCGTCAGCAGACGATGACTCATCATAATTAACTTGAATAATACTGCGCCCTCTATCGGCAGCAACTAGCGGGAGAGTATTATAACGACTGGATTATTCGGGTTACATCATAATGTGCTTTTACGGAGGAGTTAATTGGAATAGCCACAACAAAGCCGTGTTTATAAGAGTTTAGTTATGATAAGACTTGATTAGTATTTATTTAATTTTAACTTCATTTATTTCAACAATTTTTAGATAAACAATAATAGAAAATCGCTAACCATGAAGAATTTTCTGAAAATAATCAGTGTTTATGTAGGTGCTTTTTTTTTTTTGCTCAGCGCGCATGTGTGGCCTATATTTAATTGTTATTCAAATATGCCTTTATTTGTATACCGAACACGGGACGTCATATTAGAATGTGGAATGATATATCGGTCATTATCAAAAAATGGAGAAATTTCAAATTACAACAACAAAATATATGTTTCAGATTTTTTATTCAGTGAAATAAAAATACCTGTATTAAATTACAGTTAAATCTGACAAAATATGCAACCTTAAACTCAATTATTATTTTTTAGCGAAATTAAAGATGGAATGAGGTCCTGTATCAATTTATGTTACTGATGTTACCAAGCTTTGAATGTAAAAAAAATAGAAATAGAAAAATATTTTAAATTTTCTTCTCAGATGACTTAAGTTATCATCTTACCGCACCTGTCAGGTAACCTAAGGAATGTCAATATGCTATATGATATATTCTGGGGAAATTATCTACCACAGTAATTGTTTCCTTTTAGAGATTTTAAAACACATTAAATTTTATATAGTAGGCTCCTTTTAAAAATAGTCATGCTTCAAACAAAAACTGCAAAATTAAATTATTGGACTGTGACATCATGGTCATCAATTTAATTTAATTATTTATTTATTTAATAAGGAATACATACAACCAGAGGCTACCAGTAGCTCTCAACATAGATAAATACAATAACATTGTGAATAATATAAAAGAATACAAATTAATAAAGAGAAAAGAAAAGACAATAATATAATACAAGACAAGACCAATATCTCTCTCTCTCTCTCTCTCTCTCTCTCTCTCTCTCTCTCTCTCTCTCTGGACATTAAGTAACATCATGGGCATAAATTTCTAACACCAGTGACATTCCAACATAAAAAGTCATTTTTCGTTTATTTTTACATGATAAGAATCTGGTAGGTCTGCATAATTTGTTAATATCCATATACAATCCCATTACACCAAGTTTAATTAATGTACTCTGAACTTAAATTAATATTTGCAACCACATGGTAACATCATGGACATAGATGGTAACATCAGTGACATTTTCATGACATTGTTTAATTTACATTGATTTTACACTCCATACACAATTTTAAACAAACAGGATGTACTCGATACAACAAACACTATGTGCTAAAGTTTGTTAGTGACTTGCGGCAGGGCGGTGGTTTTCTCTGGGTCACTCCGATTTCCTCCACCAATAAAACTGACCGCCATGATATGAATGAAATATTGTTGAAAGGGGGGTTAAACACCATAACCCTAACCTTAGCCAACAATTTTAAATTTCTATAGCAATACTAGAGTTAAGTAAGCTCATGCATACTGAATATTAGATATTTTGTCTTTTTATTAAACGTGATAGATCATTTACAAACAATAATATTATGAGACAAAATAATATGGAAACACGAATCACCATTTTGTATAGGGCGTAACATGGTATTTCAGTTTTAGCTTAACTGTTAATTGCTCTCTTCCTTCAAAAGGTATAATTCACAAGTTAATTCTGTTGAAATTTGCTATCCAATGGCAGGGGCGTAGCTACCCCGAAATGAAGTGTACTCAAATCTGTTTAAAAGTCTGGTGGAGGGTCGTGGGGCCGCTTAAGGCCCCCAGAAGCTCTGGGGTTAATGGTGCAAAATCCTGCATTTTTGCAATTTCCTAGCACTTAAAATGATCCCACGGAAACCCAATTTTCATGAGCAACAAGTCAACTTTTGAACATAAATTTTGAGAAATAAAATATTAAGTAGAGCAATCACCATAATACAAATATGTAGTTGACTTAGAAATTTTATTTTGTCAAATGTGTAGTGGATTAAGCTTGATTTGGAATCGAATACAATTAACATATGGGCCAAAGAATCTACAGGGTGCACAGTAGACACTATCTTGAGTTTTTGAATAGTTCATCCAAGTGTGTTCAAGAAACCATATAGCCTTTGCTCTCCTTGTAGAATTCGAGATTACCCTGAAAAAAATATTAGCTAGTCTTCACTATTTTTACGCAAATTTTATTTCAAAGGAACCTTTCTCGAATAGAAATAATTTATACTCTCTGTCAATGGTATGATAATGTATAAACATGATAAACTGTAATCTCAATCAATTCGAAACGATGTCAATGTGCATCGCCTGTACAGACTGGAAAATGCAAATTCCATCCGTGTAAAACCAATACTTTTTTTCTTATTCCGGTTCTTTCCATATGATACGTATCCAGGTTACCAGAAGATTTTAAAACTTTACTAAAAGTAAACTAATATCAATATGCTTCCAATAACGTCAACGATCACGTGTGCTATTTGTTTTTGGGTGTGCGTTGTGGTTTTCCTTTAAAAAGAAATACGAATAGTTTGTTTGTTCAAGCAAAATAAAAAAAAATCATACCTTAACAACAAATGCCCCACCCCAAACTCCATTCCTAAAACACGTGAACGACCATCGATCGGCATTGTACTTATATAATACACACAGCTCCATGCTGATTCCGTAAATGAAAAGCATAGTTTCCGGAATTGAATATAGGTACATTAAGTAATTATTAACATGTTTGAATTTGATTTAGTTTATTAATTTAGTTTTATTCTACCTGATGTCCTAGATTTACCATATTTTCATTTTTGTCAAAATTTTCGATGTGTACGCAATTGCGTTTTTGCGTACGGGTTGCTACGCGCCTGAATGGGAAGCCCAAAATAAGGTATCCTACAATTTAAATAGTTATTATGATACATGTAGTGGTTTGTAGATGATTGTTTCGTATTTCCATATAATTAACAATGATTGAACTTGTTCAAATAAAGAAAAAAATCAAAACAAACTTCACAAACAATGTTAATGTCAAGCAAATTACCTATATTTATGTTCATGGAAAATAGTCATTTACCGGTACTTTGTTTTAAGTGAACATATTTGGTAATCTTCATTGTCAAGACATAGTATAACTGTTCTCCATTTTATTTTAGTTACTACTTCTTTCAAATCTTCTGTTTCAAAGTTATGTTTCACATTCATTGTTTTTGTTTCATTACTCCCATATCCTTTGCCACATGATTTACTAGTAAGTTGTTCCTTCTTTATCCTCTCCTTCTCTAACTTTCTCAATCGAAGTAAACGCCATCGTTGCAACTTTAACTCCAAAGTTTCAAGTAGATATTATGTAAATTGGAGTGCGCGTTGTCTGTTTTCAATGGAAATAACGAGTACAAAATGGTTTGGTACCCAATGGGTTCCTTTCATGTCCTTCCTTGTACTTGTCCACATTATATGCTGAATAATTGGTGTAATTTGTCTGATTCTTGTGTGTATTAGCCTGTGTAAATCCTGTCTATCATTAATGTTTTCTAATTTTGAATAAACACAGACTATGTCTTGTTGCAATACAGAAGATAAGGCAAATATTTGCCATATACCCATAGATGCACATGACTTGGTGATATTCAGGACTTCTTTCTAGTAAATGTCTTTCACCCAATCTTTATTTTTTGCTGGAGTTCTTCCAGGGACATATTCGTCTGAAAACATGGCATAGGTTGTACTTATATTCTTCTTATCTAGCTCTCTGCGTGGCCTTGTTGCAGGTATTCATCAGAAAGGTAGACATCTTGATGACTCTCATTCCCAAATGCCAGTACACTACCACTGCGCGGAAGACAGTTACCATCAGCTTTAACAGTCACTGGATATATAATGAACTCTTGAACTACATCATCAGGATACATATCCAGGCATGTGTCGTCTACTACAAGACCATTGTTCACGATAGAAACATTTTGGGTAGTCTATTTAAATTTCCTCTGTTCCATCTCAATTTGTTTGCATATAACTGTCAAAGAAAAAGATATGCTGCACGACTGAAGCTTTTTCAAACTTTCCTAAAAAAAAATGCAACACCCCACTAGATGTACGTACCTGATAACATGGGCTTCCTTCAACATAAATTGAACATACATTTGTTGATTAACAATCATTTATTTCTCCTTTTCTCCTTTGGTATGTTTAAACTCTTCTTCCTAACATTTAATAACATTCGGACATCATTATGAATGTGAATACTAAAGGTTGTAGATATCACGTCCATTCCTTTCCCCTGTCGTAAACACTTCCCGGTCCTTTCCTCATTCACGACTTATTACCGGGTTTGTAACTAGATTAACACGACGGGTGCCACTAGTGGAGCAGGAACTGCTTACCCTTCCGGAGCACCTGTGTTCACCCCCGGTGTTTAGTGGGGTTCGCGTTACTCGATCTTTAGATTTATGTGTATGTTTTGTAGATCGTTGTTTGTACTTTTTCTTTTGGCCATTGTGTTGTCTGTTCTTCTTGGATATATGGATTCTGATTGCCCCTTTGGTATCTTCAAACTCTTCTTACTACCATTGGGTCGATGTCACTGCCGGTGGACAATTTGTCCCCGAGGACATCATCCGCCCAGTAACAATTAAATGCATGAATTTACGAAGATCAGCTAGGATACTGGCTCGGACGTCGCCCAATATAAAAAGGTTCGAACAAGACGGCACCATGGAAAGGGTGTCGTCGGGAACGGCAGGTGTCCCTTTTTCCCCAAGACACGACAAACAACTCGGTGTTTCGAAATTCAGATCATCACACTAATAACAAAATTTCATATTTACGTATGCGTCCTTGTTCTGTTCAGTTACATGATATTTTGGATTTTAATGATACTGAACAACATTGTCTTATTTCTAAATGTAGGAACAAAAACTGCAAAACCTGCAATGTTTTGATTACAGAAACTAATTTCACCAGCCACTTAACTAATAAAAATTACTTTACAAGGAGTTACGATGATCTGAATTGTAAATCAGCTAATGTGGTCTACAGATTAGAGTGTAACCTTTGCGGATGCGTTGGTGTAACGAAAGGTAAACTACATAAACGGATATGCGGTCATCGATCCGGTATCATTAACAATGTTAGTGATATTGTTTATCAGCATTTTAATCAACCTGATCATTCGATCCTTTGCGCATTATTTTTTCATATACTATGACCAGGTATTAAATAATCTATACTTAATCAACCTGATCATTCGATTCTTCCAATGCGAGTTCGTATCATCGAAAAAATATACCATAGGACTAACAATCCAAACCTAGCAACACCTCTCCGTAGACAAAAGGAAGACTACTGGATACGAGAATTAGGGACTGCAGCACCCTATGGTTGTAATGACAAAATTGATGACATAGGCATCCTATCTAGCCCTACCTGTACATCGGTGAATGTGATGGATATTTTCAACTCAGCTCCTCGGCGTAAGCGAAGTCATGGTCATCATCATTATACATCCCCTATATTTCATGATGTTTCACTAAATGACCTTCTACCATTTATGCAGAAACCGTTGGGTATGCATCACATTCGCTGGAAACTATTTCCACTACCATTTTCAAAACTAAATGCCTTATACAACTCATGTTTGATCAATAATGTTACAAATCCGAATTCAAATGAATACAAACTTACAGCAATCGTCTTGGATATTGCCGGTCACAGACTTTACAAACCTGTTGGTATTAAGAAAGATGAAATAGACAAACGTTCCTTTCCTTGCCAACAAAGGTCTTGATTGCATCAACTTAGGCAATATCCTTCATCACAAATCCTTCAAAACTAAAATTCCACCACATTTTAAGGATCGGTATGTGCCTATATTTTCGTATGTTTATACCAGACCAATAGCGTCAAAAAAATTTAATTACAAACATGTGTTGCGTGATCTCAATATTGACGATTTCAAATCTAAGCCTCCTGATTGCACCTGTGCAAGTTCCCCATTCATATATAATCCGACTGGCCACGTTATAACTGGTGACATTAAAATTATCAACAAGAGCCTAAATATCGTGAGCCTAAATATCGTGAGCCTAAATCCATAAACTGGACACACAACTTTAAAATACTTATGGATTCCGTCGAGGATTATGCCAGACAATGGGCAAAACGTGAAAAGGAGGACTTGGATACTCTTTCCGAATGGGTGAAGAAGAGTATGAGATCGCTAATACAGATTAGAATTTAAAAAACTCAGTGGGTCTATGAGCACTCGCTCTACATCAATCTTTAAAGACCCAAATGTTGCTAAACACCTGTCTCTCCTTCATGACAAATATGTTATTGTCTCCGCCGACAAAGCCCCTAACAATATTGTTTGTGTGTGTAAATCACATTACATAGAATACTTGATAAAGGAATTAGGTATTGACAATTCACTTGGAACCCTACATATACACCGACGACACTTACGAAAGAGGAAATCCTGGACAATCAGGTCTGTTTTATGTTCCTTTGGAACTTCAACCAAAGATGAAGAACAGGATATACCATCACTCTACTGGATTCCTAAATTACACAAGTGTCCTTTCAAACAGCGCTATATTGCTGGGTCTGCCAAATGATCCACGAAACCTCTTTCCAAATTATTAACATGTATTCTATCGGCAGTCAAAACCGGGCTTCAGAGCTACTGTGACACTAACTACTCGACAACTGGTATGAATCGGATGAGGATTCTGAAGAATTCGAAAGATATGTTAGAGTACATACAATCTAGGTCACTCTCCTCCTGCAATAGCATTAAAACATTTGACTTCTCTACCCTTTACACGACTATTCCTCACTCTAAGCTGAAGGACAAATTAAGGGAGTTTGTCCAACTGTGTTTCTTAAATAAGAATGACCAACGTAGATACAAATACCTTGTGCTAGGAGGAGACAGATCTTATTTTGTAAAAGACCACTCTGATTCTACCAAAAATTTCTCTAAAACTGATATCTTCAACATGTTCGAGTTTTTGATTCACAACATATTTGTTATGTTTGGTGGACGTGTTTTTCTCGCCGACTTGCTCCTTTATTCGTATTAGGCAGACTTCATACAGGGGCTTCTCAAAAAAAACAAAAAGAAGCTAGCCCGATCCTTTAATTTCACGTTCTGCTATATAGATGATGTACTTTCATTAAATATTTCTAGATTTGGTGATTTTGTTGATCGCATCTATCCCATTGAGCTTGAAATAAAGGATACCACATATACAGATAGGTCTGCTTCATACCTTGACCTACACCTTGAGATCGACAGTGAGGGTCGGTTAAGAACGAAACTTTACGACAAAAGAGATTATTTCAATTTTCCCATTGTGAACTTTCCATTTATATGTAGCAACATTCCAGCAGCACCTGCATATGGAGTATATATCTCTCAGATGATACGATATTCCAGAACTTGTTGTTCCTATTTCCTTGATAGAGGGTTACTGCTAACAAGGAAGCTACTGAACCAAGGGTTCCTTTTGGTAAAGTTGAAGTCATCACTTCGAAAATGTTAAGGTCGCCACCCGGTCCTTCCCTCATTCACGACTTATTACCGGGTTTGTAGCTAGATTAACACGACGGGTACGGTAATATTATAAATATATTTTTATGAAAGCCGGTAATTTATGGATGTAGACAAGGCCGCAAACAACTTATGTGACGCCGTTGTTGTTGTCCCATTTTCCACATTGTCTAATTCAACAATGTTTTAAATGAATTGTGTAAATGAAAAGAACAATGAATAAAGAGACGGAGAATAATGTTTTCACGTCCGATTTTACAACTGTGTGTACAAAGCAAGAAATGAATAAGTGTGCATTAAAATGCATCTAAATCAATCCATTAGCCTTCATCGTTGCAGTCGTGTTTTTCTCTAACCCTATAGCGGGTATGCTATTAAAAAAACTTGTCAAATAAATCAGTAATCAGGTGTCAATGTGCCAGCTTTCCTTGCAAACTATGTCACCAATGTACCTATGTAAAGAAACAAGACAAGTTTAATGCTTGTATGCACAATAGTCCTCTATACATGAATTTACTTAGAAATGATGACCATAATTTGTGGCATGTGCGAACTAAAATATATCGGGAGTTTTATCACGACATATTTTACATAGCCAATGAAGGACGTCATATTTTTTTCAATATAATTCTATTTGATCAGAAGCATATTAGTAGAGCAAAATATCAATTGTATATAAAATGTCAATTAGAAATATATTTAAGCAAAAAATTATTTTTTTTAAATTATTTTGCTAACTAAATATAAAACAAAAATATCTTATATATTCAATATATACCGCTCTATTACTGAAGCATGAGCAAAATTGCTTTCCATTTATTGTTTACAATATTTGATTGTTTGATGGTACAAAGATGCAAGGAATTAAAATCTAGTTTCTTATAATACTTAATCTATTCCACACATTCCTTGAAAACTGCTGTTGTATTTTGTAATTTACCGGTAACTATAAAGTATTTTTAATAATTATGCAAGTATTTATTATATTAAAATGATCTCCTGATAGCATTACAAGAATACAGGTTTCTATTGTTATATCAATTATTATACCACATTTTGTTTTTAAACATTGTCCAAACTGAAGCCATAAGAGACGAACATGTTTAAAATAATAAAAAAAATGTCATAGTTTCATTGATTTCAAAACAAAAAAGTGCACATTTCTGTTTCTGATAATTTACATTTCATTAATCTTTCATTAGTACATGTATGCAAAAATCTCATAAATTTTATACTGTATTAAGTAATGTGTCAAATATATCGAGTACACAATTCTCCAGTCATCTTGTGAAATTGTCTTCCCTAATTTTTTTTGCCATTTTTCTTTCGATTTGTTTGTTGGCTGTGGACGACATTTCATGTATTTTGGCATAATTAACTATAACATCTCTCCAGAATAGGTCAAATTTGGGTGTCAAACTCTCCAGTTCATATAGTGTGTTATACCAGAACTTATCCCCACAATATATTTTCCAAAACATTAGATACGAGGTCACATATAAGTCGTACACACTCACCAATTTTTCTACCCTTCATGACTCGTTTGTGTTTCACTGATTATTTCATTTAAGGCTTTTTTAATTCTTTGTGCTATGCTAGAAGAACACATTTTATAGTCCACTTTTTTAAGTAGAACTTTGCGTTGCCTTCTTTTAGGAGACATATAACATGTTGTTGAGAAATAGACATATAACCATTTTCATACCCTTGATTAAACGAACGAATAAAAAAAGGATTAAAATCCTTCCAGAAAAAAATTATAGAATTCTATAGTGAAGCTATCAAGAACAGGTGACTTGTCCTTTTTCATCAGTTTCATTTCTTTTTGGGGTTAACTCCCCTTCTAAATTATAAAATAGAACTGTCAGCTTCCCCTAATATTGAAATAAGTGGATTTTCATCATCAAACAAGGCCTTAACGTTCTCATCACATATGCGTCCATCTCTACATTAATAAAGGTTTTCGTAAAAACGTTTTTGCTACTGTAATATAAATTCTTGATCCGTTATCTCTGTTTTATCATCTAAAATTACTTTTTGGATAATTTATTTTCCAGTGTAATGTCTTTATTTCTTAATTACAAGTGTGGACATAGAAATGTGCTGTCCAAAAGGCAAGTGTAGATGTCAATATTTCATATTAATAACTTAAAAAAAAAAATTCATGGACACAGGGGTCCTGGATTTTTTTAATAAAAAACTAATCCTGGATGTTATTTTTGCTTAAAGTCGGTCCTGTGTTTTTATTTCAAATTTTCATCATAGTCCCCCTCCCCCTCCCCTCCCAAGGGATATAAAATTGTATCATTAATAATAAATTAATAAATAATAAATTCAGATTTTCTATTTAAAATAAATCTCATTTACAAAACCACTGATATTTGTTCAATTTTTAACGCTGATTTAAGCTTTAGTCGCAACAATTTTTAATTTTTCTCTTTAAACTGTCGAAACATAACATTTATTTAACTGTAAAATTCACTAATAAATTTCACCCCTCCCCCCTCTTTTTTTCTTGTTTAAATCAATGATCAACAATATTCCAGAATCAAACAAATGGATAAATATAACATAGAATTCTTTTACATGCATCTTTTTACCATGCGGTGTCAGTGTGTTTTAAATTGGTCATCCAATCAGGACGCTCATTATTCTTGTCCAAGATAAAAATGCATCGCTAAAATTACCTGTGGGTGTTTCCCCACTTCAACTCGTAAATTTACATAGAAATCGGAGATATTTCGTCATAAAACTTCACACATGGTTTTGTCTATCATATTTCTTGAAGACAAACATAACAATGTATAGTATTTATCAATATGTGATGAGTATCAACAGTTTTTTCAACACCGTATCTGTTTCTCGATACAGCCGCCCGATTACAGTGACCCGTGTCCCAGATTAGCACATCCCAGCAGTTTTTTCTTAATAAGGTTGTTTTACAAAATTATTGACTGTTCCTTCCACATTATTATTATCTTTATTTACCAATGTCAAACAACATATAGGCATGCATATATACAATAATTAAAATCCACCTGTGATGTAAATCTATTGTCAAAAGAGTTATTGTTCTCTTTGTACTTTAGATACTATACACAAACTTTTCTTTGTTACAAGATTAATAATTAATTAAATTAATAAAGTACAATGGGTGGATTTTAAGTTGGAGAATGTCCTCGTATCTCTCCATTCCTTAAAAACAATGGACAATACGTTGTTGAACACTGGCTGAAATTTGAAAAGACAGACATGTTTATCAAAATACACATAACTTTTATAGTTTTCATAACTTTTATGTAATAAATATCATATTTATAATTATCATGAAAATACCCCTTCTTCATTTTAAAGCAATTATGCATCGAAACATATTTAGGGGTTACGGTTATTTCCGTTATATCGTGGCGGATAGTTTTATTGATGGAGGAAACCGGATTACCCGGAGAAAACCACGTCATTGACAAACTTTATCACATAATGTTGTATATACCGTGATAAAACTCCCGATATATTTCAATTAGCACATGCGTATTTACGAACAAATCATAAATGTCATTCCTAAGTGAATTCATATATTCATACCGTGGTGCAAATATAAAGCATATAAATACTCGTATTGTTTCTTGATAACTTTTTTTCCGAAAATAATACCTAAGACAAACATCTACAGATTTTGGTTTTTGTAATTGTTGTCTTCCTGTGATGTAGTTTAGAAGGATGCTCGTGACATTGACACAAGCTGATTATTGATTTATTTTATGATTTTGTGAGCATTTTACTTGTTTATGTTGCAAATGTCAAAATGCCATAAAATTGGAAAATATCAGTACCTTAATTGCATCACAGTCTAGTTATCCATATAAGAAATAAACGTTAGAGAATACCGAAGGGGCAATCACAAATGGACAATTCAGAGAAACTGGCAACATAGACTAAGGGAAAAAACACAACACAATATGTGTTCGACACCACTATAATATGCAAACATACACAAATAACGTAAATAAGACATTAGTCCTCATACAAACAACTGGAGGTAAAGACGATCCGAGCATCGCTTTATAAGGATATCGTAACGGACATCACAACAAGGAACTCAGAACGTAAAGACACATAATAGGAAAACACAAAAAATAAAAAAAAAGAGGAGTAACACGGACCCCAATGTAAACAACTGTTAACATGAAGCTTAGTGTAAATTGTATTTTGTTATGACATGCATTTCCATTACTGACTTCCACGTCGAAAAATAATTTCGATTTTTCCTACTATAATCGAAATAATTCATGGAAGCCATAGCCTGTATAACGTTTTAACATGGTTAACATTATTTTCGTTGCATTTTATAACTCGCTTTCGCTCGGAGTAAAATGTTTACGAAAATAATGTTAGCCATGTTAAAACTGTATACAAACTAACTATGACTTCCATTAATTATTTCTTAATTTTACTTACGTTCTTGAAGACTGGCTGAAAATTGAAAAGACAAGCATATGTTTATCAAAATACACATATCTATTATAGTTTTCATACATTTTATGTAATATGTATCTTAAAATAATCACGAAAATACCCCTTCTTCCCTTAACATTCATCGAAACAATGCTTAGGTTATCTTGATAGGTTTTTTGCTCTACTCAGTATAAATATCTGGTCTTAACTGGTAATTATTGTAAGTTGGTTATGATGAATCATAAATAACATCTTTAGATGCAATCTAAATGCTTGCAATAAAAATGTAGATATCAAATTTAGTACACACGACGCGTTTCTGGAATAACATGTACGCTCAAAATCAAAAGATTGGAAAGCCATATAACTAAACGTTTTGGGAGCAATAAAACCAAAGGATTTAAACAGGATAGCCATAATCGGCTAAGGTCACCTATGCCTGAGGGTGGAGAAGCTTAGTTTTATTAATAATTACATTATTTAGGAACTGTAAAGCTCGGGTAATGACTATGATTCAAAGTTATCTTGATAGAAGAGATTAAATATACCAAAGTGATAATCAGAAGTCGTAACTCGGAGGACACACAATACATGAATCCTTCGAAAATATGGAGTGAACACATGTGCTCCTGAAGTGTCAGCAGTTCCTGCACCACAAGATGAAAGATCAATTATTAAGTACACTTCCTAAATCACTACAGATATATAGTGTCGTGACATCTGCTCGGCCATGCAATAAAGTCGGTCAATTGTTTTGATTGACAAATCTCGCGCAGCACGAGACCGATGACGTCATTCTGTATATTTATAGCGTATATAAACACAACGGGAATTCTTTTAAACTTCAAAATTACAAGATGAGATTAAAACAGATAAGATTGAATTGAATAAATTCCATGCAAGTAAAAAACATCCTTTTTACTAATGTCTTATGCTTGTTAAATATGTTTTAAACGATGTATTTCCCAAGCATTTTTACCTTTCCGGTTTGTTGATGTAATCGTTATCACAGATCATGACCTTTTCTGAAATGTAGGCCAAGCAAATTGTATTTTAAAATACTTTGAAAATATGATGATTGATCATTCAGATTCTATTAAGAAAGTTCCATGATATTGAGTCAAAAGCTTTCTCAAAATCTATTAACAAAAATAAACCAGGTATATCATTCTCCTCTGCATATTCCATTATATCAAGCAAAAGCCTAATATTTTCCCCCTATGTATCTACCTGCAATAAAACCAGTCTGATCATTATTAATTAATGTGGGGAGAACTTTTTTATTTCTATTTGCTATCACCCCAGACCCTATCTTATATACTGTATTCAACAATGAGATTGGCCGCCAATTTTTTAGAACATGTCTTGATTTGTCTTTCTTTGGTAAACATGTGATTATACCTTGTTTTTGTGTAACAGATAAACTTCCTAAACTATACCCATAATTTAAAGAACCAATTACAAAAACTTTCAGATCTTTCCAAAAAAAAACTTTAAAAACTCTGATGTAAACCAATCTGATCCAGGACTTTTGTTATTCTTCCTCTTTTTCAAAATTTCCCCAGCTTCAAAGCTCCCAATTTCCACTTCTAAATTATCCTTTTCTTCTGTGAGTTTTCTTATACTTGCCCCCTTCAAACCCTCCACTATATCTTTAAGACTACAACCTTTATCTTCATCTTTATTTTTGTACAAATTTTCATAAAAATATTGTACTTCTTTTAATATCTCCTTCTGATCTGTAACAATTTCCCCATTATCTTTTTCAACTTTTGGAATTATCTTACTGGTATAATTTTTAGACTCTAGCCCACACAAATATTTTATGAACATGTAGGAGTTTCACCTATGTACAATGTACCATTCGTGTTTCAGTTGTGGTAAAATCTGCAAAAAATCACCTATGAAAAGGAGGTGTGCAATTATTTCACAGGTAACATTTAAAAATGCAGCCAGAATATATAAACTACATCAATTCTAGGTCACAAAAATTAGTTACTACCCTTGTTCCACACAACAAACCAATAACTAAGTTCAACATGCAGGAAATACCCCCCCCCTTTTCCAATGCACATCTTGAATCTATCCACAAATACATGAGCAACACTGGGTACATTAGAAAAGTGATGAACAAAACAAAAGGATCGTTAACAATTACACAAACTAATGTTGCAGTAATAAACAAACCGACAAGTTTAATACACATAATTATACGGAAAGTTCATGATAAAATTTTTCCAATACTTATGAATACAGGAGGTGCACACCATTATTCCGCCCCATAGATATGGGTCAAATCTAAGACATGCTATACCAAAAATTCAGAGTTCCAGATTACACAACCTACCTACAAAATGTAGGTGCATGCATATATAAATTTGGACAAACAGGTGGAGTCATATGGCCCCTAAGTCTATGTCCACTGTTGGTAGCGCAGATAATACTAGTAGTATATATTATCTTATATATGCAAATGTAAATAATTAAAATGTTGTGCTAAGACAGTTGCAAGTAGTCACAATATGTAGTTCTGAAAAAACCAAAGAATCCATACAGAATCAAATGCAGGGTACTACATGTATACGGTAATAAAAATCATAAACGAAATGTATTGTATCTCAATAATCATGACAGTATATTTTCTGGTATGTAGATATCATCTTGTGTACATTCTATATAATCTTTTTTACTGTGTAATCAATATGCATATCATAACAGGTAAAGACAAATTAAATATAAAGTTACATAAATATGAACAGTTAATGTATGGTAAAAAAAGTAAGCATTTTCCTTCTCTGTCTGATTTTAATGTCAATGTCATCATACAAACCAAATTTGAATTGTTTATCATCATATATGCCACAATTGTAGAACCACACAGAGTCAAATATATTGGAATCACGCATCCTTTTCATTAGTTCATGATTTTGTTTTGTGATGTCATCTACAAAACGAACATTGTTTTTCAAACAAAATTCAAAAAGGTAAAACATGCTACTCCGAGGAACAAGTGATCAGTATGCTGGAGTTCCTCATCGATAACATATGTGTCTTCTTTGGAGGGACACTGTTTCAGCAGGTCGTCGGCATACCAATGGGTACGAATTGTGCCCCTCTTCTAGCCGATTTATTTTTATACTCATATGAGTCGGAGTTTCTTCAAAAGCTTGTAAAAGATAAAAAGATTCATGAGGCTAGAGCCTTTAATTTCACATACAGGTATATTGATGACGTTTTATCTATCAATAATTCTAGATTTGCAGAATTTCTTCCATTGATATATCCTCCAGAGCTGGAAGTTAAAGAGACCACAGATACAGCTTCGCCCGCATCATTTTTAGACATATACCTCGAATTTGACGACAGTGGTCAACTCAGTACTAAAATTTATGATAAACGGGACGACTTCAATTTTAAAATCATAAATTTTCCAAACATGTGCAGCAATATACCAGCTTCTCCTGCATATGGTGTTTACATCTCGCAATTGATTCGCTATGCAAGGGCCAGTAGCAATTATTCTGATTTCCTGAAACGCCATCTTCATCTGAGAAACAGGCTACTAAAAAGATTCGCCTTATTCGATCTCTTAAAAAGTTTATATTCCGATACCAAGATCTTGTCGAAATATATTCCTTCTCTGCAGAAACGATTATAAGCGATGCATGTTCATATAGTGAACATGTATAAAGATAAACAAGTCAAGAAAAATGTCAAAAATATTTTTTTATCAATGTGTGACGTAAAAGTGTTTTTGACATTTACATTCACTGAATATGGTACTGTTTTGACAACTATTTTACCTATTTAAATACTGTTATAGTGACAGCCGGAGCCTTTGAACCGTAATGAGAGCGGGAGGTTTGGCGCTTTAAAATCTGATTCAACCCACCATTTCTTTAGAAATGCCTGTACCAAGTCAGGGTCATTACGGTTTTCACAGTTTTCCGATTGTTGACTGATTTTGTCTGTTTATATAATTATGAGTTTTGACTTTCCCTTTGTAAGATTGTTCGGAGTTCGGTAATTTTGTTTTTCTTTGCACACATGACATTCCTTTTGGCATCACTGTTACATAGTCTGACAATAATTGGTTTTTCTCCTGGTCGATCTGAAGGTGTATGGCTACAACATCCCTTAGTTCTAAATCCACATTAAAATCTTTCTTGACAAGATCAGGTTTGTTTGTCTTTTTTTTCCTGTTAAACACTTTTATATTTTTTTTCGAGTATTGTTCATTGTAGTTACTTTGTATGGTAGCGTCTTTGGTCAGTATAACATTCCTATTAAGAGTTGTCTTTACATTTCTAAGCACATTTTTGTGGCATCTAGTTGGCCTTTCAAGTTTTCATATTCCAATGATAATGCATCTATTTTTTTCTGCATATTGTTTGTAACTTGTGTAAGTTTAGTTTCAAATAATTTTTCCAATTTACTTTCAAAATTGTTGAATAGTTTGTTAACTATAACAGTAACTAATGTTTCTAATTCAGTACTTTTTACCAGATCTTTTGTTGCCTCTTTAAGATCAGTTATCTTTGTTAATTGGTAACTTATGATTTGTGGTTCTAAATCTGCAGAAATCAATGGCTTTTTTGTGTTCCAGGAGTTCGAAATAGTCTTCCATTATTTCTGAAGGATGTTTTAAAAAGCTTATAATTATTAGCCTTTGGTGAATCATCTATCAATGAATGCCAAGTTTGTTCAAATTGATCTCTAAGTTTAAGTTTTACAGTGTTTATTAACCAAGTAGAATTTAGAAAGGTTTGCGTATTCCAGATATTAGACATGCCGCATTCGTTCAATATATTGCTAATTTTATTCAACCACAGAAAATTACATCTATCCACAACTGACATTTGGAAACACAATTTGTACATAATAGCTGGTAATTTTGATTCTTTACCACAACATAATTTTGTCCAGAATGAAATAAGTCTCACTTTAACATCCATTTCTATGGGGTATCTATAAAACTAACCTCCATGATATAACTGAAATATTGTTGAAAGTGGCGTCAAACATCATCAAGCCAACCATCTATACATTCTCCTTGATAATTACGTATTGAAGCATCAATTTATTGACATATCTTATCTTCTTCATCTTTATCACTCTTTCTGCATTTGTCCGGATTTTCCTCAATAAATATATCATTGTGATTTATTTCACCATTTATCTGAGAAGGGAAAAAACATAGTTACAAAGTTATATGTTGCAAACAGTTCATTTTAATAAGCATAATACCCTTTTAGCAGTCGATTCAAGGTGTTCGTATTACATTGCTTGCTTGCTTGATGGTGGTTAACGCCACTTTCAACAATATTTCAGTTATATAGTGGCGGTCAGTTTTATTGGTAAATGACCCAAAGAAAACCACCGACCTGTCGCAAGTGATAAATGCATTATATCGATAAAAAAGGTGCATGACTTACAAATACTATGTCATCAGATCTTCTCTAAAGGACAAAAGACTATTTGGTTGGAGGTTTTTTTTTGGGGGGGGGGCGGGGTTGTCCGTATAATATAGTATTCAGAGACAAAGGAGCAAAATGGAAACCCTTCATATGAATATTGCACCATTACACATGCAAACAGGCCAATTCTTTGATGATTTGTTTGTTTGTTTGTTTGATGGTGCTTAACGCCACTTTCAACAATATTTCAATTATATCGTGGCGGTCAGTATTATTGGTGGAGGAAACCGGAGTACCCAAAGAAAACCACCGACCTGTCGCAAATCACTGACTACCTTAATCACATAATGTTGTACACCTCACCCTGATCGAGATTCGAACTCACAACATTAGTGGTGATTGGCACTGATTGCATAGGTAGCTGTAAATCCAACTACCACAGGATTACGACCACGACGGTCCCTTTTGCAACGAGCATTAAAATTTAAGAGAGGGTCTTGGCTACAGTATCGTCCCAGATGTTCCTCCATCGGTTAGTGTACTTCGCTCCATGTTTCTCGTGAGACGCCGATAAATGACTCCTGTGGAACTTTAATTTTCTCCAGTTGTCCCCTCCTAATTTTAGACACTGTTTTCTGTCTGTTCATAATGAACTGCCTTTTTACGTAAAGATTTGTTTTATATTGCTAAATAAATAAATAATGTTTTAAGTTGGCTCATTATATCATCTTTATCTTTCCTGGGAAGACGTTGCAGATCAGATAAACGTTTCTCTTCAAGTTTATCAAGGACAAAAGAGAGTTCTTCAAGGAATACAATTGTTTTCTCAGTGATAATTATTTCTTTCGGGTAGCGTTGGAAGTTTTTTTCCTGTCCCCAACAGTCTACATCTCCCATTGATTTACCCTTTCCCCTGCATATTGTTTCCCGTCGAATGACAACTTCATTTTTTTTTCCAAAATGACCAGCGATCACCAAGTGACTTGTATAACTTCTTCGTTTATTCCCGGAAAAAATGTTTGTCGTAATTATGATATACGTTTAGTCGGCTAGGAACGGAACAATTTATGCTTTATTTAATAACTCTCAGACACAACTG
The DNA here is from genome assembly GCA_963383655.1 of Bathymodiolus septemdierum. NCBI lineage: Eukaryota > Metazoa > Mollusca > Bivalvia > Mytilida > Modiolidae > Bathymodiolus > Bathymodiolus septemdierum. Next base: position 42,308,558 of record OY726519.1, read on the forward strand.
TGTCTACCACACGCTACCTGTCTTTCCTGAGCTCAAATTTAACAATTATAGATATCGGAGGGTCATCTCTACGTTTATGTAATCTATAATGGTCAACTTGAAATCTCTTCAATTTTCAGAATATCTTTAATAAAGCCTTTTACCACTTCCTGTGTGTTATCTTCGACTGTTGCTTAACTGTTCTTAATAAACCAGAGACTATAAAATTGGTATGTGTTGCTTCTCCGTTAAGCAAGCAGCATAAAGGATAAAGAGCAAAGACTGGTTGTCTCGGAATCAGGATAATGTGTTCGAGTGGGACGACATGTCTTTCCGCGGACTGTTGTTTCAGTGAGCTAGCACTAAAAAAAATCCAACTAAGCGTGGTGGTCTAGTATAAATCATACCCCATCAACATCTCATTGAAAATTAACTTGTTCTCGCCATCAATTGCTGAAAAATTACTGAGTTGGCGTTAAACAGCAATCACTCACTAACTCTAAATCTAGATAGGATTGTATATAAAAAAATATGTAGATACATATAACATATTATTATAATTAAATTAAAAGATTGACATTATTATTATTAAAGTATTATAAAGGACTGATTTATATTTTTTTGCACATACAATTTTTACTTAAAATGTAAACATGTTATTACATTTATACCTTTTTATACATCTCGGTCTCTATCTAGCTAATGAGGAACAGACGCTAAGCGATGCGCTTTCGTTTGTTGTTTGTATCTGTTTGATATGATTGTGTAATTGTACAAAATATCACTGAAACCTTTACGGATGACGGACGCAAAGAGCCAACTCGACCTATGTAAATACCTCATGTTGTATTTGTCTGTGTATTTTATTAAATTTAATAATTTCCAAATTCCTTGAAGAAGACGTTTGCAGACGACGGACGCAAAGGGCTAACTCGAGCTCCTTAAATTACGTGTGTTGAATTTGTCTGTTTGTATGTTCAAGTATTCAATTTTTTAATTTCTTGAAAAAGAAGTTTGCAGACGATGGACGCAAAGTGCTTAATAACGTGCGTGTTGTCACGATTCTCTGTTTATTATGTACGATGTACTTGATGACAGTATTACTTCAAAATTTATCACCGTCTAGATAATAATCATGATTCTAACATGACCTCACTCTTTCCCTTTGTTAAACAAAAGCAGAATTATTTCTTCGTATTATCTCATTAGCACATGCGCCGATGAATGTGACTGACGTTTCCATTGGCAGCATAAATTGTGAACCGAATAATGCCGATAGAGGGCGCAGTATTATTCGAGTTACATAAATTGTGTGCGACATTTTTCGCAAGCGTATGTATAAATTACCGTCCTCCAATCAAAGTATACTACCGCATTTGTACTCTTAGACATATCAGAATCGAAATAAATCATGGAAGCCAGAATGTGTTTTGAGTTTTAACATGGATTGGCGGATATTAGTAAATTTTATCCTTCGCTTCTGGCTCGGGATAAAATACTAATATCCGCCAATCCATGTTAAATCTCCCAATACATTCTGGCTTCCATGATTTATTTCTTAAATGAGACATCTGTAATCCGTGCAGGCAAATGTGGTGAAGAGGCAATAAAGCATAATGGTAACCCGCGACCTCGATAAGAAATCATTAGCATATTGGAACAGCTGATTAATCGACATATTGTGAAATGGCAATTGCTGATAAGTGGTAAATTAAAAAAGATATAGTTATATATTTAAAATAATAAATTTATTACTAACTAGAAAAACAAAATACATATTTATACATTTTTTGGCCCTTTGGAATCATCTCACCTATCAATTTATAATTAAACACCAAGCCAATCTATTGTTTGACATTTGTGAAATAAACGTGAATTTGATTTTTCAAAAGTGGGAGAAACGTGACATACGGTATTGACAATTGTGTATTACATGTAGTTTTACACATTACATAAATAACATACAATTAAAACAATTAGCTTCGCGTTCGATTGTTTAACCGTTTAACTCGGTAAATCGTGGTATAAAGATTACTAATACCATCCAAATATTCAGAGGTAATTATTCTTGTAATATTGTTTGCAATCTATGCCGAGTTTGACACTGATAATATTTAAACAACATTATTAAGAACAAAACTGGTAGAACGTGCTAATGTAGGTCACGGGTCACTGTAATCGGGCGGGTGTATCGAGAAACAGAGACGGTCTTGAAAAAACTGTTGATACTCATAAAATATTGATAAATGCAATAAAATGTTATGTTTGTCTTCAAGAAATATGATAGACAAAACCATGTGTGAAGTTTTATGACAAAATATCTCCGATTTCTATGTAAATTTACGAGTTGAAGTTGCGGCTGTATCGAGATCAGATACGGTGTTAAAAAAACTGTTGATACTCATAAAATATTGATAAATGCAATACAATTTTATGTTTGTGTTCAAGAAATATGATAGACAAAACCATGTGTGAAGTTTTATGACGAAATATCTCCGATTTCTATGTAAATTTACGAGTTGAAGTGGGGAAACACCCACACGTAATTTTAGCGATGTATTTTTATCTTGGACAAGAATAATGAGCGTCCTGATTGAATGATCGATTTAAAACACACTGACTCCACATGGTAAAAAGATGCATGTAAAAGAAATCTATGTTATATTTATTCATTTGTTTGATTCTGGAATATTGTTGATCATTGATTTAAACAAGAAAAAAGGAAAAAAGAGGGGGGAGGGGTGAATTTCATTTGTGAATTTTACAGTTAAATAAATGTTATGCTTCGACAGTTTAAAGAGAAAAATAAAAATTTGTTGCGACTAAAGCTTAAATCAACGTTAAAAATTGAACAAATATCAGTGGTTTTGCAAATGAGATTTATTTTATAATAGTAAAATCTGAATTTATTATTTATTAATTTATTATTAATGATACAATTGTATATCCTTTGGGAGGGGGAGGGGGGCTATGATGAAAATTTGAAATAAAAACACAGGACCGGACTTTAAGCAAAAATAACATCCAGGATTAGTTTTTTATTAAAAAAATCCAGGACCCCTGTGTCCATGAATTTTTTTTTTTAAGTTATTAATATGAAATATTGACATCGACACTTGCCTTTTGGACAGCACATTTCTATGTCCACACTTGTAATTAAGAAATAAAGACATTACACTGGAAAATAAATTATCCAAAAAGTAATTTTAGATGATAAAACAGAGATAACGGATCAAGAATTTATATTACAGTAGCAAAAACGTTTTTACGAAAACCTTTATTAATGTAGAAATGGACGCATATGTGATGAGAAATTTAGAAATCAATTAACGTCCTTGTTTACATGAAATCGACATACCAAAGTGTATAAATGTGTATTCGATATATAGAACAAAACTTGGTGTGATTGGTTTCTTTGTTTTATCATTTTTAATGCTTTTAGATGTATGAAACTCTACTGTACTTTATTTTTATTTTACGTGTATGAGGGGTGATACAGAAAAATAAAAACAACTTTTCCATTGAACCTATATCGGCAAATCCAAGGATTGCTTTGTGTAGTGTAGTATATAGACGATGTATAACACGAACTTTGGTGTAATTGGTTGATTTTCCTACGAATTCTCAAGGCATTTCAAAATGAACGAATTAAATTTTGCTCTGTTGTAGCGTAATACCTCGCCACGCGAGATAAAGCGAGAAGATACGAGATTCGTATCCTTTCTACTATATAAATCCTTTTTTATATTTGTATATTGATGCCATTTGCTTGTATTGTATCTTTGCTTTATTTACATGTAGTTAGTAAGTGGCCATGGTTGAGCGCCACCTATAGCTAACAATTATATTTTCTTTAAAATATTGATCTTTTAATTTGTTTTGAGATGCTATGTTTGTGTTTGCATCTTGTCACATCCATGTTTTTTTAATAAGTGGCCGTTTTTGAGGTTGCATACAATTGCAAATCAAATTTCGAATAAGATGATATACTTTAAAATCTGATAAGCCCTTTTTTATGTCCTGAGTGCACATTGTATGCCCTGAGTGCACTCGGGAGTCCGGATCGATGCTTAGACGTACCGGTTTTTGAGCGCCACCCTTTTTGCCATAGGCACTTGTTATATCGATCAGGGAGTGTCTCTACTGTTATTGTTTGACATTGTTTTTATATTTTATACAGCACTCCCTGTTCATTGTATATGTTCTTTTATGTTTTGAAAAAATTACGTCCTTTAATAAATGACATTAAACTGGATACTGTGTTAACTATCAATAAGCCATTGACAAAAAATAGTCGAGCTGTTGCCAGGGGAAAGCTTTGAAGATTTCCATTCTGTGCATTTTATATACCCTTAGTCTGGATGGAACATAAATATTGTTCCATAATGTATGTTGTCGTTTAATTTGAGCATTGCTTGTTAAATTCAATTCAAAGTTCTATTTAGAGTCGATACATAATATACATATGGTTAGGGTTATGGTGTTTCAGATATATCATGGCGGTCAGTTTAATTGGTGGAAGAAACCGAAGTACCCAGAGAAACCACAGACCTTCCGCAAGTCACTGACAAACTTTATCACATAATGTTGTATCGAATACACATCGCATGAGCGGGATTCGAACTCACAGCATTGACAGGCACTGATTGCATAGGTAGGGTATGAATAATACTACCATACGATCACGACCACGGCGGCCCCTATCCATTAAAACATTATCTTCATTGACATATAAAATATATTATAAAAAAATTGAATACAAAATAAGAAAGTTCAAGTTTTGGAAGAAGAGTTTGAAGATACCAAAGAGGCAATCAGAATCCGTATATCGAAGAAGAACAGACAACACAATGGCCAAAAGAAAAGTACAAAAGGACAAACAACGATCAACAAAATATACACTAGTATAAAACTAAAGATCGAGTAACACGAACCCCACTAGAAACCGGGGATGAACTCAGGTGTTCCGAAAGAGTAAGCAGTTCCTGCTCCACTAGTGACACCCGTCGTGTTTATCTAGTTACAAACCCGGTGATAAGTCATGAACGAGGAAAGGACCGGGAAGTGTTTACGACAAGTGGAACCTATCCGTGGTCATTTGTGACACAGATATTTCATAATAGTTAACCAAGTCGTGGTGGCGACCGTAAAACTTTCGAGTGATGACTTGGTATTTCCAAGAACTCTGGTAAACCTTACAAAAATACTAATTTTGACAGAGAAGACATTTTGGCAAATCACAAGTCATTCATGTCATCACTGAATATTCCGATAAATGAAGAAAATTGTGAATTATCTACTTTATATTGGATACCAAAATTTCAGAAGAATCAATATTTAGACAGGTATATTCCCGGTTCTTCTTCTTCTTCAACAAAAGAACTATCTATAACTATGACTAAAATTTTGCATGCAGTCAAAGGAGGACTACTATCATACTGTGACAAAGTATATTCACGTGGTAACATCAATCAAAAGCACCGCATCGGTGACGTAATGGTTAGCGTGCTCGCCTCGAGTGTGGTAGATCATGGGTTCGAACCCCGGTCGGGTCAAAGCAAGGACTATAAAATTGGTATTTGGTACAAGAGACCAGCAACAAAAATTAGAAAAAGTACAGCGTAGGGAGGCTCGCTACGTACAAAATAACCATGATTACACCAGCAGTACAACGGCCATGATAAACACCTTACAGTGGCCTACTATAGCTGAGCGTCGCCTGAAAACTAGACTAGTTTTATTTTATAAAATAGTTCACTGCCTGGTAGCCATTCCATCGCACATACTAGTACTAAGTGACAGTAGAACAACAAAGGATACATATAAGTGGTCATTTTCCCCCAATACCATCATTCAATGGAATATACTTCCACAAACAGTTATTGCATCCACATCAGCCGACTGCTTCAGAGAACAGCTGACACCAGCTGTTCTCTCTCAACTCTATTAAACCACACATTTATGACAAAATGTAAATAAGTTTGTTCTGTTTTAATCACTTTCCAAATTGTAAATACAAATGACACAAATTTATCATTATTTATTATCTTTGGTAATCATACTTTATGTAAATACTTTTACCAGCCATGCATGCGCGACATCAAGTAATCTTCAGTAAATGATGCTTTGATGTATACCAGAAGAAGAAGAACGTTTCTTCCGTAAATGGCCGTTTTCGGGTGAAGATGACCGAGGTAAGACGATTCCACGTGCACTCGTCTTTACTCGTTGTGACATCCAATCAGAACGCCTCTAACAAGAAAAAAAATCGTTTAAATATATACCCCAAGCGGGAATGTCACATTACATACCCTGTCTGATAGCTGAATAACAGATATGTTACGGATTTAACCATTGGTAAATATATTTGTGTCTTTTATTTTAATTTTTTCGTATTTCTAGATGTCCTTTTCCGTACCTTTGACGTCATTCTTCAATGACGTCAAAATATGTGTCACGTCATATTTCATGTAGGAAAATACTGTACTTTCAATAAAATATTAGTGAGAAAAGCTAAAACATCAGTAGAAAGCTACTTAGTTTATTAGTCGGTGTCACAAAAGTCAATTTTATGTGATGTGTATTTCATAACGCTCAACGATATTGATCTGATAATTTATGCAAATTAGTTACTGATCAATGGCGGGCGTCTCTAGGAGTTCGCAATAGTGAAAGTTGTTGGTTTACGGAAGAAATAGATACTTACATGCGTTGTTGGGAAAGCCCGGGTGATCTTACTCTCGTGATAGAAATTTTTGTGTCTTTCCGCTCGTTTCGCTGCGCTCCACTCGCGAAAAGACATAAAATTTATATCACTCGTGGAAGATCACCCGGTCTTTCCCAAGAACGTATGTAAGAACCTATTATTCTGCCGTAAATGGCCGTTTTCGGGTTGAGACGACCGAGTTAAGACGAGTTCACGTGCACTCGTCTTTACTCGTTGTGACATCCAATCAGAACGCATCTAACAAGAACTAAATTTAGAACGTCGTCATGGTACTAAAAGAAAAAGTTGTAAAGTTTGTGAGTGCATTGGCACCGCTTACACATGCATGAACTCATGAAAAGAACCGTTTAATACTTTTAATTCTTAAATTCAATATTGTAGATAAAAATGTACTATTCTTGCATATCCCTGGTCTAAAAATCGGACAAATTAAAATTCCGCGAAATGTTGTTGACGACTTTGGAACATTAACAACATGACGTCATATGAAGACTTCCAGCTTAAAATGTAAAGATAAGGTGTCATATGGCTTCGTGTAGTGTACGCTTCAATTTTAATAAGATTTAAATAAAATAAGTTTACAAGGTAGGAATTTTAATTATGTTTGTATATTGTTTTAAGTTTTATCTTCATCTAATCAAGGATTTCCTACTATATAAATCCTTGATCTAATTTATGCAAATTATCGTCACGGTATGTGTTTTCGTGCGTCATCTGTTTTCGTGGTATCCATTTTATTTTGATTTCCACAGCGCACGCATTATTTTTGACGTGTCTTCCGGTTTCTATTTATGGAACATAAACAATACGAAAGCTGACATCTGTAAAAAATGATAAAGTTTACTTTTAAAGACGTAAGTACCAAAAACAGTGAACCTACCTACTGAACCATACTTTTTGTAATGCCAAAAATGTACTTCATTTATATAGTAGCTGGGAAAAAAATCCAGAAGGGCTATATAAAATTTAACTATGTCGTCTGCCTCTCAGACACCTGCTCTTCCTGTCATGTAACTATCATGGGGTCACTGATCGTATTTATAAACAAAAGAGCCGACTGAAATGTGCCTGTTTCTTATATAAAATACATGTCACTTTGCAGTGCATTGTGGTTTCAGCACTAAGAAAACATCAAAAGTAAACACAATTTTGAAAGTGGTCATTTTCAAACATTCTGTTATTTTATTTAGATGTAGTATGATTTGGTAGATGGCCAGAATCATGAAATTTTAAAACCAGCCATTTCCGGATTTTATATTTGTTTCCATCCCGTATATCGGTCTTGTTTTTATTTGCCACGGAAACAAATGACGCCATTTTACTGACAACAAAAGTTGCCAGGTAATCGAGAGTATATTAAAATACAAGAATAGCTTTTAAAACAATCTTATGCACAAAGAAATATTTAACTAGCCATTCTTTGAAAATTCCAATCGTCATATGAATGGAGGGTTAACACTGTTAATCGCTATATCTGAAAATCGATAATAGCACGAAAACCGATAACACGATGGTAGTTACTGATCAATGGTGGGGTCTCTAGGAGTTCGCGATAGTGAAAGTTCTTGGTTTACGGAAGAAATAGGTACTTACATGCATTGTTGGGAAAGCCCGGGTGATCTTCCACTCGTGATAGAAATTATTGTGTCTTTTCGCTCGTTTCGCTGCGCTCCACTCGCGAAAAGACATAAAATTTATATCACTCGTGGAAGATCACCCGGTCTTTCCCAAGAACGTATGTAAGAACCTATTAATCTTCCCGTAACATAACGAAACAATGTTAATTTACGTAAAGATCTCTTGAGGGAGACCTCATTGCAACATTTGTCTTCAATTATTCATTGTGTGTAAGTGATTAGATATATTTTTTTTTCATTTCGGTGTTTAAAACAGTTAAAAATTAATATCACTGGCCAAATAATGGTTTCACAGTAACATTAAACTAGACTAGTTTTATTTTATAAAATAGTTCACTGCCTGGTATCCATTCCATCGCACATACTAGTACCAACTGACAGTCTGCATACAAAATACATATTTTCCTCAAACACTATTTATAGATATACTTCAAGAAGGAGTGCTTTTCAAATTTATTTATTTATTTTTTTAATATTTCTGATTTAAATTTTCGCACAAATAAATAATTTTGCCAGACTAAGGAAAATCAAGCAGTATAATACTTATGTAAAACTGGATATTGAATGGAACATTTCTGATTTCATATGTAAAGAAAAATAAATGATTCCATTCTCCCAAAACTTGTCTGTCCCATGGTAAAACAATAACCCCTTTTAGGTTTATTTATACCTTTTCGGCGACGGTCGCCCGACCATTACGTATCGTCGTGCAAAAATCGTGCGATTTTCGCTTTCTATTGTTTTTATTAAATAAGAGAAACGCCTTAGAAAAATCTACTGTATACTAGTTTAACCCCGTCACTTTCTATTGAAGTACCTGAACTAAGCCAGGAGGGGTCATTTATATGTGTGCTGGGGATATCGAATTTACATATTTCTACGATTTTTCTATTGAATGCTGGAACTGTTCCGACAGTGTGATATCCTCGTCTGACAATAAGTCGGTCAGTCATTGGATAATGTTTGATTATTTTGTTCATGTTTAAAAAGTAAACATTTTTTTTCTTTTTAATTATATTCCTCATCTATTCCTGCTCACATGTGTAAAGTTCCATGGAAAAAAGATCCCATATTTGTTTACTACCCTTTTTCCAAATGGCGTCCTATTTCGTCGCATAAAGTCGGTCAAAGGTCAATAAAGCACATGATTTTGTCATAGGCCAACCAAGCTTAAAAAGTAAACCAGATTAAGAAAGTACAGTATTTTAGCTTTTTCAGTGTAATTGTTTTGTCTGAAAAATTTCAAAAGATGGTTTATTTAAATAGTTTGAAATTAAAGTATTAAAAATTGATTATTTGATGCAAATATTAAACTTGCTTACCCATATAATAAAGTATTTAATCCAGTGAATTTAGTGTTTTTGCTTTTGTCAATACAATCTATTAGACTGACTACATTCTGCCATATTTTTATAAAACAATTAATGACTGATTTCAATTTATTTTAATCACATTTATTATCACAGAGTGGTAACAATACAGTTTTGTTGATGCTATTTGTAATAATGACAGGGTTTTTTTTAACCAGATAATCTAATTTTTCTGTCTGGTTTAATTTAATTATCTGTTCAAGTAATGCTCTAAATTTTGATTATTTCTGAGAACTGTTTTACCTGTTTTGTTCAAGTATTGTTATAAATACTGTTATAGTGACAGCCGGAAACTTTGAGCCGTAATGAAAGGTGGGGGGGGGGGGGGGGGGGGGGTTTGGCGTTTTAAAATCTGATTCAACCCACCATTTCTTTAGAAATGCCTGTACCAAGTCAGGGTCTTTACGGTTTTCCCAGTTTTCCGGTTGTTGACTGATTTTGTCTGTTTATATACTTATGAGTTTTGACTTTCCCTTTGTTATATTGTTCGTAGTTCGGTAATTTTGTTATTATCCTTATTTAAAATACAATTTGCTTGGCCTACATTCCAGAAACGGTCATGAACTGTGATTACGATTATATCAACAAATTGGAAAAATAAAAATGCTTGGGGAATACCATCGATGGAAACATATTTAACAAGCATATTTTTTTTACAAGCATGGAATTTATTCAATTCAAACTTATCTGTTTTAATCTCATCTTGTAATTTTGACGTTGAAAAGAATTCCCTCTGTGTTTATGTACGCTATGAATATACAGAATGACGTCATTGGAATTGTAAATCAAAACAAGTGACCGACTTTATTGCATGACCGAGCAGATGTCACGTCACGATATATATTTTTTCATTTGATTATAGGTTATGAAAAAAACCCAGCTGAGTTGCAATTATTAAAAAAAAATATGGTTGTGATCCGTCTTCCGTAATTAAAATCGTCAAAATGAAATACAACCGAATTGATATCAAATGGTGACTTGCTGCAACCTCATTTAAAATATACTTTGAAATTTGTTCATGCTTGTACATCATGTTCACGATCTTTTATTACAACACTATTATTTTCCTGTTCTAGTTAAAGGCCTTTATCAAACAGAATCATACAGTTTACATGTAATGCAGTTAGTACGCATTTAAACCACAGAAGGATATTTCTATTTACCACACGTTCATGTGGTGTGGGGTCGCTATTGTGCATGCGGAATATTAATTGCAAGCCCCATTGACTGGCTATATGCTCCCTGTCTAGAATATTTTATTTGTTTCTCGATCGACAGTTCAGAAGCTAGAAAACAATATGATGAATATTGTCGGTCAATCATCTAAACAATAACTTATGCACATGACAGAGCGCATTTTTAAGGCACCGGGTGGATAATTCCCTTTAATGTAAGAGAATGTTAAAAGTTTAATTTGGGCGCAAAAGGGGAAACTTTATATAATTTATGAAAATGTGATGTGAATTTTAGGGATCCTCAGATTCAAATCCATTTATCTACTTTTCTACACTTTTATACATATTATACATATGTATATTTCAAATGATAGTAATGTTATTTTAAAATATTTCCACTTTGTTTTACTCGTCGTTTTCGTTTAAGAGCCCCAGTTTTATACTGCTCATACTCAGCCACGGACCACCTTCGTCAATTGTTTTAGCTCATCGATGCTCATGAGATTCACTCAGATAAATAACACGGGCCATGCAATATTGATTAATTAATTTATTTATTTATTTATTTATTTATTTATTTATTTATTCATTCATTCATTCATTCATTCATTCATTCATTCATTCATTCATTCATTTATTTATGCTCTGGTGTCAGTGTTTCAACTGTTAACAGAGTTTTAAATTCAACATGGGTAGACTTATAGAAAGTGTGTAATCGTAAAATTCAGTGGCCAACCATTCCAGTCTGGTAGCAAAAGAAAGGGTATTGTTCTGATATGCCTAACGTTGTATCTGCAATTGACGGGACTTCACATAAGATACAAATTCCATCCAATGAACGCCAACAGCAATTTGACAGTGGCCACAGAAAATACCATTGTATCCATACCCAGGAAAAAAAAAATATAATAGTGAAAACGAGTAAGGGACCGACCTTTTAATTTGAAAGGGAGGTTATGATTACTACCCTGCAGTCAAAAAAATGCTATTTTTATGGGTGAAAGTCTTGCATCAGAATATTTTTTCTTTGCATCTTGCTTGCAAAAATAGTTTTTTCTTGAAAATTCAGCGTCAAAATATTTTTCAGGATAAAGCCAGAGCATATCCCCCCCACCCCTTTTCAAGTTAACCGGTCGGTTCCTAAGACATATTCTAAAGTATTCGAAATCACATTTGTAGCGATAAGAATGGAATCTTATCACATATTATCGTTCGCAGTTCAAGTTATCATACATTCGTTATCTATAAATCCAATGATAATTTATTTGATGCGACAAATAAAATATAGATTATCTAACCTGGTGCTAAAGTTTGTATGAATAATCTTGAAATTTACCAAAATTATATATCATTTATATATTAATTATATCTTTGCAACATAAAACTTGATTTATATACAGTATCTTACAGGTTGTAATCAACAACGAAGAAAACATAGTTCATTTTCAATCTGGATTTCTTGGTCACGAAAACGACGCAAACTGTTATCGCCAAATAGGGTCCATTGCACCAGACGCACATCTGGAATTTCCTGCTGTTGCATTCTTGGAGATTATATTTATTCAAACGGCGACCCTGTTTTAACCCCGTATAAAGTAACTGACATAATTCGCCAACCGCGAGCTGTAAAACGTGCAAGGCGGAAATTCAACATGTTACATCGGAGACGAAGAGTATTTGTTGGAAATTAAAACATTTAAGATTATTGGATCTTTATATATACATCCGAAGTGGAATTAAGTATTAGTCTGGCAAAACCACGCGCTGACTACTATGTATACCTGTAATCTATGTAAATAAAGATGAGATCACTTCATTTGTTCGCTTTCTAGAAAACGGAAATGCCACCCCCATGTCCAGCAGAGAAACACATATATATTCTAAATCTGTTTTACAATCCTTATTCGTTTACCTCAATGAACATAGGAAACGAACCCTCGAGTCAACAATGTACTTATCTAGAAGTTCAAAACTAATCTGGTCCCAGTTTCGTATGATTTTTTAGAACTTATTCAAATGAATTGCTGCTTAAAATCCTATAATGTTGTGGTAAAATGGCATTTAAGAATTAATAACTAACTGTTTAGAGAAAAAAAAATATGAAAACCAAAAAGTAAAGAGAAAGACAACGACACAAACCGGTCAAGCACCGCAACACCCACCAAACAAAAACAGATAAAACAAAATACAAAACAAGACCGAAAACAAACTGGACAAAAACACAAGCAAGCACAACAAATCCCACACACAAAAGCAAGAGTTTCGATTCAGTCGGGAGAACCGTTGAAAGACGATTCAGAAGAACAAGCAGTCCATAGCATTCCTCATTAATCTTACTTTATATAGCCATTGCAATCAAATTGGCCGAATCAAGAAGAGTTTGAAGATACTAAAAGGGTAATCAGAATCCGTATATCGAAGAACAGACAACACAATAGCCAAAGGTACAAACGACGATCTACAAAACATACATATAAAACTAAAGATCGAGTAGCATGAACCCCACCAAAACCGGGGGTGAACTCAGGTGCTCCGGAAGGGTAGGCAGTTCTTGCTCCACTAGTGACACCCCTCGTGTTAATCTAGTTACAAACCCAAGTTTACCGAAACAAGTCTTACCTTTTCATAGTTTCATCAATTGTTTTTGGTTTATACCCATAAATAACACAGACGCTGACCTAGCTGCATCGTATGCCTCACTAATGTTTATCTTAATCATTGTCGAGTCGCCTTAACTGTGCATGCCGCAGAAACAACATACATGTATCAACTAAATGTGTTGAATTTCAGTTATTTTTATTCGTTTACAGAGCTTATTTACGTTTTGTTCTAGTCCAGAAAAAAGTAACATACATTTGTATTTGAATTGGTCGTTATATACAACGATTGAATTTAGGCAAGACAAGGTACAAAAAATAGCAAATTTCCAAAAAGTAACGAAGCATAACTATATCTGTGGATATTCACGCATTAAACGGTAAAGTAACGAAACATAACTATATCTGTGGATATTCATGCATTAAACGGTAAAGTAACGAAACATAACTATATTCTGTGGATATTCACGCATTAAACGGTAAAGTAACGAAACATAACTATATTCTGTGGATATTCATGCATTAAATGGTAAAGTAACGAAACATAACTATATTATGTGGATATTCACGCATTAAACGGTAAAGTAACGAAACATAACTATATTATGTGGATATTCACGCATTAAACGGTAAAGTAACGAAACATAACTATATTCTGTGGATATTCATGCATTAAATGGTAAAGTAACGAAACATAACTATATTATGTGGATATTCACGCATTAAACGGTAAAGTAACGAAACATAACTATATTCTGTGGATATTCACGCATTAAACGGTAAAGTAACGAAACATAACTATATCTGTGGATATTCACGCATTAAACGGTAAAGTAACGAAACATAACTATATCTGTGGATATTCACGCATTAAACGGTAAAGTAACGAAACATAACTATATTATGTGGATATTCACGCATTAAGCGGTAAAGTAACGAAACATAACTATATTCTGTGGATATTCATGCAATAAATGGTAAAGTAACGAAATATAACTATATCCTGTGAATATTAACGCAATAAACGATCCTATTGTTTGTTTCGTATGCTTACGTTGAGCTACGTTCGTAATCTTTCGTTCGTCAGTTATCAAGAAATCTTCAATATACCATAAAGAACTTGAAATAAAGGAAACAACAGAAACAGCTTTCTCTTCGTCATTTCTTGACATTCAAATATGACACTAATGGTCAACTTTCTACCAGACTTTATGACAAAAGAGACGACTTCAATTTTGCCAATATAAATTTGGAGTATGGAGTTTATTTTTCACAACTCATTCGATTGATCTTGTCGTTTGAATTCAGTCCTTTCAGAACGTTACCGTATTCCAAATTCCAGAGAAAGGGTGAAGACACGATCAAGACCAAAAAACATGAACAAACCGATAAAGTCCATATAGAAGACACATTTAAGATGGTATTACCATTCGATTGTATGGACATTCACGTGTTTAATAAAGTAAAAAGACAGTAAACAATAAAGAAATTGCCATCCTAGATTTCTCCAAAGCATTCAACACAGTACCACATGATAAGCTTCTACACTAACTAGAACAATACGGCATCAAAGGAAACATTCACTCATTGCTAACCAACTTCCTATCAACCAGAACAGTGAGAACAATAGTGGAAAGTGAATGTTCAAAGGAACAATCAGTAGACTCTTGAGTGCATCAAGGTACTGTACTCGGACCGATAATGTTCTTATGCCATATAAATGACCTTCCACACTGTGTCAACTTGTCTGTCCGTTTATTTGCCGACGACTGCCTACTATACAGAACGATCAACAGGAAGAAGATCACCTCACACTTCAAGCAGACCTTAAACACCTTGAAGGATGGGCAAATAAATGGGGCATGAGATTCAACACTAAGAAATGTTATGTCCTGTCAATAAACAACAAGTCATCTAGATATTACCAACTAGAAAAACACACACTACAAGAAGTACAGGACAATCCATATTTAGGACTCCAAATCTCAAACGACCTGAAATGGAGCATCCACATAAACAACGTGAGTAAAAAAGCTAACGCAACACTGGGCTTCCTGAGAAGAAATTTAGGAAATGTCCCTGAAACATGCCGAAAAACCACATATGTCACCCTAGTAAGATCAATCATGGAATATGGAGCTACCATCTGGAACCCATACCTTAAGGGAGACATAGACAAACTAGAAAGAAGACAGAACAGGGCTATAAGGTTCGTTAAAAAAGACTACAAAAGTAGAGAAACAGGAGCCATCACGAGGATGAGAGAAGACCTTGAGTTGGAGACACTAGAGGAAAGACGACTTAGCCTACGTCTGATTCTAATGTGCAAGGTGGTTGAGGTGTTGATACCGGCACTACCAACAGATAATTTCGTCAAATTAGCTAGACCGAAAAGGATCATCAAAGCAAAACATTTTGAAGATTGTATAACATCAAATATAGTAGAAAAACGTACATGCAATAATACAAAAAGACTTGAACTACCAGACTACAAGAAACAGCAGTACCAACATTCTTTCTTTATGGACACCGTAATTCATTGGAACCATCTGCCAAACAGTCTCGTGCATGCAAATTCCTTAGAAGCATTGATAACCGCTTTAAGGAATCAGCGCCAATAAAGACCGTCATCGGCGCTCTCTCTACCCGTTGTATGAAAACCATAGTTGGGTTCTGCAACGTACCAGATACAGATACAGATGCAGAAATGTTATTGAAAATAAATATGTAAACAGAAAGTTAGAAAGGGGGGGGGTGATTTCATATCACAAGGGCCTGTGGGAGGACCAACGAAGAGTTGGTTTTCAATCAATGTTGTCTGAATTTCCCACTAATACCATAGTTACATGATGACCAAGATGTGCCACCTTTTATATAGAAATATCTTATTTTGTCTTCATTACCTTATCTTGTCAGATTTTATTTGCAATGAATAAATGCATTTGGTATTTTGAACTTGTCCTTCATAATAGCATATCCTGTGTAAAACATGGATTTCTATTTTAAATTTTATGATAAATATTGAAAACTGAAATGCAACCCAAATTGTACCTATTCATTCATCAGAATATTTTTCTATTATTAGAATGTATCCATATAGATCTTGGTAAATAAATTACTATCTTTCACATTCAAATTTGGAAAGCAAAAAATATTTAGTAAATTCATAATTTGTGTAGGCAAATTTCAAATTGAAGCAGGGCATCATAGAAAGATACAAAGAGAGGGAAGGGTCTGTATTAATAATATTGATTAGGAGTATCATTTCTTCTAAATTATTCACTTTCAAATAGATATATAAACACCATTTTGATAAAGTAAAACAAAATTTTAAAACTTTACCATTATTGATAAACTAAAAAGTCCTTTAAATCCAATTAACATCCTTTATAATGCACCTCATTTTCTAGAATTGAGGACACTGTATACGTATAAAAATTAACCTGTTTTGTATGTCTTTTGTATTGTATGTACAATGTATGTTCGGGTGGTTATGTCGCAATGTGTATAAATATTCACCATTCACTAACAACCTAACAATAGAAAAATAAGAAAATAAAACAACTCATTTGTCTCGATTATTTTAAGAATCCAAATTAAATCGGATAAACAAGAGTCAAACTGAGGCCCCCAAAGCATGTGTTGTCTGCTAACTTGGATTTCAGATCCACAAGAAGAAAAAAAAAACAAAGCAAAAAAAATGAGTGTGTATTCAATTCATACACCATTTTGTTGCCACCAATTTTCTAAGATCATAAAACCAGATATTTTGCATAGAACCACCCAAAGCACATTCCAGCCAAATTTGCTTACAAATGCTTCAACTGTTTCAGATAGGAATAATTGTGAAATGTTTTTCCTTTAGGGTCTATGTTAAATTTGTCCTCATGATCATCTTGGATTTCTGATTGTCAGAGAAAAAAGATATTTTTAAGGGGCCATCCAACGATTACTCATGTTCAGTTTGGGCTCAATCAAATATCTAGTTTCTGAGATGAATTACTATTTGTTATTTGTCCTGTAGCGTTGGCCATCTTAGATTTTCGATGAACAAAAACAAAAAATTTTAAGAGTCAAATATGACATGCTCCTACAAAATAACATGTTCATCCCACGTGTGGTTTCAAAGAAGATTTTGAAATTTCAGCATCAGAAAGAATTGGCCGTAGCAGCCATGTTGAATTTCTGAATCAAACGAAAAACATGTAATGTTGAGAATCCCCATGTAATATTTCTACCATATGTGGTTCTAATTGGGCCTGTGTTTAGTAAAAAAATAGTTTAAATGTTCATGGACGAAGATGAATGCTAAGTGATGGCAATAGCTATTTTTTGTTTTAATGCTTGAAAACAATTATTTGTAAAATAATTTATTGTATTATTTCCATTTAAAACTACAAAAAGTATTCTTATTAGTGTCATAAGTTTGATGAAAATTCAAAAATATTTTAACAGAGAAAATGTGTTTTTAAATGAATAAATAGGGTAAATTTCAATAGTTGACATATTTCTGTCACAATAGTGTAATTGCAATGAGATGTTTGTTGGATACTTTTTTGTATACTAAGGTTTAGTATATAACAAAAAAATAAATCGAACAAACACCTAATTTTAATTCTAACATACCGTCCTTCTTTCGCTTTGTGAACAAACGAGCGATATATCGATTGGGTATAATCTCATTAGCACATGCACAGGTGTATGTGACCGACTTTCCCGTCGTAAATGTACATGTCGATGAATAATCGTGTGCTCGAATTTGGCAGCATAAATTGTGTGCGACATATTCCGAAAGCATAAATATAAATAACCGTCTTCCAATCAAAATATACTACCGTATTTGTACTCTTAGACATATCAGAATCGAAATAATTCATGGAAGCCAGAATGTGCTTTGAGTTTAAACATGGGTTGGCGGATATTGGAAGCCAGAGAGGCGAGGGATAAAATCTACTAATATCCGCCAACCCATGTTAAAACTCAAAACACATTCTGGCTCCCATGATTTATTTCTTAATTAGATTATGTTAACTTTTCCATGTGATGGAACATAAACAAGTTCCTTGTGTATGGAGAATGTCATATTCACAACAAGCATCAATTGTTTGGAGTGGTCATTGGTGTATCCTGTTGCAATGCATTTTTTATGACCCTATCCATTTATCCTGTCCCAAGCCATGACTGTATTTCCAACATCAGATGGTGTTGCCCCCCCCCCTTTTTTGTGTTCAGTGAGTGGTGATTGATATTGGTGGAATTGTTGACCATTACTGTTTTAACTTTCTTTTCATAATCCTCTACTTCTTTTTTCCTTCACGGCCATTATCCAAATGCCACCTTTCAACCATCAATTATTGATTGTAAACTTAATTCTCATCATAAAAATAAAAAAATGTATATAGTTGAAATACTGCTTACTTGACATTAAAAAAAATAATCAATCAACCATTCATTTCAACCAAATTTGTTGGATATGGTCCAACTTTTCACATTCACAAGGTATGCATATTCATATGAATTCCTGTAACACATTAAAAAACATACTTTCAGCAAACCAATTATTTTCATTGATTGATATGAAAAGAAAGTTTATAAACAGTAATAATAATAAATTCCATCAATATCAATAAAACAATTACCTTTCATCTTAACTGAACTTGGGCCGTCGTGGTGGTATGGTAGTTGAATTCACAACTACCTGTGCAATCGTTGCCCATCACCACTTAAGTTGTGAGTTTGAACCCCATTCATGGCGAGGTGTACTCGATAGAACAGTGTGTGATAAAGTTTGTCAGTGACTTGCGACAGGTCTGTGGGTTTCTCTGGGTACTCCAATTTCCACCACAAAAGTAGTAACTGAAATATTTTGAAAGTGGTGTTAAACACCTAGCCTCCAATGGACAAATGATGGATCAAAAGTTTGTGTATGTAGTGTATAACATAAAACACCTTTGGGTCATAATGTGCCATATCTTTACAAGTACCAATAATAAGATAAACAATAATAGAAAATCGCTAACCATGAAGAATTTTCTGAAAATAGTCAGTGTTTATGTAGGTGCTTTTTTTCTTAGCTCAGCGCGCATGTGTGGCCTATATTTAATTGTTATTCAAATATGCCTTTATTTGAATACCGAACACGGGACGTCATATTAGAATGTGGAATGATATATCGGTCATTATCAAAAAATGGAGAAATTTCAAATTACAACAACAAAATATGTTTCAGATTTTTTATTCAGTGAAATAAAAATACTTGTATTAGATTACAGTTAAATCTGACAAAATATGCAACCTTAAACTCAATTATTATTTGACCTTTTGCAATTGACAAAAATTTGGTTACAGTTCAAACGTGCAAATAAAATACAAAATGTACATGTATTGCTTTTTGTTACAAATTTTCATGTTCCAATTATCGTCAGCTTTAACCCCCAGACTACACACCAACCCGCTTCCACAATCAATGCCAGCCTGGACCCATTTGAGGCCTCCGAAGTCCACTACTCACCTCGCTACATTTTTTAATAGACTGCATTGAAACCAGGGCACTTGGAAAGTGGATGGACAGGGTGGGGGTTGCATATTTTACTTTTTATGGTAAACATTTGATTAATAACTGATGTTTCAGTATTAAAGAAAAAAATGTTAAGCTAACAAGAAATTTAAAGCCTTTGTTTGTTTGTTTCTTTTTTTTAAATTAAAAAAAATATATATATTTTGCTTGTCGGTTTTTCAAGCTTCCCCTTTCCTGTGCACACAAAAAAAGCCCCCCATCCTCTTTCCGATCCATTTCTAAAGCTTTATCGTCACCTCTGTAAACTTTTGTTACGCCACTGCATATGCATAATATACAGAAAACATCGGATTGGAAGAAAGGCGGTCAAATTTTTGGAGATTTAAAATGACGAAATATTTTTATTTGAACAAAAAAATCGAAACTGACTTTTATTTTTTTTTACGAATGTTCCTAATACGCTTCCGTAGCTCGTAGATATCATCACATTATCATTTCAAACAATTAAATAACAATTTGAGAAAGAAATTGACCATTTGTTTCTCTGAGAACGGAATATTTACAAAATCATTGAACCTCTTGCTACTTAAATTAGGATTTATTTGTATAAGAAAACAATTTGTTGTATTTCGCAATAGACATACACGAACGATTCCTTTGTTATTTGGCGTATGACTAACAATAAGAAAATGCTGTTGAGGTGGTGAATATTCACACACTTTATTTATTAATGATAGGTGACAGATGTACTCGATAAGATAGACAAATTACAGGTCATTGTTCGAGCTTTTGTCTGCGCGATTTTTATTAATTTTTTTAGTTTTTTTATTAAATTTTTAAGCTTGATTGATATTCGCCGAAAATATAGTATAAATACAAATGTCCTTTAGTTTGCATTGACATGATCAATTATATTAACCTAACAATTAACAATATGTGATCCCGTGTGTCATGCGCAGTGGACTTAAGTCGAGTAATGTAGCTTATGTCGAGTAATGTAGAGTAATGTCATTTTGTGCAACATCCCTGATAGAACTATATATCAGGGTAATAACAAAATTAGCGAACTCCGAACAATCTTCCAAAGGGAAAGTCAAAACTCATAAGTATAAAAACAGACAAAATCAGTCAACAACCGGAAAACTGTGAAAACCTTCAATCTCCTACGGAATTTTAAAAATGGTAAAATTGGGAATTAAGAGATTGAAAGCGAAATTGTGGTTGAAACTGTGGCTTAAAATACCGAAAAGAATTTTATTGACAAGGTTCAATATAAATTTTATTACAAATAAACAAATTTAAATGATTAACAAATAAATTACCAGTTGAACGCAGCCTGTCGGATCGGAGATAAAGGGAGATAAACACTATTGTTGACATATTGACGGATGTCGTTAACCCGAATAATCCACTCGTTATATTACTCTCCCGCTGGTCGTCCAGCGAAAGTGCCGATAGAGGGCGCAGTATTATTCAAGTTAGGATGTCGTCAGCAGACGATGACTCATCATAATTAACTTGAATAATACTGCGCCCTCTATCGGCAGCAACTAGCGGGAGAGTATTATAACGACTGGATTATTCGGGTTACATCATAATGTGCTTTTACGGAGGAGTTAATTGGAATAGCCACAACAAAGGCGTGTTTATAAGAGTTTAATTATGATAAGACTTGATTAGTATTTATTTAATTTTAACTTCATTTATTTCAACAATTTTTAGATAAACAATAATAGAAAATCGCTAACTATGAAGAATTTTCTGAAAATAATCAGTGTTTATGTAGGTGCTTTTTTTTTTTGCTCAGCGCGTATGTGTGGCCTATATTTAATTGTTATTCAAATATGCCTTTATTTGTATACCGAACACGGGACGTCATATTAGAATGTGGAATGATATATCGGTCATTATCAAAAAATGGAGAAATTTCAAATTACAACAACAAAATATATGTTTCAGATTTTTTATTCAGTGAAATAAAAATACCTGTATTAAATTACAGTTAAATCTGACAAAATATGCAACCTTAAACTCAATTATTATTTTTTAACGAAATTAAAGATGGAATGAGGTCCTGTATCAATTTATGTTACTGATGTTACCAAGCTTTGAATGTAAAAAAAATAGAAATAGAAAAATATTTTAAATTTTCTTCTCAGATGACTTAAGTTATCATCTTACCGCACCTGTCAGGTAACCTAAGGAATGTCAATATGCTATATGATATATTCTGGGGAAATTATCTACCACAGTAATTGTTTCCTTTTAGAGATTTTAAAACACATTAAATTTTATATAGTAGGCTCCTTTTAAAAATAGTCATGCTTCAAACAAAAACTGCAAAATTAAATTATTGGACTGTGACATCATGGTCATCAATTTAATTTAATTATTTATTTATTTAATAAGGAATACATACAACCAGAGGCTACCAGTAGCTCTCAACATAGATAAATACAATAACATTGTGAATAATATAAAAGAATACAAATTAATAAAGAGAAAAGAAAAGACAATAATATAATACAAGACAAGACCAATATCTCTCTCTCTCTCTCTCTCTCTCTCTCTCTCTCTCTCTCTCTCTCTCTCTGGACATTAAGTAACATCATGGGCATAAATTTCTAACACCAGTGACATTCCAACATAAAAAGTCATTTTTCGTTTATTTTTACATGATAAGAATCTGGTAGGTCTGCATAATTTGTTAATATCCATATACAATCCCATTACACCAAGTTTAATTAATGTACTCTGAACTTAAATTAATATTTGCAACCACATGGTAACATCATGGACATAGATGGTAACATCAGTGACATTTTCATGACATTGTTTAATTTACATTGATTTTACACTCCATACACAATTTTAAACAAACAGGATGTACTCGATACAACAAACACTATGTGCTAAAGTTTGTTAGTGACTTGCGGCAGGGCGGTGGTTTTCTCTGGGTCACTCCGATTTCCTCCACCAATAAAACTGACCGCCATGATATGAATGAAATATTGTTGAAAGGGGGGTTAAACACCATAACCCTAACCTTAGCCAACAATTTTAAATTTCTATAGCAATACTAGAGTTAAGTAAGCTCATGCATACTGAATATTAGATATTTTGTCTTTTTATTAAACGTGATAGATCATTTACAAACAATAATATTATGAGACAAAATAATATGGAAACACGAATCACCATTTTGTATAGGGCGTAACATGGTATTTCAGTTTTAGCTTAACTGTTAATTGCTCTCTTCCTTCAAAAGGTATAATTCACAAGTTAATTCTGTTGAAATTTGCTATCCAATGGCAGGGGCGTAGCTACCCCGAAATGAAGTGTACTCAAATCTGTTTAAAAGTCTGGTGGAGGGTCGTGGGGCCGCTTAAGGCCCCCAGAAGCTCTGGGGTTAATGGTGCAAAATCCTGCATTTTTGCAATTTCCTAGCACTTAAAATGATCCCACGGAAACCCAATTTTCATGAGCAACAAGTCAACTTTTGAACATAAATTTTGAGAAATAAAATATTAAGTAGAGCAATCACCATAATACAAATATGTAGTTGACTTAGAAATTTTATTTTGTCAAATGTGTAGTGGATTAAGCTTGATTTGGAATCGAATACAATTAACATATGGGCCAAAGAATCTACAGGGTGCACAGTAGACACTATCTTGAGTTTTTGAATAGTTCATCCAAGTGTGTTCAAGAAACCATATAGCCTTTGCTCTCCTTGTAGAATTCGAGATTACCCTGAAAAAAATATTAGCTAGTCTTCACTATTTTTACGCAAATTTTATTTCAAAGGAACCTTTCTCGAATAGAAATAATTTATACTCTCTGTCAATGGTATGATAATGTATAAACATGATAAACTGTAATCTCAATCAATTCGAAACGATGTCAATGTGCATCGCCTGTACAGACTGGAAAATGCAAATTCCATCCGTGTAAAACCAATACTTTTTTTCTTATTCCGGTTCTTTCCATATGATACGTATCCAGGTTACCAGAAGATTTTAAAACTTTACTAAAAGTAAACTAATATCAATATGCTTCCAATAACGTCAACGATCACGTGTGCTATTTGTTTTTGGGTGTGCGTTGTGGTTTTCCTTTAAAAAGAAATACGAATAGTTTGTTTGTTCAAGCAAAATAAAAAAAAATCATACCTTAACAACAAATGCCCCACCCCAAACTCCATTCCTAAAACACGTGAACGACCATCGATCGGCATTGTACTTATATAATACACACAGCTCCATGCTGATTCCGTAAATGAAAAGCATAGTTTCCGGAATTGAATATAGGTACATTAAGTAATTATTAACATGTTTGAATTTGATTTAGTTTATTAATTTAGTTTTATTCTACCTGATGTCCTAGATTTACCATATTTTCATTTTTGTCAAAATTTTCGATGTGTACGCAATTGCGTTTTTGCGTACGGGTTGCTACGCGCCTGAATGGGAAGCCCAAAATAAGGTATCCTACAATTTAAATAGTTATTATGATACATGTAGTGGTTTGTAGATGATTGTTTCGTATTTCCATATAATTAACAATGATTGAACTTGTTCAAATAAAGAAAAAAATCAAAACAAACTTCACAAACAATGTTAATGTCAAGCAAATTACCTATATTTATGTTCATGGAAAATAGTCATTTACCGGTACTTTGTTTTAAGTGAACATATTTGGTAATCTTCATTGTCAAGACATAGTATAACTGTTCTCCATTTTATTTTAGTTACTACTTCTTTCAAATCTTCTGTTTCAAAGTTATGTTTCACATTCATTGTTTTTGTTTCATTACTCCCATATCCTTTGCCACATGATTTACTAGTAAGTTGTTCCTTCTTTATCCTCTCCTTCTCTAACTTTCTCAATCGAAGTAAACGCCATCGTTGCAACTTTAACTCCAAAGTTTCAAGTAGATATTATGTAAATTGGAGTGCGCGTTGTCTGTTTTCAATGGAAATAACGAGTACAAAATGGTTTGGTACCCAATGGGTTCCTTTCATGTCCTTCCTTGTACTTGTCCACATTATATGCTGAATAATTGGTGTAATTTGTCTGATTCTTGTGTGTATTAGCCTGTGTAAATCCTGTCTATCATTAATGTTTTCTAATTTTGAATAAACACAGACTATGTCTTGTTGCAATACAGAAGATAAGGCAAATATTTGCCATATACCCATAGATGCACATGACTTGGTGATATTCAGGACTTCTTTCTAGTAAATGTCTTTCACCCAATCTTTATTTTTTGCTGGAGTTCTTCCAGGGACATATTCGTCTGAAAACATGGCATAGGTTGTACTTATATTCTTCTTATCTAGCTCTCTGCGTGGCCTTGTTGCAGGTATTCATCAGAAAGGTAGACATCTTGATGACTCTCATTCCCAAATGCCAGTACACTACCACTGCGCGGAAGACAGTTACCACCAGCTTTAACAGTCACTGGATATATAATGAACTCTTGAACTACATCATCAGGATACATATCCAGGCATGTGTCGTCTACTACAAGACCATTGTTCACGATAGAAACATTTTGGGTAGTCTATTTAAATTTCCTCTGTTCCATCTCAATTTGTTTGCATATAACTGTCAAAGAAAAAGATATGCTGCACGACTGAAGCTTTTTCAAACTTTCCTAAAAAAAAATGCAACACCCCACTAGATGTACGTACCTGATAACATGGGCTTCCTTCAACATAAATTGAACATACATTTGTTGATTAACAATCATTTATTTCTCCTTTTCTCCTTTGGTATGTTTAAACTCTTCTTCCTAACATTTAATAACATTCGGACATCATTATGAATGTGAATACTAAAGGTTGTAGATATCACGTCCATTCCTTTCCCCTGTCGTAAACACTTCCCGGTCCTTTCCTCATTCACGACTTATTACCGGGTTTGTAACTAGATTAACACGACGGGTGCCACTAGTGGAGCAGGAACTGCTTACCCTTCCGGAGCACCTGTGTTCACCCCCGGTGTTTAGTGGGGTTCGCGTTACTCGATCTTTAGATTTATGTGTATGTTTTGTAGATCGTTGTTTGTACTTTTTCTTTTGGCCATTGTGTTGTCTGTTCTTCTTGGATATATGGATTCTGATTGCCCCTTTGGTATCTTCAAACTCTTCTTACTACCATTGGGTCGATGTCACTGCCGGTGGACAATTTGTCCCCGAGGACATCATCCGCCCAGTAACAATTAAATGCATGAATTTACGAAGATCAGCTAGGATACTGGCTCGGACGTCGCCCAATATAAAAAGGTTCGAACAAGACGGCACCATGGAAAGGGTGTCGTCGGGAACGGCAGGTGTCCCTTTTTCCCCAAGACACGACAAACAACTCGGTGTTTCGAAATTCAGATCATCACACTAATAACAAAATTTCATATTTACGTATGCGTCCTTGTTCTGTTCAGTTACATGATATTTTGGATTTTAATGATACTGAACAACATTGTCTTATTTCTAAATGTAGGAACAAAAACTGCAAAACCTGCAATGTTTTGATTACAGAAACTAATTTCACCAGCCACTTAACTAATAAAAATTACTTTACAAGGAGTTACGATGATCTGAATTGTAAATCAGCTAATGTGGTCTACAGATTAGAGTGTAACCTTTGCGGATGCGTTGGTGTAACGAAAGGTAAACTACATAAACGGATATGCGGTCATCGATCCGGTATCATTAACAATGTTAGTGATATTGTTTATCAGCATTTTAATCAACCTGATCATTCGATCCTTTGCGCATTATTTTTTCATATACTATGACCAGGTATTAAATAATCTATACTTAATCAACCTGATCATTCGATTCTTCCAATGCGAGTTCGTATCATCGAAAAAATATACCATAGGACTAACAATCCAAACCTAGCAACACCTCTCCGTAGACAAAAGGAAGACTACTGGATACGAGAATTAGGGACTGCAGCACCCTATGGTTGTAATGACAAAATTGATGACATAGGCATCCTATCTAGCCCTACCTGTACATCGGTGAATGTGATGGATATTTTCAACTCAGCTCCTCGGCGTAAGCGAAGTCATGGTCATCATCATTATACATCCCCTATATTTCATGATGTTTCACTAAATGACCTTCTACCATTTATGCAGAAACCGTTGGGTATGCATCACATTCGCTGGAAACTATTTCCACTACCATTTTCAAAACTAAATGCCTTATACAACTCATGTTTGATCAATAATGTTACAAATCCGAATTCAAATGAATACAAACTTACAGCAATCGTCTTGGATATTGCCGGTCACAGACTTTACAAACCTGTTGGTATTAAGAAAGATGAAATAGACAAACGTTCCTTTCCTTGCCAACAAAGGTCTTGATTGCATCAACTTAGGCAATATCCTTCATCACAAATCCTTCAAAACTAAAATTCCACCACATTTTAAGGATCGGTATGTGCCTATATTTTCGTATGTTTATACCAGACCAATAGCGTCAAAAAAATTTAATTACAAACATGTGTTGCGTGATCTCAATATTGACGATTTCAAATCTAAGCCTCCTGATTGCACCTGTGCAAGTTCCCCATTCATATATAATCCGACTGGCCACGTTATAACTGGTGACATTAAAATTATCAACAAGAGCCTAAATATCGTGAGCCTAAATATCGTGAGCCTAAATCCATAAACTGGACACACAACTTTAAAATACTTATGGATTCCGTCGAGGATTATGCCAGACAATGGGCAAAACGTGAAAAGGAGGACTTGGATACTCTTTCCGAATGGGTGAAGAAGAGTGTGAGATCGCTAATACAGATTAGAATTTAAAAAACTCAGTGGGTCTATGAGCACTCGCTCTACATCAATCTTTAAAGACCCAAATGTTGCTAAACACCTGTCTCTCCTTCATGACAAATATGTTATTGTCTCCGCCGACAAAGCCCCTAACAATATTGTTTGTGTGTGTAAATCACATTACATAGAATACTTGATAAAGGAATTAGGTATTGACAATTCACTTGGAACCCTACATATACACCGACGACACTTACGAAAGAGGAAATCCTGGACAATCAGGTCTGTTTTATGTTCCTTTGGAACTTCAACCAAAGATGAAGAACAGGATATACCATCACTCTACTGGATTCCTAAATTACACAAGTGTCCTTTCAAACAGCGCTATATTGCTGGGTCTGCCAAATGATCCACGAAACCTCTTTCCAAATTATTAACATGTATTCTATCGGCAGTCAAAACCGGGCTTCAGAGCTACTGTGACACTAACTACTCGACAACTGGTATGAATCGGATGAGGATTCTGAAGAATTCGAAAGATATGTTAGAGTACATACAATCTAGGTCACTCTCCTCCTGCAATAGCATTAAAACATTTGACTTCTCTACCCTTTACACGACTATTCCTCACTCTAAGCTGAAGGACAAATTAAGGGAGTTTGTCCAACTGTGTTTCTTAAATAAGAATGACCAACGTAGATACAAATACCTTGTGCTAGGAGGAGACAGATCTTATTTTGTAAAAGACCACTCTGATTCTACCAAAAATTTCTCTAAAACTGATATCTTCAACATGTTCGAGTTTTTGATTCACAACATATTTGTTATGTTTGGTGGACGTGTTTTTCTCGCCGACTTGCTCCTTTATTCGTATTAGGCAGACTTCATACAGGGGCTTCTCAAAAAAAACAAAAAGAAGCTAGCCCGATCCTTTAATTTCACGTTCTGCTATATAGATGATGTACTTTCATTAAATATTTCTAGATTTGGTGATTTTGTTGATCGCATCTATCCCATTGAGCTTGAAATAAAGGATACCACATATACAGATAGGTCTGCTTCATACCTTGACCTACACCTTGAGATCGACAGTGAGGGTCGGTTAAGAACGAAACTTTACGACAAAAGAGATTATTTCAATTTTCCCATTGTGAACTTTCCATTTATATGTAGCAACATTCCAGCAGCACCTGCATATGGAGTATATATCTCTCAGATGATACGATATTCCAGAACTTGTTGTTCCTATTTCCTTGATAGAGGGTTACTGCTAACAAGGAAGCTACTGAACCAAGGGTTCCTTTTGGTAAAGTTGAAGTCATCACTTCGAAAATGTTAAGGTCGCCACCCGGTCCTTCCCTCATTCACGACTTATTACCGGGTTTGTAGCTAGATTAACACGACGGGTACGGTAATATTATAAATATATTTTTATGAAAGCCGGTAATTTATGGATGTAGACAAGGCCGCAAACAACTTATGTGACGCCGTTGTTGTTGTCCCATTTTCCACATTGTCTAATTCAACAATGTTTTAAATGAATTGTGTAAATGAAAAGAACAATGAATAAAGAGACGGAGAATAATGTTTTCACGTCCGATTTTACAACTGTGTGTACAAAGCAAGAAATGAATAAGTGTGCATTAAAATGCATCTAAATCAATCCATTAGCCTTCATCGTTGCAGTCGTGTTTTTCTCTAACCCTATAGCGGGTATGCTATTAAAAAAACTTGTCAAATAAATCAGTAATCAGGTGTCAATGTGCCAGCTTTCCTTGCAAACTATGTCACCAATGTACCTATGTAAAGAAACAAGACAAGTTTAATGCTTGTATGCACAATAGTCCTCTATACATGAATTTACTTAGAAATGATGACCATAATTTGTGGCATGTGCGAACTAAAATATATCGGGAGTTTTATCACGACATATTTTACATAGCCAATGAAGGACGTCATATTTTTTTCAATATAATTCTATTTGATCAGAAGCATATTAGTAGAGCAAAATATCAATTGTATATAAAATGTCAATTAGAAATATATTTAAGCAAAAAATTATTTTTTTTAAATTATTTTGCTAACTAAATATAAAACAAAAATATCTTATATATTCAATATATACCGCTCTATTACTGAAGCATGAGCAAAATTGCTTTCCATTTATTGTTTACAATATTTGATTGTTTGATGGTACAAAGATGCAAGGAATTAAAATCTAGTTTCTTATAATACTTAATCTATTCCACACATTCCTTGAAAACTGCTGTTGTATTTTGTAATTTACCGGTAAATATAAAGTATTTTTAATAATTATGCAAGTATTTATTATATTAAAATGATCTCCTGATAGCATTACAAGAATACAGGTTTCTATTGTTATATCAATTATTATACCACATTTTGTTTTTAAACATTGTCCAAACTGAAGCCATAAGAGACGAACATGTTTAAAATAATAAAAAAAATGTCATAGTTTCATTGATTTCAAAACAAAAAAGTGCACATTTCTGTTTCTGATAATTTACATTTCATTAATCTTTCATTAGTACATGTATGCAAAAATCTCATAAATTTTATACTGTATTAAGTAATGTGTCAAATATATCGAGTACACAATTCTCCAGTCATCTTGTGAAATTGTCTTCCCTAATTTTTTTTGCCATTTTTCTTTCGATTTGTTTGTTGGCTGTGGACGACATTTCATGTATTTTGGCATAATTAACTATAACATCTCTCCAGAATAGGTCAAATTTGGGTGTCAAACTCTCCAGTTCATATAGTGTGTTATACCAGAACTTATCCCCACAATATATTTTCCAAAACATTAGATACGAGGTCACATATAAGTCGTACACACTCACCAATTTTTCTACCCTTCATGACTCGTTTGTGTTTCACTGATTATTTCATTTAAGGCTTTTTTAATTCTTTGTGCTATGCTAGAAGAACACATTTTATAGTCCACTTTTTTAAGTAGAACTTTGCGTTGCCTTCTTTTAGGAGACATATAACATGTCGTTGAGAAATAGACATATAACCATTTTCATACCCTTGATTAAACGAACGAATAAAAAAAGGATTAAAATCCTTCCAGAAAAAAATTATAGAATTCTATAGTGAAGCTATCAAGAACAGGTGACTTGTCCTTTTTCATCAGTTTCATTTCTTTTTGGGGTTAACTCCCCTTCTAAATTATAAAATAGAACTGTCAGCTTCCCCTAATATTGAAATAAGTGGATTTTCATCATCAAACAAGGCCTTAACGTTCTCATCACATATGCGTCCATCTCTACATTAATAAAGGTTTTCGTAAAAACGTTTTTGCTACTGTAATATAAATTCTTGATCCGTTATCTCTGTTTTATCATCTAAAATTACTTTTTGGATAATTTATTTTCCAGTGTAATGTCTTTATTTCTTAATTACAAGTGTGGACATAGAAATGTGCTGTCCAAAAGGCAAGTGTAGATGTCAATATTTCATATTAATAACTTAAAAAAAAAAAATTCATGGACACAGGGGTCCTGGATTTTTTTAATAAAAAACTAATCCTGGATGTTATTTTTGCTTAAAGTCGGTCCTGTGTTTTTATTTCAAATTTTCATCATAGTCCCCCTCCCCCTCCCCTCCCAAGGGATATAAAATTGTATCATTAATAATAAATTAATAAATAATAAATTCAGATTTTCTATTTAAAATAAATCTCATTTACAAAACCACTGATATTTGTTCAATTTTTAACGCTGATTTAAGCTTTAGTCGCAACAATTTTTAATTTTTCTCTTTAAACTGTCGAAACATAACATTTATTTAACTGTAAAATTCACTAATAAATTTCACCCCTCCCCCCTCTTTTTTTCTTGTTTAAATCAATGATCAACAATATTCCAGAATCAAACAAATGGATAAATATAACATAGAATTCTTTTACATGCATCTTTTTACCATGCGGTGTCAGTGTGTTTTAAATTGGTCATCCAATCAGGACGCTCATTATTCTTGTCCAAGATAAAAATGCATCGCTAAAATTACCTGTGGGTGTTTCCCCACTTCAACTCGTAAATTTACATAGAAATCGGAGATATTTCGTCATAAAACTTCACACATGGTTTTGTCTATCATATTTCTTGAAGACAAACATAACAATGTATAGTATTTATCAATATGTGATGAGTATCAACAGTTTTTTCAACACCGTATCTGTTTCTCGATACAGCCGCCCGATTACAGTGACCCGTGTCCCAGATTAGCACATCCCAGCAGTTTTTTCTTAATAAGGTTGTTTTACAAAATTATTGACTGTTCCTTCCACATTATTATTATCTTTATTTACCAATGTCAAACAACATATAGGCATGCATATATACAATAATTAAAATCCACCTGTGATGTAAATCTATTGTCAAAAGAGTTATTGTTCTCTTTGTACTTTAGATACTATACACAAACTTTTCTTTGTTACAAGATTAATAATTAATTAAATTAATAAAGTACAATGGGTGGATTTTAAGTTGGAGAATGTCCTCGTATCTCTCCATTCCTTAAAAACAATGGACAATACGTTGTTGAACACTGGCTGAAATTTGAAAAGACAGACATGTTTATCAAAATACACATAACTTTTATAGTTTTCATAACTTTTATGTAATAAATATCATATTTATAATAATCATGAAAATACCCCTTCTTCATTTTAAAGCAATTATGCATCGAAACATATTTAGGGGTTACGGTTATTTCCGTTATATCGTGGCGGATAGTTTTATTGATGGAGGAAACCGGATTACCCGGAGAAAACCACGTCATTGACAAACTTTATCACATAATGTTGTATATACCGTGATAAAACTCCCGATATATTTCAATTAGCACATGCGTATTTACGAACAAATCATAAATGTCATTCCTAAGTGAATTCATATATTCATACCGTGGTGCAAATATAAAGCATATAAATACTCGTATTGTTTCTTGATAACTTTTTTTCCGAAAATAATACCTAAGACAAACATCTACAGATTTTGGTTTTTGTAATTGTTGTCTTCCTGTGATGTAGTTTAGAAGGATGCTCGTGACATTGACACAAGCTGATTATTGATTTATTTTATGATTTTGTGAGCATTTTACTTGTTTATGTTGCAAATGTCAAAATGCCATAAAATTGGAAAATATCAGTACCTTAATTGCATCACAGTCTAGTTATCCATATAAGAAATAAACGTTAGAGAATACCGAAGGGGCAATCACAAATGGACAATTCAGAGAAACTGGCAACATAGACTAAGGGAAAAAACACAACACAATATGTGTTCGACACCACTATAATATGCAAACATACACAAATAACGTAAATAAGACATTAGTCCTCATACAAACAACTGGAGGTAAAGACGATCCGAGCATCGCTTTATAAGGATATCGTAACGGACATCACAACAAGGAACTCAGAACGTAAAGACACATAATAGGAAAACACAAAAAATAAAAAAAAAGAGGAGTAACACGGACCCCAATGTAAACAACTGTTAACATGAAGCTTAGTGTAAATTGTATTTTGTTATGACATGCATTTCCATTACTGACTTCCACGTCGAAAAATAATTTCGATTTTTCCTACTATAATCGAAATAATTCATGGAAGCCATAGCCTGTATAACGTTTTAACATGGTTAACATTATTTTCGTTGCATTTTATAACTCGCTTTCGCTCGGAGTAAAATGTTTACGAAAATAATGTTAGCCATGTTAAAACTGTATACAAACTAACTATGACTTCCATTAATTATTTCTTAATTTTACTTACGTTCTTGAAGACTGGCTGAAAATTGAAAAGACAAGCATATGTTTATCAAAATACACATATCTATTATAGTTTTCATACATTTTATGTAATATGTATCTTAAAATAATCACGAAAATACCCCTTCTTCCCTTAACATTCATCGAAACAATGCTTAGGTTATCTTGATAGGTTTTTTGCTCTACTCAGTATAAATATCTGGTCTTAACTGGTAATTATTGTAAGTTGGTTATGATGAATCATAAATAACATCTTTAGATGCAATCTAAATGCTTGCAATAAAAATGTAGATATCAAATTTAGTACACACGACGCGTTTCTGGAATAACATGTACGCTCAAAATCAAAAGATTGGAAAGCCATATAACTAAACGTTTTGGGAGCAATAAAACCAAAGGATTTAAACAGGATAGCCATAATCGGCTAAGGTCACCTATGCCTGAGGGTGGAGAAGCTTAGTTTTATTAATAATTACATTATTTAGGAACTGTAAAGCTCGGGTAATGACTATGATTCAAAGTTATCTTGATAGAAGAGATTAAATATACCAAAGTGATAATCAGAAGTCGTAACTCGGAGGACACACAATACATGAATCCTTCGAAAATATGGAGTGAACACATGTGCTCCTGAAGTGTCAGCAGTTCCTGCACCACAAGATGAAAGATCAATTATTAAGTACACTTCCTAAATCACTACAGATATATAGTGTCGTGACATCTGCTCGGCCATGCAATAAAGTCGGTCAATTGTTTTGATTGACAAATCTCGCGCAGCACGAGACCGATGACGTCATTCTGTATATTTATAGCGTATATAAACACAACGGGAATTCTTTTAAACTTCAAAATTACAAGATGAGATTAAAACAGATAAGATTGAATTGAATAAATTCCATGCAAGTAAAAAACATCCTTTTTACTAATGTCTTATGCTTGTTAAATATGTTTTAAACGATGTATTTCCCAAGCATTTTTACCTTTCCGGTTTGTTGATGTAATCGTTATCACAGATCATGACCTTTTCTGAAATATAGGCCAAGCAAATTGTATTTTAAAATACTTTGAAAATATGATGATTGATCATTCAGATTCTATTAAGAAAGTTCCATGATATTGAGTCAAAAGCTTTCTCAAAATCTATTAACAAAAATAAACCAGGTATATCATTCTCCTCTGCATATTCCATTATATCAAGCAAAAGCCTAATATTTTCCCCCTATGTATCTACCTGCAATAAAACCAGTCTGATCATTATTAATTAATGTGGGGAGAACTTTTTTATTTCTATTTGCTATCACCCCAGACCCTATCTTATATACTGTATTCAACAATGAGATTGGCCGCCAATTTTTTAGAACATGTCTTGATTTGTCTTTCTTTGGTAAACATGTGATTATACCTTGTTTTTGTGTAACAGATAAACTTCCTAAACTATACCCATAATTTAAAGAACCAATTACAAAAACTTTCAGATCTTTCCAAAAAAAAACTTTAAAAACTCTGATGTAAACCAATCTGATCCAGGACTTTTGTTATTCTTCCTCTTTTTCAAAATTTCCCCAGCTTCAAAGCTCCCAATTTCCACTTCTAAATTATCTTTTTCTTCTGTGAGTTTTCTTATACTTGCCCCCTTCAAACCCTCCACTATATCTTTAAGACTACAACCTTTATCTTCATCTTTATTTTTGTACAAATTTTCATAAAAATATTGTACTTCTTTTAATATCTCCTTCTGATCTGTAACAATTTCCCCATTATCTTTTTCAACTTTTGGAATTATCTTACTGGTATAATTTTTAGACTCTAGCCCACACAAATATTTTATGAACATGTAGGAGTTTCACCTATGTACAATGTACCATTCGTGTTTCAGTTGTGGTAAAATCTGCAAAAAATCACCTATGAAAAGGAGGTGTGCAATTATTTCACAGGTAACATTTAAAAATGCAGCCAGAATATATAAACTACATCAATTCTAGGTCACAAAAATTAGTTACTACCCTTGTTCCACACAACAAACCAATAACTAAGTTCAACATGCAGGAAATACCCCCCCCCCCCCTTTTCCAATGCACATCTTGAATCTATCCACAAATACATGAGCAACACTGGGTACATTAGAAAAGTGATGAACAAAACAAAAGGATCGTTAACAATTACACAAACTAATGTTGCAGTAATAAACAAACCGACAAGTTTAATACACATAATTATACGGAAAGTTCATGATAAAATTTTTCCAATACTTATGAATACAGGAGGTGCACACCATTATTCCGCCCCATAGATATGGGTCAAATCTAAGACATGCTATACCAAAAATTCAGAGTTCCAGATTACACAACCTACCTACAAAATGTAGGTGCATGCATATATAAATTTGGACAAACAGGTGGAGTCATATGGCCCCTAAGTCTATGTCCACTGTTGGTAGCGCAGATAATACTAGTAGTATATATTATCTTATATATGCAAATGTAAATAATTAAAATGTTGTGCTAAGACAGTTGCAAGTAGTCACAATATGTAGTTCTGAAAAAACCAAAGAATCCATACAGAATCAAATGCAGGGTACTACATGTATACGGTAATAAAAATCATAAACGAAATGTATTGTATCTCAATAATCATGACAGTATATTTTCTGGTATGTAGATATCATCTTGTGTACATTCTATATAATCTTTTTTACTGTGTAATCAATATGCATATCATAACAGGTAAAGACAAATTAAATATAAAGTTACATAAATATGAACAGTTAATGTATGGTAAAAAAAGTAAGCATTTTCCTTCTCTGTCTGATTTTAATGTCAATGTCATCATACAAACCAAATTTGAATTGTTTATCATCATATATGCCACAATTGTAGAACCACACAGAGTCAAATATATTGGAATCACGCATCCTTTTCATTAGTTCATGATTTTGTTTTGTGATGTCATCTACAAAACGAACATTGTTTTTCAAACAAAATTCAAAAAGGTAAAACATGCTACTCCGAGGAACAAGTGATCAGTATGCTGGAGTTCCTCATCGATAACATATGTGTCTTCTTTGGAGGGACACTGTTTCAGCAGGTCGTCGGCATACCAATGGGTACGAATTGTGCCCCTCTTCTAGCCGATTTATTTTTATACTCATATGAATCGGAGTTTCTTCAAAAGCTTGTAAAAGATAAAAAGATTCATGAGGCTAGAGCCTTTAATTTCACATACAGGTATATTGATGACGTTTTATCTATCAATAATTCTAGATTTGCAGAATTTCTTCCATTGATATATCCTCCAGAGCTGGAAGTTAAAGAGACCACAGATACAGCTTCGTCCGCATCATTTTTAGACATATACCTCGAATTTGACGACAGTGGTCAACTCAGTACTAAAATTTATGATAAACGGGACGACTTCAATTTTAAAATCATAAATTTTCCAAACATGTGCAGCAATATACCAGCTTCTCCTGCATATGGTGTTTACATCTCGCAATTGATTCGCTATGCAAGGGCCAGTAGCAATTATTCTGATTTCCTGAAACGCCATCTTCATCTGAGAAACAGGCTACTAAAAAGATTCGCCTTATTCGATCTCTTAAAAAGTTTATATTCCGATACCAAGATCTTGTCGAAATATATTCCTTCTCTGCAGAAACGATTATAAGCGATGCATTTTCATATAGTGAACATGTATAAAGATAAACAAGTCAAGAAAAATGTCAAAAATATTTTTTTATCAATGTGTGACGTAAAAGTGTTTTTGACATTTACATTCACTGAATATGGTACTGTTTTGACAACTATTTTACCTATTTAAATACTGTTATAGTGACAGCCGGAGCCTTTGAACCGTAATGAGAGCGGGAGGTTTGGCGCTTTAAAATCTGATTCAACCCACCATTTCTTTAGAAATGCCTGTACCAAGTCAGGGTCATTACGGTTTTCACAGTTTTCCGATTGTTGACTGATTTTGTCTGTTTATATAATTATGAGTTTTGACTTTCCCTTTGTAAGATTGTTCGGAGTTCGGTAATTTTGTTTTTCTTTGCACACATGACATTCCTTTTGGCATCACTGTTACATAGTCTGACAATAATTGGTTTTTCTCCTGGTCGATCTGAAGGTGTATGGCTACAACATCCCTTAGTTCTAAATCCACATTAAAATCTTTCTTGACAAGATCAGGTTTGTTTGTCTTTTTTTTCCTGTTAAACACTTTTATATTTTTTTTCGAGTATTGTTCATTGTAGTTACTTTGTATGGTAGCGTCTTTGGTCAGTATAACATTCCTATTAAGAGTTGTCTTTACATTTCTAAGCACATTTTTGTGGCATCTAGTTGGCCTTTCAAGTTTTCATATTCCAATGATAATGCATCTATTTTTTTCTGCATATTGTTTGTAACTTGTGTAAGTTTAGTTTCAAATAATTTTTCCAATTTACTTTCAAAATTGTTGAATAGTTTGTTAACTATAACAGTAACTAATGTTTCTAATTCAGTACTTTTTACCAGATCTTTTGTTGCCTCTTTAAGATCAGTTATCTTTGTTAATTGGTAACTTATGATTTGTGGTTCTAAATCTGCAGAAATCAATGGCTTTTTTGTGTTCCAGGAGTTCGAAATAGTCTTCCATTATTTCTGAAGGATGTTTTAAAAAGCTTATAATTATTAGCCTTTGGTGAATCATCTATCAATGAATGCCAAGTTTGTTCAAATTGATCTCTAAGTTTAAGTTTTACAGTGTTTATTAACCAAGTAGAATTTAGAAAGGTTTGCGTATTCCAGATATTAGACATGCCGCATTCGTTCAATATATTGCTAATTTTATTCAACCACAGAAAATTACATCTATCCACAACTGACATTTGGAAACACAATTTGTACATAATAGCTGGTAATTTTGATTCTTTACCACAACATAATTTTGTCCAGAATGAAATAAGTCTCACTTTAACATCCATTTCTATGGGGTATCTATAAAACTAACCTCCATGATATAACTGAAATATTGTTGAAAGTGGCGTCAAACATCATCAAGCCAACCATCTATACATTCTCCTTGATAATTACGTATTGAAGCATCAATTTATTGACATATCTTATCTTCTTCATCTTTATCACTCTTTCTGCATTTGTCCGGATTTTCCTCAATAAATATATCATTGTGATTTATTTCACCATTTATCTGAGAAGGGAAAAAACATAGTTACAAAGTTATATGTTGCAAACAGTTCATTTTAATAAGCATAATACCCTTTTAGCAGTCGATTCAAGGTGTTCGTATTACATTGCTTGCTTGCTTGATGGTGGTTAACGCCACTTTCAACAATATTTCAGTTATATAGTGGCGGTCAGTTTTATTGGTAAATGACCCAAAGAAAACCACCGACCTGTCGCAAGTGATAAATGCATTATATCGATAAAAAAGGTGCATGACTTACAAATACTATGTCATCAGATCTTCTCTAAAGGACAAAAGACTATTTGGTTGGAGGTTTTTTTTTTGGGGGGGGGGGCGGGGTTGTCCGTATAATATAGTATTCAGAGACAAAGGAGCAAAATGGAAACCCTTCATATGAATATTGCACCATTACACATGCAAACAGGCCAATTCTTTGATGATTTGTTTGTTTGTTTGTTTGATGGTGCTTAACGCCACTTTCAACAATATTTCAATTATATCGTGGCGGTCAGTATTATTGGTGGAGGAAACCGGAGTACCCAAAGAAAACCACCGACCTGTCGCAAATCACTGACTACCTTAATCACATAATGTTGTACACCTCACCCTGATCGAGATTCGAACTCACAACATTAGTGGTGATTGGCACTGATTGCATAGGTAGCTGTAAATCCAACTACCACAGGATTACGACCACGACGGTCCCTTTTGCAACGAGCATTAAAATTTAAGAGAGGGTCTTGGCTACAGTATCGTCCCAGATGTTCCTCCATCGGTTAGTGTACTTCGCTCCATGTTTCTCGTGAGACGCCGATAAATGACTCCTGTGGAACTTTAATTTTCTCCAGTTGTCCCCTCCTAATTTTAGAAACTGTTTTCTGTCTGTTCATAATGAACTGCCTTTTTACGTAAAGATTTGTTTTATATTGCTAAATAAATAAATAATGTTTTAAGTTGGCTCATTATATCATCTTTATCTTTCCTGGGAAGACGTTGCAGATCAGATAAACGTTTCTCTTCAAGTTTATCAAGGACAAAAGAGAGTTCTTCAAGGAATACAATTGTTTTCTCAGTGATAATTATTTCTTTCGGGTAGCGTTGGAAGTTTTTTTCCTGTCCCCAACAGTCTACATCTCCCATTGATTTACCCTTTCCCCTGCATATTGTTTCCCGTCGAATGACAACTTCATTTTTTTTCCAAAATGACCAGCGATCACCAAGTGACTTGTATAACTTCTTCGTTTATTCCCGGAAAAAATGTTTGTCGTAATTATGATATACGTTTAGTCGGCTAGGAACGGAACAATTTATGCTTTATTTAATAACTCTCAGACACAACTGTGTCTACCACACGCTACCTGTCTTTCCTGAGCTCAAATTTAACAATTATAGATATCGGAGGGTCATCTCTACGTTTATGTAATCTATAATGGTCAACTTGAAATCTCTTCAATTTTCAGAATATCTTTAATAAAGCCTTTTACCACTTCCTGTGTGTTATCTTCGACTGTTGCTTAACTGTTCTTAATAAACCAGAGACTATAAAATTGGTATGTGTTGCTTCTCCGTTAAGCAAGCAGCATAAAGGATAAAGAGCAAAGACTGGTTGTCTCGGAATCAGGATAATGTGTTCGAGTGGGACGACATGTCTTTCCGCGGACTGTTGTTTCAGTGAGCTAGCACTAAAAAAAATCCAACTAAGCGTGGTGGTCTAGTATAAATCATACCCCATCAACATCTCATTGAAAATTAACTTGTTCTCGCCATCAATTGCTGAAAAATTACTGAGTTGGCGTTAAACAGCAATCACTCACTAACTCTAAATCTAGATAGGATTGTATATAAAAAAATATGTAGATACATATAACATATTATTATAATTAAATTAAAAGATTGACATTATTATTATTAAAGTATTATAAAGGACTGATTTATATTTTTTTGCACATACAATTTTTACTTAAAATGTAAACATGTTATTACATTTATACCTTTTTATACATCTCGGTCTCTATCTAGCTAATGAGGAACAGACGCTAAGCGATGCGCTTTCGTTTGTTGTTTGTATCTGTTTGATATGATTGTGTAATTGTACAAAATATCACTGAAACCTTTACGGATGACGGACGCAAAGAGCCAACTCGACCTATGTAAATACCTCATGTTGTATTTGTCTGTGTATTTTATTAAATTTAATAATTTCCAAATTCCTTGAAGAAGACGTTTGCAGACGACGGACGCAAAGGGCTAACTCGAGCTCCTTAAATTACGTGTGTTGAATTTGTCTGTTTGTATGTTCAAGTATTCAATTTTTTAATTTCTTGAAAAAGAAGTTTGCAGACGATGGACGCAAAGTGCTTAATAACGTGCGTGTTGTCACGATTCTCTGTTTATTATGTACGATGTACTTGATGACAGTATTACTTCAAAATTTATCACCGTCTAGATAATAATCATGATTCTAACATGACCTCACTCTTTCCCTTTGTTAAACAAAAGCAGAATTATTTCTTCGTATTATCTCATTAGCACATGCGCCGATGAATGTGACTGACGTTTCCATTGGCAGCATAAATTGTGAACCGAATAATGCCGATAGAGGGCGCAGTATTATTCGAGTTACATAAATTGTGTGCGACATTTTTCGCAAGCGTATGTATAAATTACCGTCCTCCAATCAAAGTATACTACCGCATTTGTACTCTTAGACATATCAGAATCGAAATAAATCATGGAAGCCAGAATGTGTTTTGAGTTTTAACATGGATTGGCGGATATTAGTAAATTTTATCCTTCGCTTCTGGCTCGGGATAAAATACTAATATCCGCCAATCCATGTTAAATCTCCCAATACATTCTGGCTTCCATGATTTATTTCTTAAATGAGACATCTGTAATCCGTGCAGGCAAATGTGGTGAAGAGGCAATAAAGCATAATGGTAACCCGCGACCTCGATAAGAAATCATTAGCATATTGGAACAGCTGATTAATCGACATATTGTGAAATGGCAATTGCTGATAAGTGGTAAATTAAAAAAGATATAGTTATATATTTAAAATAATAAATTTATTACTAACTAGAAAAACAAAATACATATTTATACATTTTTTGGCCCTTTGGAATCATCTCACCTATCAATTTATAATTAAACACCAAGCCAATCTATTGTTTGACATTTGTGAAATAAACGTGAATTTGATTTTTCAAAAGTGGGAGAAACGTGACATACGGTATTGACAA
Source organism: Bathymodiolus septemdierum (assembly GCA_963383655.1). NCBI lineage: Eukaryota > Metazoa > Mollusca > Bivalvia > Mytilida > Modiolidae > Bathymodiolus > Bathymodiolus septemdierum. The sequence continues at coordinate 42,350,585 of OY726519.1, forward strand.
TTGTGTATTACATGTAGTTTTACACATTACATAAATAACATACAATTAAAACAATTAGCTTCGCGTTCGATTGTTTAACCGTTTAACTCGGTAAATCGTGGTATAAAGATTACTAATACCATCCAAATATTCAGAGGTAATTATTCTTGTAATATTGTTTGCAATCTATGCCGAGTTTGACACTGATAATATTTAAACAACATTATTAAGAACAAAACTGGTAGAACGTGCTAATGTAGGTCACGGGTCACTGTAATCGGGCGGGTGTATCGAGAAACAGAGACGGTCTTGAAAAAACTGTTGATACTCATAAAATATTGATAAATGCAATAAAATGTTATGTTTGTTTTCAAGAAATATGATAGACAAAACCATGTGTGAAGTTTTATGACAAAATATCTCCGATTTCTATGTAAATTTACGAGTTGAAGTTGCGGCTGTATCGAGATCAGATACGGTGTTAAAAAAACTGTTGATACTCATAAAATATTGATAAATGCAATACAATTTTATGTTTGTGTTCAAGAAATATGATAGACAAAACCATGTGTGAAGTTTTATGACGAAATATCTCCGATTTCTATGTAGATTTACGAGTTGAAGTGGGGAAACACCCACACGTAATTTTAGCGATGTATTTTTATCTTGGACAAGAATAATGAGCGTCCTGATTGAATGATCGATTTAAAACACACTGACTCCACATGGTAAAAAGATGCATGTAAAAGAAATCTATGTTATATTTATTCATTTGTTTGATTCTGGAATATTGTTGATCATTGATTTAAACAAGAAAAAAGGAAAAAAGAGGGGGGAGGGGTGAATTTCATTTGTGAATTTTACAGTTAAATAAATGTTATGCTTCGACAGTTTAAAGAGAAAAATAAAAATTTGTTGCGACTAAAGCTTAAATCAACGTTAAAAATTGAACAAATATCAGTGGTTTTGCAAATGAGATTTATTTTATAATAGTAAAATCTGAATTTATTATTTATTAATTTATTATTAATGATACAATTGTATATCCCTTGGGAGGGGGAGGGGGGCTATGATGAAAATTTGAAATAAAAACACAGGACCGGACTTTAAGCAAAAATAACATCCAGGATTAGTTTTTTATTAAAAAAATCCAGGACCCCTGTGTCCATGAATTTTTTTTTTTAAGTTATTAATATGAAATATTGACATCGACACTTGCCTTTTGGACAGCACATTTCTATGTCCACACTTGTAATTAAGAAATAAAGACATTACACTGGAAAATAAATTATCCAAAAAGTAATTTTAGATGATAAAACAGAGATAACGGATCAAGAATTTATATTACAGTAGCAAAAACGTTTTTACGAAAACCTTTATTAATGTAGAAATGGACGCATATGTGATGAGAAATTTAGAAATCAATTAACGTCCTTGTTTACATGAAATCGACATACCAAAGTGTATAAATGTGTATTCGATATATAGAACAAAACTTGGTGTGATTGGTTTCTTTGTTTTATCATTTTTAATGCTTTTAGATGTATGAAACTCTACTGTACTTTATTTTTATTTTACGTGTATGAGGGGTGATACAGAAAAATAAAAACAACTTTTCCATTGAACCTATATCGGCAAATCCAAGGATTGCTTTGTGTAGTGTAGTATATAGACGATGTATAACACGAACTTTGGTGTAATTGGTTGATTTTCCTACGAATTCTCAAGGCATTTCAAAATGAACGAATTAAATTTTGCTCTGTTGTAGCGTAATACCTCGCCACGCGAGATAAAGCGAGAAGATACGAGATTCGTATCCTTTCTACTATATAAATCCTTTTTTATATTTGTATATTGATGCCATTTGCTTGTATTGTATCTTTGCTTTATTTACATGTAGTTAGTAAGTGGCCATGGTTGAGCGCCACCTATAGCTAACAATTATATTTTCTTTAAAATATTGATCTTTTAATTTGTTTTGAGATGCTATGTTTGTGTTTGCATCTTGTCACATCCATGTTTTTTTAATAAGTGGCCGTTTTTGAGGTTGCATACAATTGCAAATCAAATTTCGAATAAGATGATATACTTTAAAATCTGATAAGCCCTTTTTTATGTCCTGAGTGCACATTGTATGCCCTGAGTGCACTCGGGAGTCCGGATCGATGCTTAGACGTACCGGTTTTTGAGCGCCACCCTTTTTGCCATAGGCACTTGTTATATCGATCAGGGAGTGTCTCTACTGTTATTGTTTGACATTGTTTTTATATTTTATACAGCACTCCCTGTTCATTGTATATGTTCTTTTATGTTTTGAAAAAATTACGTCCTTTAATAAATGACATTAAACTGGATACTGTGTTAACTATCAATAAGCCATTGACAAAAAATAGTCGAGCTGTTGCCAGGGGAAAGCTTTGAAGATTTCCATTCTGTGCATTTTATATACCCTTAGTCTGGATGGAACATAAATATTGTTCCATAATGTATGTTGTCGTTTAATTTGAGCATTGCTTGTTAAATTCAATTCAAAGTTCTATTTAGAGTCGATACATAATATACATATGGTTAGGGTTATGGTGTTTCAGATATATCATGGCGGTCAGTTTAATTGGTGGAAGAAACCGAAGTACCCAGAGAAACCACAGACCTTCCGCAAGTCACTGACAAACTTTATCACATAATGTTGTATCGAATACACATCGCATGAGCGGGATTCGAACTCACAGCATTGACAGGCACTGATTGCATAGGTAGGGTATGAATAATACTACCATACGATCACGACCACGGCGGCCCCTATCCATTAAAACATTATCTTCATTGACATATAAAATATATTATAAAAAAATTGAATACAAAATAAGAAAGTTCAAGTTTTGGAAGAAGAGTTTGAAGATACCAAAGAGGCAATCAGAATCCGTATATCGAAGAAGAACAGACAACACAATGGCCAAAAGAAAAGTACAAAAGGACAAACAACGATCAACAAAATATACACTAGTATAAAACTAAAGATCGAGTAACACGAACCCCACTAGAAACCGGGGATGAACTCAGGTGTTCCGAAAGAGTAAGCAGTTCCTGCTCCACTAGTGACACCCGTCGTGTTTATCTAGTTACAAACCCGGTGATAAGTCATGAACGAGGAAAGGACCGGGAAGTGTTTACGACAAGTGGAACCTATCCGTGGTCATTTGTGACACAGATATTTCATAATAGTTAACCAAGTCGTGGTGGCGACCGTAAAACTTTCGAGTGATGACTTGGTATTTCCAAGAACTCTGGTAAACCTTACAAAAATACTAATTTTGACAGAGAAGACATTTTGGCAAATCACAAGTCATTCATGTCATCACTGAATATTCCGATAAATGAAGAAAATTGTGAATTATCTACTTTATATTGGATACCAAAATTTCAGAAGAATCAATATTTAGACAGGTATATTCCCGGTTCTTCTTCTTCTTCAACAAAAGAACTATCTATAACTATGACTAAAATTTTGCATGCAGTCAAAGGAGGACTACTATCATACTGTGACAAAGTATATTCACGTGGTAACATCAATCAAAAGCACCGCATCGGTGACGTAATGGTTAGCGTGCTCGCCTCGAGTGTGGTAGATCATGGGTTCGAACCCCGGTCGGGTCAAAGCAAGGACTATAAAATTGGTATTTGGTACAAGAGACCAGCAACAAAAATTAGAAAAAGTACAGCGTAGGGAGGCTCGCTACGTACAAAATAACCATGATTACACCAGCAGTACAACGGCCATGATAAACACCTTACAGTGGCCTACTATAGCTGAGCGTCGCCTGAAAACTAGACTAGTTTTATTTTATAAAATAGTTCACTGCCTGGTAGCCATTCCATCGCACATACTAGTACTAAGTGACAGTAGAACAACAAAGGATACATATAAGTGGTCATTTTCCCCCAATACCATCATTCAATGGAATATACTTCCACAAACAGTTATTGCATCCACATCAGCCGACTGCTTCAGAGAACAGCTGACACCAGCTGTTCTCTCTCAACTCTATTAAACCACACATTTATGACAAAATGTAAATAAGTTTGTTCTGTTTTAATCACTTTCCAAATTGTAAATACAAATGACACAAATTTATCATTATTTATTATCTTTGGTAATCATACTTTATGTAAATACTTTTACCAGCCATGCATGCGCGACATCAAGTAATCTTCAGTAAATGATGCTTTGATGTATACCAGAAGAAGAAGAACGTTTCTTCCGTAAATGGCCGTTTTCGGGTGAAGATGACCGAGGTAAGACGATTCCACGTGCACTCGTCTTTACTCGTTGTGACATCCAATCAGAACGCCTCTAACAAGAAAAAAAATCGTTTAAATATATACCCCAAGCGGGAATGTCACATTACATACCCTGTCTGATAGCTGAATAACAGATATGTTACGGATTTAACCATTGGTAAATATATTTGTGTCTTTTATTTTAATTTTTTCGTATTTCTAGATGTCCTTTTCCGTACCTTTGACGTCATTCTTCAATGACGTCAAAATATGTGTCACGTCATATTTCATGTAGGAAAATACTGTACTTTCAATAAAATATTAGTGAGAAAAGCTAAAACATCAGTAGAAAGCTACTTAGTTTATTAGTCGGTGTCACAAAAGTCAATTTTATGTGATGTGTATTTCATAACGCTCAACGATATTGATCTGATAATTTATGCAAATTAGTTACTGATCAATGGCGGGCGTCTCTAGGAGTTCGCAATAGTGAAAGTTGTTGGTTTACGGAAGAAATAGATACTTACATGCGTTGTTGGGAAAGCCCGGGTGATCTTACTCTCGTGATAGAAATTTTTGTGTCTTTCCGCTCGTTTCGCTGCGCTCCACTCGCGAAAAGACATAAAATTTATATCACTCGTGGAAGATCACCCGGTCTTTCCCAAGAACGTATGTAAGAACCTATTATTCTGCCGTAAATGGCCGTTTTCGGGTTGAGACGACCGAGTTAAGACGAGTTCACGTGCACTCGTCTTTACTCGTTGTGACATCCAATCAGAACGCATCTAACAAGAACTAAATTTAGAACGTCGTCATGGTACTAAAAGAAAAAGTTGTAAAGTTTGTGAGTGCATTGGCACCGCTTACACATGCATGAACTCATGAAAAGAACCGTTTAATACTTTTAATTCTTAAATTCAATATTGTAGATAAAAATGTACTATTCTTGCATATCCCTGGTCTAAAAATCGGACAAATTAAAATTCCGCGAAATGTTGTTGACGACTTTGGAACATTAACAACATGACGTCATATGAAGACTTCCAGCTTAAAATGTAAAGATAAGGTGTCATATGGCTTCGTGTAGTGTACGCTTCAATTTTAATAAGATTTAAATAAAATAAGTTTACAAGGTAGGAATTTTAATTATGTTTGTATATTGTTTTAAGTTTTATCTTCATCTAATCAAGGATTTCCTACTATATAAATCCTTGATCTAATTTATGCAAATTATCGTCACGGTATGTGTTTTCGTGCGTCATCTGTTTTCGTGGTATCCATTTTATTTTGATTTCCACAGCGCACGCATTATTTTTGACGTGTCTTCCGGTTTCTATTTATGGAACATAAACAATACGAAAGCTGACATCTGTAAAAAATGATAAAGTTTACTTTTAAAGACGTAAGTACCAAAAACAGTGAACCTACCTACTGAACCATACTTTTTGTAATGCCAAAAATGTACTTCATTTATATAGTAGCTGGGAAAAAAATCCAGAAGGGCTATATAAAATTTAACTATGTCGTCTGCCTCTCAGACACCTGCTCTTCCTGTCATGTAACTATCATGGGGTCACTGATCGTATTTATAAACAAAAGAGCCGACTGAAATGTGCCTGTTTCTTATATAAAATACATGTCACTTTGCAGTGCATTGTGGTTTCAGCACTAAGAAAACATCAAAAGTAAACACAATTTTGAAAGTGGTCATTTTCAAACATTCTGTTATTTTATTTAGATGTAGTATGATTTGGTAGATGGCCAGAATCATGAAATTTTAAAACCAGCCATTTCCGGATTTTATATTTGTTTCCATCCCGTATATCGGTCTTGTTTTTATTTGCCACGGAAACAAATGACGCCATTTTACTGACAACAAAAGTTGCCAGGTAATCGAGAGTATATTAAAATACAAGAATAGCTTTTAAAACAATCTTATGCACAAAGAAATATTTAACTAGCCATTCTTTGAAAATTCCAATCGTCATATGAATGGAGGGTTAACACTGTTAATCGCTATATCTGAAAATCGATAATAGCACGAAAACCGATAACACGATGGTAGTTACTGATCAATGGTGGGGTCTCTAGGAGTTCGCGATAGTGAAAGTTCTTGGTTTACGGAAGAAATAGGTACTTACATGCATTGTTGGGAAAGCCCGGGTGATCTTCCACTCGTGATAGAAATTATTGTGTCTTTTCGCTCGTTTCGCTGCGCTCCACTCGCGAAAAGACATAAAATTTATATCACTCGTGGAAGATCACCCGGTCTTTCCCAAGAACGTATGTAAGAACCTATTAATCTTCCCGTAACATAACGAAACAATGTTAATTTACGTAAAGATCTCTTGAGGGAGACCTCATTGCAACATTTGTCTTCAATTATTCATTGTGTGTAAGTGATTAGATATATTTTTTTTTCATTTCGGTGTTTAAAACAGTTAAAAATTAATATCACTGGCCAAATAATGGTTTCACAGTAACATTAAACTAGACTAGTTTTATTTTATAAAATAGTTCACTGCCTGGTATCCATTCCATCGCACATACTAGTACCAACTGACAGTCTGCATACAAAATACATATTTTCCTCAAACACTATTTATAGATATACTTCAAGAAGGAGTGCTTTTCAAATTTATTTATTTATTTTTTTAATATTTCTGATTTAAATTTTCGCACAAATAAATAATTTTGCCAGACTAAGGAAAATCAAGCAGTATAATACTTATGTAAAACTGGATATTGAATGGAACATTTCTGATTTCATATGTAAAGAAAAATAAATGATTCCATTCTCCCAAAACTTGTCTGTCCCATGGTAAAACAATAACCCCTTTTAGGTTTATTTATACCTTTTCGGCGACGGTCGCCCGACCATTACGGATCGTCGTGCAAAAATCGTGCGATTTTCGCTTTCTATTGTTTTTATTAAATAAGAGAAACGCCTTAGAAAAATCTACTGTATACTAGTTTAACCCCGTCACTTTCTATTGAAGTACCTGAACTAAGCCAGGAGGGGTCATTTATATGTGTGCTGGGGATATCGAATTTACATATTTCTACGATTTTTCTATTGAATGCTGGAACTGTTCCGACAGTGTGATATCCTCGTCTGACAATAAGTCGGTCAGTCATTGGATAATGTTTGATTATTTTGTTCATGTTTAAAAAGTAAACATTTTTTTTCTTTTTAATTATATTCCTCATCTATTCCTGCTCACATGTGTAAAGTTCCATGGAAAAAAGATCCCATATTTGTTTACTACCCTTTTTCCAAATGGCGTCCTATTTCGTCGCATAAAGTCGGTCAAAGGTCAATAAAGCACATGATTTTGTCATAGGCCAACCAAGCTTAAAAAGTAAACCAGATTAAGAAAGTACAGTATTTTAGCTTTTTCAGTGTAATTGTTTTGTCTGAAAAATTTCAAAAGATGGTTTATTTAAATAGTTTGAAATTAAAGTATTAAAAATTGATTATTTGATGCAAATATTAAACTTGCTTACCCATATAATAAAGTATTTAATCCAGTGAATTTAGTGTTTTTGCTTTTGTCAATACAATCTATTAGACTGACTACATTCTGCCATATTTTTATAAAACAATTAATGACTGATTTCAATTTATTTTAATCACATTTATTATCACAGAGTGGTAACAATACAGTTTTGTTGATGCTATTTGTAATAATGACAGGGGTTTTTTTAACCAGATAATCTAATTTTTCTGTCTGGTTTAATTTAATTATCTGTTCAAGTAATGCTCTAAATTTTGATTATTTCTGAGAACTGTTTTACCTGTTTTGTTCAAGTATTGTTATAAATACTGTTATAGTGACAGCCGGAAACTTTGAGCCGTAATGAAAGGTGGGGGGGGGGGGGGGGGGGGGTTTGGCGTTTTAAAATCTGATTCAACCCACCATTTCTTTAGAAATGCCTGTACCAAGTCAGGGTCTTTACGGTTTTCCCAGTTTTCCGGTTGTTGACTGATTTTGTCTGTTTATATACTTATGAGTTTTGACTTTCCCTTTGTTATATTGTTCGTAGTTCGGTAATTTTGTTATTATCCTTATTTAAAATACAATTTGCTTGGCCTACATTCCAGAAACGGTCATGAACTGTGATTACGATTATATCAACAAATTGGAAAAATAAAAATGCTTGGGGAATACCATCGATGGAAACATATTTAACAAGCATATTTTTTTTACAAGCATGGAATTTATTCAATTCAAACTTATCTGTTTTAATCTCATCTTGTAATTTTGACGTTGAAAAGAATTCCCTCTGTGTTTATGTACGCTATGAATATACAGAATGACGTCATTGGAATTGTAAATCAAAACAAGTGACCGACTTTATTGCATGACCGAGCAGATGTCACGTCACGATATATATTTTTTCATTTGATTATAGGTTATGAAAAAAACCCAGCTGAGTTGCAATTATTAAAAAAAAAATATGGTTGTGATCCATCTTCCGTAATTAAAATCGTCAAAATGAAATACAACCGAATTGATATCAAATGGTGACTTGCTGCAACCTCATTTAAAATATACTTTGAAATTTGTTCATGCTTGTACATCATGTTCACGATCTTTTATTACAACACTATTATTTTCCTGTTCTAGTTAAAGGCCTTTATCAAACAGAATCATACAGTTTACATGTAATGCAGTTAGTACGCATTTAAACCACAGAAGGATATTTCTATTTACCACACGTTCATGTGGTGTGGGGTCGCTATTGTGCATGCGGAATATTAATTGCAAGCCCCATTGACTGGCTATATGCTCCCTGTCTAGAATATTTTATTTGTTTCTCGATCGACAGTTCAGAAGCTAGAAAACAATATGATGAATATTGTCGGTCAATCATCTAAACAATAACTTATGCACATGACAGAGCGCATTTTTAAGGCACCGGGTGGATAATTCCCTTTAATGTAAGAGAATGTTAAAAGTTTAATTTGGGCGCAAAAGGGGAAACTTTATATAATTTATGAAAATGTGATGTGAATTTTAGGGATCCTCAGATTCAAATCCATTTATCTACTTTTCTACACTTTTATACATATTATACATATGTATATTTCAAATGATAGTAATGTTATTTTAAAATATTTCCACTTTGTTTTACTCGTCGTTTTCGTTTAAGAGCCCCAGTTTTATACTGCTCATACTCAGCCACGGACCACCTTCGTCAATTGTTTTAGCTCATCGATGCTCATGAGATTCACTCAGATAAATAACACGGGCCATGCAATATTGATTAATTAATTTATTTATTTATTTATTTATTTATTTATTTATTTATTCATTCATTCATTCATTCATTCATTCATTCATTCATTCATTCATTCATTTATTTATGCTCTGGTGTCAGTGTTTCAACTGTTAACAGAGTTTTAAATTCAACATGGGTAGACTTATAGAAAGTGTGTAATCGTAAAATTCAGTGGCCAACCATTCCAGTCTGGTAGCAAAAGAAAGGGTATTGTTCTGATATGCCTAACGTTGTATCTGCAATTGACGGGACTTCACATAAGATACAAATTCCATCCAATGAACGCCAACAGCAATTTGACAGTGGCCACAGAAAATACCATTGTATCCATACCCAGGAAAAAAAAAATATAATAGTGAAAACGAGTAAGGGACCGACCTTTTAATTTGAAAGGGAGGTTATGATTACTACCCTGCAGTCAAAAAAATGCTATTTTTATGGGTGAAAGTCTTGCATCAGAATATTTTTTCTTTGCATCTTGCTTGCAAAAATAGTTTTTTCTTGAAAATTCAGCGTCAAAATATTTTTCAGGATAAAGCCAGAGCATATCCCCCCCACCCCTTTTCAAGTTAACCGGTCGGTTCCTAAGACATATTCTAAAGTATTCGAAATCACATTTGTAGCGATAAGAATGGAATCTTATCACATATTATCGTTCGCAGTTCAAGTTATCATACATTCGTTATCTATAAATCCAATGATAATTTATTTGATGCGACAAATAAAATATAGATTATCTAACCTGGTGCTAAAGTTTGTATGAATAATCTTGAAATTTACCAAAATTATATATCATTTATATATTAATTATATCTTTGCAACATAAAACTTGATTTATATACAGTATCTTACAGGTTGTAATCAACAACGAAGAAAACATAGTTCATTTTCAATCTGGATTTCTTGGTCACGAAAACGACGCAAACTGTTATCGCCAAATAGGGTCCATTGCACCAGACGCACATCTGGAATTTCCTGCTGTTGCATTCTTGGAGATTATATTTATTCAAACGGCGACCCTGTTTTAACCCCGTATAAAGTAACTGACATAATTCGCCAACCGCGAGCTGTAAAACGTGCAAGGCGGAAATTCAACATGTTACATCGGAGACGAAGAGTATTTGTTGGAAATTAAAACATTTAAGATTATTGGATCTTTATATATACATCCGAAGTGGAATTAAGTATTAGTCTGGCAAAACCACGCGCTGACTACTATGTATACCTGTAATCTATGTAAATAAAGATGAGATCACTTCATTTGTTCGCTTTCTAGAAAACGGAAATGCCACCCCCATGTCCAGCAGAGAAACACATATATATTCTAAATCTGTTTTACAATCCTTATTCGTTTACCTCAATGAACATAGGAAACGAACCCTCGAGTCAACAATGTACTTATCTAGAAGTTCAAAACTAATCTGGTCCCAGTTTCGTATGATTTTTTAGAACTTATTCAAATGAATTGCTGCTTAAAATCCTATAATGTTGTGGTAAAATGGCATTTAAGAATTAATAACTAACTGTTTAGAGAAAAAAAAATATGAAAACCAAAAAGTAAAGAGAAAGACAACGACACAAACCGGTCAAGCACCGCAACACCCACCAAACAAAAACAGATAAAACAAAATACAAAACAAGACCGAAAACAAACTGGACAAAAACACAAGCAAGCACAACAAATCCCACACACAAAAGCAAGAGTTTCGATTCAGTCGGGAGAACCGTTGAAAGACGATTCAGAAGAACAAGCAGTCCATAGCATTCCTCATTAATCTTACTTTATATAGCCATTGCAATCAAATTGGCCGAATCAAGAAGAGTTTGAAGATACTAAAAGGGTAATCAGAATCCGTATATCGAAGAACAGACAACACAATAGCCAAAGGTACAAACGACGATCTACAAAACATACATATAAAACTAAAGATCGAGTAGCATGAACCCCACCAAAACCGGGGGTGAACTCAGGTGCTCCGGAAGGGTAGGCAGTTCTTGCTCCACTAGTGACACCCCTCGTGTTAATCTAGTTACAAACCCAAGTTTACCGAAACAAGTCTTACCTTTTCATAGTTTCATCAATTGTTTTTGGTTTATACCCATAAATAACACAGACGCTGACCTAGCTGCATCGTATGCCTCACTAATGTTTATCTTAATCATTGTCGAGTCGCCTTAACTGTGCATGCCGCAGAAACAACATACATGTATCAACTAAATGTGTTGAATTTCAGTTATTTTTATTCGTTTACAGAGCTTATTTACGTTTTGTTCTAGTCCATAAAAAAGTAACATACATTTGTATTTGAATTGGTCGTTATATACAACGATTGAATTTAGGCAAGACAAGGTACAAAAAATAGCAAATTTCCAAAAAGTAACGAAGCATAACTATATCTGTGGATATTCACGCATTAAACGGTAAAGTAACGAAACATAACTATATCTGTGGATATTCATGCATTAAACGGTAAAGTAACGAAACATAACTATATTCTGTGGATATTCACGCATTAAACGGTAAAGTAACGAAACATAACTATATTCTGTGGATATTCATGCATTAAATGGTAAAGTAACGAAACATAACTATATTATGTGGATATTCACGCATTAAACGGTAAAGTAACGAAACATAACTATATTATGTGGATATTCACGCATTAAACGGTAAAGTAACGAAACATAACTATATTCTGTGGATATTCATGCATTAAATGGTAAAGTAACGAAACATAACTATATTATGTGGATATTCACGCATTAAACGGTAAAGTAACGAAACATAACTATATTCTGTGGATATTCACGCATTAAACGGTAAAGTAACGAAACATAACTATATCTGTGGATATTCACGCATTAAACGGTAAAGTAACGAAACATAACTATATCTGTGGATATTCACGCATTAAACGGTAAAGTAACGAAACATAACTATATTATGTGGATATTCACGCATTAAGCGGTAAAGTAACGAAACATAACTATATTCTGTGGATATTCATGCAATAAATGGTAAAGTAACGAAATATAACTATATCCTGTGAATATTAACGCAATAAACGATCCTATTGTTTGTTTCGTATGCTTACGTTGAGCTACGTTCGTAATCTTTCGTTCGTCAGTTATCAAGAAATCTTCAATATACCATAAAGAACTTGAAATAAAGGAAACAACAGAAACAGCTTTCTCTTCGTCATTTCTTGACATTCAAATATGACACTAATGGTCAACTTTCTACCAGACTTTATGACAAAAGAGACGACTTCAATTTTGCCAATATAAATTTGGAGTATGGAGTTTATTTTTCACAACTCATTCGATTGATCTTGTCGTTTGAATTCAGTCCTTTCAGAACGTTACCGTATTCCAAATTCCAGAGAAAGGGTGAAGACATGATCAAGACCAAAAAACATGAACAAACCGATAAAGAAGCAGTCCATATAGAAGACACATTTAAGATGGTATTACCATTCGATTGTATGGACATTCACGTGTTTAATAAAGTAAAAAGACAGTAAACAATAAAGAAATTGCCATCCTAGATTTCTCCAAAGCATTCAACACAGTACCACATGATAAGCTTCTACACTAACTAGAACAATACGGCATCAAAGGAAACATTCACTCATTGCTAACCAACTTCCTATCAACCAGAACAGTGAGAACAATAGTGGAAAGTGAATGTTCAAAGGAACAATCAGTAGACTCTTGAGTGCATCAAGGTACTGTACTCGGACCGATAATGTTCTTATGCCATATAAATGACCTTCCACACTGTGTCAACTTGTCTGTCCGTTTATTTGCCGACGACTGCCTACTATACAGAACGATCAACAGGAAGAAGATCACCTCACACTTCAAGCAGACCTTAAACACCTTGAAGGATGGGCAAATAAATGGGGCATGAGATTCAACACTAAGAAATGTTATGTCCTGTCAATAAACAACAAGTCATCTAGATATTACCAACTAGAAAAACACACACTACAAGAAGTACAGGACAATCCATATTTAGGACTCCAAATCTCAAACGACCTGAAATGGAGCATCCACATAAACAACGTGAGTAAAAAAGCTAACGCAACACTGGGCTTCCTGAGAAGAAATTTAGGAAATGTCCCTGAAACATGCCGAAAAACCACATATGTCACCCTAGTAAGATCAATCATGGAATATGGAGCTACCATCTGGAACCCATACCTTAAGGGAGACATAGACAAACTAGAAAGAAGACAGAACAGGGCTATAAGGTTCGTTAAAAAAGACTACAAAAGTAGAGAAACAGGAGCCATCACGAGGATGAGAGAAGACCTTGAGTTGGAGACACTAGAGGAAAGACGACTTAGCCTACGTCTGATTCTAATGTACAAGGTGGTTGAGGTGTTGGTACCGGCACTACCAACAGATAATTTCGTCAAATTAGCTAGACCGAAAAGGATCATCAAAGCAAAACATTTTGAAGATTGTATAACATCAAATATAGTAGAAAAACGTACATGCAATAATACAAAAAGACTTGAACTACCAGACTACAAGAAACAGCAGTACCAACATTCTTTCTTTATGGACACCGTAATTCATTGGAACCATCTGCCAAACAGTCTCGTGCATGCAAATTCCTTAGAAGCATTGATAACCGCTTTAAGGAATCAGCGCCAATAAAGACCGTCATCGGCGCTCTCTCTACCCGTTGTATGAAAACCATAGTTGGGTTCTGCAACGTACCAGATACAGATACAGATGCAGAAATGTTATTGAAAATAAATATGTAAACAGAAAGTTAGAAAGGGGGGGGGGGGTGATTTCATATCACAAGGGCCTGTGGGAGGACCAACGAAGAGTTGGTTTTCAATCAATGTTGTCTGAATTTCCCACTAATACCATAGTTACATGATGACCAAGATGTGCCACCTTTTATATAGAAATATCTTATTTTGTCTTCATTACCTTATCTTGTCAGATTTTATTTGCAATGAATAAATGCATTTGGTATTTTGAACTTGTCCTTCATAATAGCATATCCTGTGTAAAACATGGATTTCTATTTTAAATTTTATGATAAATATTGAAAACTGAAATGCAACCCAAATTGTACCTATTCATTCATCAGAATATTTTTCTATTATTAGAATGTATCCATATAGATCTTGGTAAATAAATTACTATCTTTCACATTCAAATTTGGAAAGCAAAAAATATTTAGTAAATTCATAATTTGTGTAGGCAAATTTCAAATTGAAGCAGGGCATCATAGAAAGATACAAAGAGAGGGAAGGGTCTGTATTAATAATATTGATTAGGAGTATCATTTCTTCTAAATTATTCACTTTCAAATAGATATATAAACACCATTTTGATAAAGTAAAACAAAATTTTAAAACTTTACCATTATTGATAAACTAAAAAGTCCTTTAAATCCAATTAACATCCTTTATAATGCACCTCATTTTCTAGAATTGAGGACACTGTATACGTATAAAAATTAACCTGTTTTGTATGTCTTTTGTATTGTATGTACAATGTATGTTCGAGTGGTTATGTCGCAATGTGTATAAATATTCACCATTCACTAACAACCTAACAATAGAAAAATAAGAAAATAAAACAACTCATTTGTCTCGATTATTTTAAGAATCCAAATTAAATCGGATAAACAAGAGTCAAACTGAGGCCCCCAAAGCATGTGTTGTCTGCTAACTTGGATTTCAGATCCACAAGAAGAAAAAAAAAACAAAGCAAAAAAAATGAGTGTGTATTCAATTCATACACCATTTTGTTGCCACCAATTTTCTAAGATCATAAAACCAGATATTTTGCATAGAACCACCCAAAGCACATTCCAGCCAAATTTGCTTACAAATGCTTCAACTGTTTCACATAGGAATAATTGTGAAATGTTTTTCCTTTAGGGTCTATGTTAAATTTGTCCTCATGATCATCTTGGATTTCTGATTGTCAGAGAAAAAAGATATTTTTAAGGGGCCATCCAACGATTACTCATGTTCAGTTTGGGCTCAATCAAATATCTAGTTTCTGAGATGAATTACTATTTGTTATTTGTCCTGTAGCGTTGGCCATCTTAGATTTTCGATGAACAAAAACAAAAAATTTTAAGAGTCAAATATGACATGCTCCTACAAAATAACATGTTCATCCCACGTGTGGTTTCAAAGAAGATTTTGAAATTTCAGCATCAGAAAGAATTGGCCGTAGCAGCCATGTTGAATTTCTGAATCAAACGAAAAACATGTAATGTTGAGAATCCCCATGTAATATTTCTACCATATGTGGTTCTAATTGGGCCTGTGTTTAGTAAAAAAATAGTTTAAATGTTCATGGACGAAGATGAATGCTAAGTGATGGCAATAGCTATTTTTTGTTTTAATGCTTGAAAACAATTATTTGTAAAATAATTTATTGTATTATTTCCATTTAAAACTACAAAAAGTATTCTTATTAGTGTCATAAGTTTGATGAAAATTCAAAAATATTTTAACAGAGAAAATGTGTTTTTAAATGAATAAATAGGGTAAATTTCAATAGTTGACATATTTCTGTCACAATAGTGTAATTGCAATGAGATGTTTGTTGGATACTTTTTTGTATACTAAGGTTTAGTATATAACAAAAAAATAAATCGAACAAACACCTAATTTTAATTCTAACATACCGTCCTTCTTTCGCTTTGTGAACAAACGAGCGATATATCGATTGGGTATAATCTCATTAGCACATGCACAGGTGTATGTGACCGACTTTCCCGTCGTAAATGTACATGTCGATGAATAATCGTGTGCTCGAATTTGGCAGCATAAATTGTGTGCGACATATTCCGAAAGCATAAATATAAATAACCGTCTTCCAATCAAAATATACTACCGTATTTGTACTCTTAGACATATCAGAATCGAAATAATTCATGGAAGCCAGAATGTGCTTTGAGTTTAAACATGGGTTGGCGGATATTGGAAGCCAGAGAGGCGAGGGATAAAATCTACTAATATCCGCCAACCCATGTTAAAACTCAAAACACATTCTGGCTCCCATGATTTATTTCTTAATTAGATTATGTTAACTTTTCCATGTGATGGAACATAAACAAGTTCCTTGTGTATGGAGAATGTCATATTCACAACAAGCATCAATTGTTTGGAGTGGTCATTGGTGTATCCTGTTGCAATGCATTTTTTATGACCCTATCCATTTATCCTGTCCCAAGCCATGACTGTATTTCCAACATCAGATGGTGTTGCCCCCCCCCCCTTTTTTGTGTTCAGTGAGTGGTGATTGATATTGGTGGAATTGTTGACCATTACTGTTTTAACTTTCTTTTCATAATCCTCTACTTCTTTTTTCCTTCACGGCCATTATCCAAATGCCACCTTTCAACCATCAATTATTGATTGTAAACTTAATTCTCATCATAAAAATAAAAAAATGTATATAGTTGAAATACTGCTTACTTGACATTAAAAAAAATAATCAATCAACCATTCATTTCAACCAAATTTGTTGGATATGGTCCAACTTTTCACATTCACAAGGTATGCATATTCATATGAATTCCTGTAACACATTAAAAAACATACTTTCAGCAAACCAATTATTTTCATTGATTGATATGAAAAGAAAGTTTATAAACAGTAATAATAATAAATTCCATCAATATCAATAAAACAATTACCTTTCATCTTAACTGAACTTGGGCCGTCGTGGTGGTATGGTAGTTGAATTCACAACTACCTGTGCAATCGTTGCCCATCACCACTTAAGTTGTGAGTTTGAACCCCATTCATGGCGAGGTGTACTCGATAGAACAGTGTGTGATAAAGTTTGTCAGTGACTTGCGACAGGTCTGTGGGTTTCTCTGGGTACTCCAATTTCCACCACAAAAGTAGTAACTGAAATATTTTGAAAGTGGTGTTAAACACCTAGCCTCCAATGGACAAATGATGGATCAAAAGTTTGTGTATGTAGTGTATAACATAAAACACCTTTGGGTCATAATGTGCCATATCTTTACAAGTACCAATAATAAGATAAACAATAATAGAAAATCGCTAACCATGAAGAATTTTCTGAAAATAGTCAGTGTTTATGTAGGTGCTTTTTTTCTTAGCTCAGCGCGCATGTGTGGCCTATATTTAATTGTTATTCAAATATGCCTTTATTTGAATACCGAACACGGGACGTCATATTAGAATGTGGAATGATATATCGGTCATTATCAAAAAATGGAGAAATTTCAAATTACAACAACAAAATATGTTTCAGATTTTTTATTCAGTGAAATAAAAATACTTGTATTAGATTACAGTTAAATCTGACAAAATATGCAACCTTAAACTCAATTATTATTTGACCTTTTGCAATTGACAAAAATTTGGTTACAGTTCAAACGTGCAAATAAAATACAAAATGTACATGTATTGCTTTTTGTTACAAATTTTCATGTTCCAATTATCGTCAGCTTTAACCCCCAGACTACACACCAACCCGCTTCCACAATCAATGCCAGCCTGGACCCATTTGAGGCCTCCGAAGTCCACTACTCACCTCGCTACATTTTTTAATAGACTGCATTGAAACCAGGGCACTTGGAAAGTGGATGGACAGGGTGGGGGTTGCATATTTTACTTTTTATGGTAAACATTTGATTAATAACTGATGTTTCAGTATTAAAGAAAAAAATGTTAAGCTAACAAGAAATTTAAAGCCTTTGTTTGTTTGTTTCTTTTTTTTAAATTAAAAAAAATATATATATTTTGCTTGTCGGTTTTTCAAGCTTCCCCTTTCCTGTGCACACAAAAAAAGCCCCCCATCCTCTTTCCGATCCATTTCTAAAGCTTTATCGTCACCTCTGTAAACTTTTGTTACGCCACTGCATATGCATAATATACAGAAAACATCGGATTGGAAGAAAGGCGGTCAAATTTTTGGAGATTTAAAATGACGAAATATTTTTATTTGAACAAAAAAATCGAAACTGACTTTTATTTTTTTTTACGAATGTTCCTAATACGCTTCCGTAGCTCGTAGATATCATC
Source organism: Bathymodiolus septemdierum (assembly GCA_963383655.1). NCBI lineage: Eukaryota > Metazoa > Mollusca > Bivalvia > Mytilida > Modiolidae > Bathymodiolus > Bathymodiolus septemdierum. The sequence goes on from OY726519.1 coordinate 42,369,181, forward strand.
ACATTATCATTTCAAACAATTAAATAACAATTTGAGAAAGAAATTGACCATTTGTTTCTCTGAGAACGGAATATTTACAAAATCATTGAACCTCTTGCTACTTAAATTAGGATTTATTTGTATAAGAAAACAATTTGTTGTATTTCGCAATAGACATACACGAACGATTCCTTTGTTATTTGGCGTATGACTAACAATAAGAAAATGCTGTTGAGGTGGTGAATATTCACACACTTTATTTATTAATGATAGGTGACAGATGTACTCGATAAGATAGACAAATTACAGGTCATTGTTCGAGCTTTTGTCTGCGCGATTTTTATTAATTTTTTTAGTTTTTTTATTAAATTTTTAAGCTTGATTGATATTCGCCGAAAATATAGTATAAATACAAATGTCCTTTAGTTTGCATTGACATGATCAATTATATTAACCTAACAATTAACAATATGTGATCCCGTGTGTCATGCGCAGTGGACTTAAGTCGAGTAATGTAGCTTATGTCGAGTAATGTAGAGTAATGTCATTTTGTGCAACATCCCTGATAGAACTATATATCAGGGTAATAACAAAATTAGCGAACTCCGAACAATCTTCCAAAGGGAAAGTCAAAACTCATAAGTATAAAAACAGACAAAATCAGTCAACAACCGGAAAACTGTGAAAACCTTCAATCTCCTACGGAATTTTAAAAATGGTAAAATTGGGAATTAAGAGATTGAAAGCGAAATTGTGGTTGAAACTGTGGCTTAAAATACCGAAAAGAATTTTATTGACAAGGTTCAATATAAATTTTATTACAAATAAACAAATTTAAATGATTAACAAATAAATTACCAGTTGAACGCAGCCTGTCGGATCGGAGATAAAGGGAGATAAACACTATTGTTGACATATTGACGGATGTCGTTAACCCGAATAATCCACTCGTTATATTACTCTCCCGCTGGTCGTCCAGCGAAAGTGCCGATAGAGGGCGCAGTATTATTCAAGTTAGGATGTCGTCAGCAGACGATGACTCATCATAATTAACTTGAATAATACTGCGCCCTCTATCGGCAGCAACTAGCGGGAGAGTATTATAACGACTGGATTATTCGGGTTACATCATAATGTGCTTTTACGGAGGAGTTAATTGGAATAGCCACAACAAAGGCGTGTTTATAAGAGTTTAATTATGATAAGACTTGATTAGTATTTATTTAATTTTAACTTCATTTATTTCAACAATTTTTAGATAAACAATAATAGAAAATCGCTAACCATGAAGAATTTTCTGAAAATAATCAGTGTTTATGTAGGTGCTTTTTTTTTTTTGCTCAGCGCGCATGTGTGGCCTATATTTAATTGTTATTCAAATATGCCTTTATTTGTATACCGAACACGGGACGTCATATTAGAATGTGGAATGATATATCGGTCATTATCAAAAAATGGAGAAATTTCAAATTACAACAACAAAATATATGTTTCAGATTTTTTATTCAGTGAAATAAAAATACCTGTATTAAATTACAGTTAAATCTGACAAAATATGCAACCTTAAACTCAATTATTATTTTTTAACGAAATTAAAGATGGAATGAGGTCCTGTATCAATTTATGTTACTGATGTTACCAAGCTTTGAATGTAAAAAAAATAGAAATAGAAAAATATTTTAAATTTTCTTCTCAGATGACTTAAGTTATCATCTTACCGCACCTGTCAGGTAACCTAAGGAATGTCAATATGCTATATGATATATTCTGGGGAAATTATCTACCACAGTAATTGTTTCCTTTTAGAGATTTTAAAACACATTAAATTTTATATAGTAGGCTCCTTTTAAAAATAGTCATGCTTCAAACAAAAACTGCAAAATTAAATTATTGGACTGTGACATCATGGTCATCAATTTAATTTAATTATTTATTTATTTAATAAGGAATACATACAACCAGAGGCTACCAGTAGCTCTCAACATAGATAAATACAATAACATTGTGAATAATATAAAAGAATACAAATTAATAAAGAGAAAAGAAAAGACAATAATATAATACAAGACAAGACCAATCTCTCTCTCTCTCTCTCTCTCTCTCTCTCTCTCTCTCTCTCTGGACATTAAGTAACATCATGGGCATAAATTTCTAACACCAGTGACATTCCAACATAAAAAGTCATTTTTCGTTTATTTTTACATGATAAGAATCTGGTAGGTCTGCATAATTTGTTAATATCCATATACAATCCCATTACACCAAGTTTAATTAATGTACTCTGAACTTAAATTAATATTTGCAACCACATGGTAACATCATGGACATAGATGGTAACATCAGTGACATTTTCATGACATTGTTTAATTTACATTGATTTTACACTCCATACACAATTTTAAACAAACAGGATGTACTCGATACAACAAACACTATGTGCTAAAGTTTGTTAGTGACTTGCGGCAGGGCGGTGGTTTTCTCTGGGTCACTCCGATTTCCTCCACCAATAAAACTGACCGCCATGATATGAATGAAATATTGTTGAAAGGGGGGTTAAACACCATAACCCTAACCTTAGCCAACAATTTTAAATTTCTATAGCAATACTAGAGTTAAGTAAGCTCATGCATACTGAATATTAGATATTTTGTCTTTTTATTAAACGTGATAGATCATTTACAAACAATAATATTATGAGACAAAATAATATGGAAACACGAATCACCATTTTGTATAGGGCGTAACATGGTATTTCAGTTTTAGCTTAACTGTTACTTGCTCTCTTCCTTCAAAAGGTATAATTCACAAGTTAATTCTGTTGAAATTTGCTATCCAATGGCAGGGGCGTAGCTACCCCGAAATGAAGTGTACTCAAATCTGTTTAAAAGTCTGGTGGAGGGTCGTGGGGCCGCTTAAGGCCCCCAGAAGCTCTGGGGTTAATGGTGCAAAATCCTGCATTTTTGCAATTTCCTAGCACTTAAAATGATCCCACGGAAACCCAATTTTCATGAGCAACAAGTCAACTTTTGAACATAAATTTTGAGAAATAAAATATTAAGTAGAGCAATCACCATAATACAAATATGTAGTTGACTTAGAAATTTTATTTTGTCAAATGTGTAGTGGATTAAGCTTGATTTGGAATCGAATACAATTAACATATGGGCCAAAGAATCTACAGGGTGCACAGTAGACACTATCTTGAGTTTTTGAATAGTTCATCCAAGTGTGTTCAAGAAACCATATAGCCTTTGCTCTCCTTGTAGAATTCGAGATTACCCTGAAAAAAATATTAGCTAGTCTTCACTATTTTTACGCAAATTTTATTTCAAAGGAACCTTTCTCGAATAGAAATAATTTATACTCTCTGTCAATGGTATGATAATGTATAAACATGATAAACTGTAATCTCAATCAATTCGAAACGATGTCAATGTGCACCGCCTGTACAGACTGGAAAATGCAAATTCCATCCGTGTAAAACCAATACTTTTTTTCTTATTCCGGTTCTTTCCATATGATACGTATCCAGGTTACCAGAAGATTTTAAAACTTTACTAAAAGTAAACTAATATCAATATGCTTCCAATAACGTCAACGATCACGTGTGCTATTTGTTTTTGGGTGTGCGTTGTGGTTTTCCTTTAAAAAGAAATACGAATAGTTTGTTTGTTCAAGCAAAATAAAAAAAAATCATACCTTAACAACAAATGCCCCACCCCAAACTCCATTCCTAAAACACGTGAACGACCATCGATCGGCATTGTACTTATATAATACACACCGCTCTATGCTGATTCCGTAAATGAAAAGCGTAGTTTCCGGAATTGAATATAGGTACATTAAGTAATTATTAACATGTTTGAATTTGATTTAGTTTATTAATTTAGTTTTATTCTACCTGATGTCCTAGATTTACCATATTTTCATTTTTGTCAAAATTTTCGATGTGTACGCAATTGCGTTTTTGCGTACGGGTTGCTACGAGCCTGAATGGGAAGCCCAAAATAAGGTATCCTACAATTTAAATAGTTATTATGATACATGTAGTGGTTTGTAGATGATTGTTTCGTATTTCCATATAATTAACAATGATTGAACTTGTTCAAATAAAGAAAAAAATCAAAACAAACTTCACAAACAATGTTAATGTCAAGCAAATTACCTATATTTATGTTCATGGAAAATAGTCATTTACCGGTACTTTGTTTTAAGTGAACATATTTGGTAATCTTCATTGTCAAGACATAGTATAACTGTTCTCCATTTTATTTTAGTTACTACTTCTTTCAAATCTTCTGTTTCAAAGTTATGTTTCACATTCATTGTTTTTGTTTCATTACTCCCATATCCTTTGCCACATGATTTACTAGTAAGTTGTTCCTTCTTTATCCTCTCCTTCTCTAACTTTCTCAATCGAAGTAAACGCCATCGTTGCAACTTTAACTCCAAAGTTTCAAGTAGATATTATGTAAATTGGAGTGCGTGCCATGAAATAGGTTTGGTTCGTTAGTCGCCCGTTGTCTGTTTTCAATGGAAATAACGAGTACAAAATGGTTTGGTACCCAATGGGTTCCTTTCATGTCCTTCCTTGTACTTGTCCACATTATATGCTGAATAATTGGTGTAATTTGTTTGATTCTTGTGTGTATTAGCCTGTGTAAATCCTGTCTATCATTAATGTTTTCTAATTTTGAATAAACACAGACTATGTCTTGTTGCAATACAGAAGATAAGGCAAATATTTGCCATATACCCATAGATGCACATGACTTGGTGATATTCAGGACTTCTTTCTAGTAAATGTCTTTCACCCAATCTTTATTTTTTGCTGGAGTTCTTCCAGGGACATATTCGTCTGAAAACATGGCATAGGTTGTACTTATATTCTTCTTATCTAGCTCTCTGCGTGGCCTTGTTGCAGGTATTCATCAGAAAGGTAGACATCTTGATGACTCTCATTCCCAAATGCCAGTACACTACCACTGCGCGGAAGACAGTTACCATCAGCTTTAACAGTCACTGGATATATAATGGACTCTTGAACTACATCATCAGGATACATATCCAGGCATGTGTCGTCTACTACAAGACCATTGTTCACGATAGAAACATTTTGGGTAGTCTATTTAAATTTCCTCTGTTCCATCTCAATTTGTTTGCATATAGCTGTCAAAGAGGAAGATATGCTGCACGACTGAAGCTTTTTCAAACTTTCCTAAGAAAAAATGCAACACCCCACTAGATGTACGTACCTGATAACATGGTTTTCCTTCAACATAAATTGAACATAAATTTGTTGATTAACAATCATTTATTTCTCCTTTACCCCTTTGGTATGTTCCAACTCTTCTTCCTAACATTTAATAACATTCGGACATCATTATGAATGTGAATACTAAAGGTTGTTAATATCACGTCCATTCCTTTCCCCTGTCGTAAACACTTCCCGGTCCTTTCCTCATTCACGACTTATTACCGGGTTTGTCACTAGATTAACACGATGGGTGCCACTAGTGGAGCAGGAACTACTTACCCTTCCGGAGCACCTGCCTTCACCACCGGTGTGTAGTGGCGTTCGTGTTACTCGATCTTTAGTTTTATATGTTTGTTTTGTAGATCATTGTTTGTACTTTTTCTTTTGGCCATTGAGTTGTCTGTTCTTCTTCGATATACGGATTCTAATTGCCCCTTTGGTATCTTCAAACTCTTCTTACTACTACTGAGTCGATGTCACTGCCGGTGGACAATTTGTCCCCGAGGACATCATCCGCCCAGAAGCAATTCAATGCATGAATTTACGAAGATCAGCTAGGATACTGGCTCGGACGTCGGCCAGTATAAAAAGGTCCGAACAAGACGGCACCATGGACACGGTTTCGTCGGGAACGGCAGGTGTCCCTTTTTCTCAAGACACGACAAACAACACGGTTATTCGGAATTCAGATCATCACACTAATAACCAAATTTCAAATTTACGTATGCGTCCTTGTTCTGTTCAGCTACATGATATTTTGAATTTTAATGACACTGAACAACATTGTCTCATTTCTAAATGTAGGACCAACAACTGCAAGACCTGCACAATTTTGATTACAGATACTAATTTCACCAGCCACTAAATAATTGTAGGTTTGGTGATTTTGTTGATCGCATCTATCCCATTGAGCTTGAAATAAAGGATACCACAGATACAGATAGTTCTGCTTCATAACTTAATCTACACCTCGAAGTCGATAGTGAGGGTCGGCTAAGAACGAAACTTTACGACAAAACAGATGATTTCAATTTTCCCATTGTGAACTTTCCATTTATATGTAGCAACATTCCAGCAGCACCTGCATATGGAGTATATATATCTCAGATGATACGATATTCCAGAGCTTGTGGTTCCTATCAGGATTTCCTTGATAGAGGGTTGCTGCTAACAAGGAAGCTACTGAACCAATGGTTCCTTTTGGTAAAGTTGAAGTCACCACTTCGAAAATTTTACGGTTGCCATCATGATTTGGTTGATCGTTATGGAATATCTGTGTCACAAATAACCACGGATATGTCCCACTTGTGGTAAACACTTCCCGGTCCTTTCCTCATTCACGACTTATTACCGGGTTTGTAACTAGATTAATACGACGGGTGCCACTAGTGGAGCAGGAACTGCTTACCCTTCCGGAGCACCTGAGTACACCCCAGGATTTTAGTGGGGTTCGTGTTACTCGATCTTTTGCTTTGTAGATCGTTGTTTGTCCTTTTGTACTTTTTATTTTGGTCATTATGTTGTCAGTTCTTCTTCGATATCCGAATTCTGATTGCCCCTTTGGTATCTTCAAACTCTTCTTATAGAAACAAAACTTCAATAGAAGTCAAAGTGCTAAAATTACTCAATAACATTATTCATTTTATTGTTACTTAATGCAAAGTGAACATGTTTTCATGTATATCATCACGAGATCAAGTTGCTATTTGATGATATGTTTTGTACTAGACCATCACACTAAGTTGGAATTATAATATTCCATGAAACAAAAGTCGACAAGCCTCGAACACATTAATCTGACTCCAAACCAACCAGTGTTTGCTTTTACTCTTAATGGTGGGTGTTCAGCAGAGAAATGGTCTTTAGATTGACACGACTGAGTATTAAACCCACGATCTACCAAACTCAAGGTTAGAACACCTGCCACTTCATCACCGAGACTGTTCATCTTCATTCTTTACTAAATATAGCTGTTAAAATACTAATATTCTGCCAACCCATATTAAAATTCACAACACATTATGGCTTCCATGAATTATTTCGATTCTAATATCTCTAAAAGTACAAATACGGTAATATTATAAATATATATTTATGAAAGCCGGAAATTTATGGATGTAGGCAAGGTCGCAAACAACTTATGTGACGCCGTTGGTGTTGTCCCATTTTCCACATTGTCTAATTCAACAATGTTTTAACTCATAAATTAAATGAATTGTGTAAATGAAAAGAACAATGAATAAAGAGACAGAGAATAATGTTTTCACGTCCGATTTTACAAATGTGTGTACAAAACAAGAAATGAATAAGTGTGCATTCAAATGCATCTAAATAAATCAATTCGCCTTCATTGTTGCAGTCGTGTTTTTCTATAACCCTATACCGGATATGCTATTAAAAAACTTGTCAAATAAATCAGTAACCAGGTGCAAATGTGCCAGTTTTCCTTGCAAACTTTGTAAAGAAACAAGACATGCGTAATGCTTGTATGCACAATAGTCCTCTATGCATGAACTTATTTAGAAATGATGACCATAATTTGTGGCATGTGCGAATTAAAATATATCAGGAGTTTTATCACGGCATATGCCAATGAAGGACGTCATATTTTTTTCAATATAATTTTATTTCATCAGAAGCATATTAGTACAGCAAAATATCAATTGTATATAAAATGTCAATTAGAATTATATTTAAGCAAAAAATTATTTTTATCTTACAAAAAGTTTTTTTTAAATTATTTTGCTAACTAACAATAACACAAAAATGTCGTATGTATTCAATATATACATCTCTATTACTAAAGCATGGGCAAAATTGCTTTCCATTTATTGTTTACAGTATTTGATTGTTTGATGGTACACAGATGCAAGGAATTAAAATCTAGTTTCTTATAATACTTAATCTATTCCACACATTCCTTGAAAACTGCTGTTGTATTTTGTAATTTACCGGTAAATATAAAGTATTTTTAATAATTATGCAAGTATCTATTATATTAAAATGATCTCCTGATAGCATTACAAGAATACAGGTTTCTAGTGTTACATCAATTATTATACCACATTTTGTTTTTAAACATTGTGCAAACTGAAGCCATAAGAGACGAACATGTGCACAATAGTAAAAAAATGTCATAGTTTCATTGGTTTCAAAACATAAAATGTGCACATTTCTGTTTCTGATAATTTACATTTCATTAATCTTTCATTAGCATACAAACATCTCAGATTTTTTTTATATTGTATTAAGTAATGTGTCAAATATATCGAATATACAATTCTCCAGTCATCTTGTGAAATTGTCTTCCCTAATTCTTGCTACCATTTTTCTTTCGATTTGTTTTTTGGCTGTGGACGGTATTTCATGTATTTTGGCATAATTAACTATAACATCTCTCCAGAATAGGTCAAATTTGGGTGTCAAACTCTCCAGTCCATACAGTGTGTTATACCAGAACTTATCCCCACAATATGTTTTCCAAAACATTGGATACGAGGTCACATACAAGTCATATACACTCACCAATGTATCTACCCTTCATGACTCCTGTTTGTGTTTCACTTATTATTTCATTTGAGACTTTTTTTATTCTTTGTTCTATGCTAGAAGAATTTTTTTATATTATAGTCCACTGTTTTAAGTAGAACTTTGATTTGCCTTCTTTTCAGAGAAAACTTATTACCCCATGTCGTTGAGAAACAGACATAACCATTTTCATACCCTTGATTAAACGAACGAATCAAAAAAAGGATTAAAATCCTTCCAGAAAAGCAATTATAGAATTCTATCAAGAACAGGTGGCTTGTTCTTTTTCATCAGTTTCATTTCTTTTGGGGTTAACTCCCCTTCTAAATTATAAAATAGAACTGTCAGCTTCCCCTAATATTGAAATAAGTGGATTTTCATCATCAAACAAGGCCTTAACGTGCTCATCACATATGTGTCCATCTCTACATTAATAAAGGTCTTCGTAAAAACGTTTTTGCTGCTGTAATATAAATTCTTGATCCGTTATCTCTGTATTATCATCTAAAATTAATTTTTGGATAATTGTTTTTTAGTATAATGCCTTTTTTCTTAATTACAAAATTATTGACTGTTCCTTCCACATTTTTATTATCTTTATTTACAAATGTCATACAACATATAAGCATACATACATACAATAAATAATTCATAAGATCATGATACAATACAATACATTAATTGATTATAACACAAAAATAAACATACATTGTACATTAATGATTAAGACAGAAGTTTGAAAATAAAGTTATTATCGTATTTTAGAAATTTCATAGCCAGACATTTCTGAGTTTTGTAGCATTAAAAATATATTTACCAAGATTACATAATTCTTTGCTATTGGTAACACTTAATAGTTGCAACATTTCATAAACAGACGGCTTTTTCCAGTAATATGGATTTATAAATTATTTTGGTAAATTTACATATGATGGACGTTCCATTTGCATTAGCTCTTGTAATAATACCTTTATATTTTTCTTCTCTTATATTTTTAATTCTAACTCTAATTTTATAATATCTTCTTTGCTTTGACTGTCCATAATGTATAATATATAAATTTGATTCAATATCAGATTCTATCTTTACCTTCTTCCTTTTCTTAAAAGACGAGTAAGAAATAGTTTGCTTGCTTTTGTCCTGGACCCCTCCACGTGTACCTTTTCATATGGGGACGTCATATTTAAATGAATAATATTGACGTTAAACATTGTATCTAAAATTTAACATGATATTCAAATACATCGATAATAAAGCCATCATAAAAGACACAGACCTCATGTACTTTCCAGAATTGATTATAAATCTGGTCAAATTTGTGAATAATTAACGAAACGACTTGGATAATTTAATTTTAGAAAATGACACACCCTTTGCACTTTGAATAATACGACAGCTCCGAATGAGCATTGGTTGAATGTGTTGAGATTAGTGCTTTGTTTAAAAGAAATATGGTATAAAACTATAAAAGCTATAATCTCTTGGTTTGTTTGTATTAAAAACAGCTTCTACCTACCATTATACCCATCGTTTAGCCACCTGTTTATGTTTATGGTTAGTTTTTTTGTGCAAAAAAATTGCAGTTTTATTTATTTGCTTAGCATTGCAAATTGACATTATCTTCTTATCACATCAGAACAATTCTTTATTAAAGGAAAGGTTCTTGAAATGGTGCGCATTGTAATTTTCCGTCATCGATGAGATTCTTTAAATAAATAATCAGCTGTGAAAATTGTCCTATATCTGGCACTGCAAACAGATGATCCTTTAATGGCATTGATACTAGCTTAGACAGCTTCTGCTGTCCGTCTTTAGTTGTTGAGCCAATCATCATACCATATATATGTGCTACTTGCTTAAGAGCCTCAGATGCTGTAACTACTTCCTGTTCGCTAGTACAACCGTGCATCCCGTCAGTGAGCAAGAGAACTTCTTTCTTTACATGTGTCTCTTTTCTCATTCCTGGAAAAAATGTGATCATAAAAGTAGCGAGTGGGTTATTAGTCAAATATAGCTTGGTGTCTTTTTACATATGGACACATCAGTGGTGTTGTACTGGTCAACATGCTCGCTTCAGAATGAGGACGAACATGGATTCGACCATCTGTCAGGTCAAAGCAAAGAAAATATAATTGGTACTTGCTTCTTTTCTGGTAGATCAGAACAGTGCGCACAAGTGGAAAGACAAGTTGACTTGTTTCAGTGATATGGATTTATAACCAGAAGCTCCCTGAGCCTGTAATCGCTCACCTGGATCAAAGCTGATTTCAATAACAACGCAACTGCACTGTGGTGGCCATCTTGGTGGAAGAGCGCGACTGCCGGACACAATTTTGGAAAAGGACCATCCAATGACTATTCCATCAAAGTTTGGTTCTAATTGAGCTACTGGTTCCATACAAGATGGTGTTTATGTGAATTTCCCATAGGGTCCTATGTTAAACTAAGGTCAGCTGTGCAGCCATCTTGGTCAGAGGGTGGGACCAACAGACACAATTTTGGAAGTGGACCATCCAATGACTATTTTATCAAAGTTTGGTTCCAATTGAGCAACTGGTTCCAGAAAAGAAGAAAATTGGCCAAGTGGTTTCTAACAAGAAGATTTTTAAATGATTTTTTGCTTATTTATGCCTAATTTGCATAATCGGTCAAAATTCGCAAAAGTTCAAAGTTCATAAAAAATCCAGTAATATATGTTAAAAAGCTCTTGATTATGCTTATATAGTTCAAATTTGGGCACATTCTGGCTTAAAATAAGCAGTTTTTGGCCATTTGAAGAAATTTCTATTTTTAGTAACGGCGGCCATCTTGGATGGAGGACGTGGCTATCAGATATATATTTTAAACGGAACCCCCTAAGGATGATTCAGGCCAAGTTTGGTTTAAATTGGTCCAGTGGTTTCGGAGAAGATTTTTGAAAAAGCTTACAGACGAACGACGGACGCCAAGTGATGGCAATAGCTCACACAAGTGAGCTAAAAAGGGCAATAACTTCAAAATGGGTACAGGGATTTACTTAAAAATTGCAGTGTAGGTAGATCTTGATATGCTGCACATTTTTGCAATTTAAACTTAAAATCTATCTCTTATAGTGTTATAAATAAAGGACAAAAAGTCTTAACATTTTGAAAATTTGATGAAACCAGAGGCCCCAGGAGCCTGTAATCGCTCACCTGGATCAAAGCTGCTTCCAATAACAACGCAACTGCACTGTAGTGGCCATCTTGGTGGGAGAGCGCGACTGCTGGACACAATTTTGGAAGAGGACCATCCAATGACTATTCCATCACAGTTTGGTTCTAATTGAGCTACTGGTTCCAGACAAGATGGTTTTTATGTGAATTTCCCATAGGATCCTATGTTCAACTAAGGTCAGCTGTGCAGCTATCTTGGTCAGAGGGTGGGACAAACAGACACAATTTTGGAAGAGGACCATCCAATGACTATTTTTATCCAAATTTGGTCCCAATTGAGCGGCTGATTCCAGACAAGAACATTTGTATGTGAATTTCCCATAGGGTCCTATGTTAAGCTAAGTTCGGCTGTGGAGGCCATCTTGGTCGAAGGGCCCACCCACTGGACACGTTTTTGGAAGAGAACCATCCAATGACTATTTCATCAAAATTTAGTTCTTATCGAGCAAATGGTTTCAGACAAAAAGATTTTGATGGGAATTTCCCAAAGTGTCCTATGTTAATTTAAGTTCGGCTGTGGTGGCCATCTTGGTTGGAGGTCTGAAATGCCGGACACAATTTTGGAAAGGGACCACCCAAGGATTATTTCAGCAAAGCTTGGTTGAGATTGGCTCAGTAGTTTCAGAGGAGAAGATTTTTTTTTAAATTTCATCCCCCCATTTTTCCATTTTTAACTTGGTGGCCATCTTGGTTGGAAGTCGCGATCATTGGGCAAAATTTTGGAAGGGGCCATCCAAGGACCATTCCACCAAAGTTTGGTTGTAATTGGCCCAGTGGTTTCTGAGGAGAAGATTTGTATGTGAATATCCCATAGGGTCCTATGTTAAGCTAAGTTCGGCTGTGGGGTTCATCTTGGTCGAAAGGCCGAACCCCCGGACATATTTTTTGGAAGAGAACCATCCAATGACTATCTCATCAACATTTAGTTCTTATCGAGCAAATGGTTTCAGACAAGAAGATTTTTATGGGAATTTCCTATAGAGCCCTATGTTAAATTAAGTTCGGCTGTGGTGACCATCTTGGTCGGAGGTCTGAAATGTCGGGCACAATTTTGGAAGAGGACCAACCAAGGATCATTTCGGCAAGGTTTGGTTGAAATTGGCTCAGTAGTTTCAGAGGAGAAGATTTAGAAAAAAATTCATCCCCCTTTTTTCTATGTTTAGCTTGGTGGCCATCTTCGTTGGAAGTTGGGATCACCGGACACAATATTGGAAGGGGGCCATCCAAGGATCATTCCACCAAAGTTTGGTTGCAATTGGCCCAGTGTTTTCTAAGAAGATTTGTATGTGAATTTCCCATACGGTCCTATCTTAAGCTAAGTTCGGCTGTGGGGGCCAGGTTTATCGAAGGGCTGTACTGCCGGATAGATTTTTGGAAGACAACCATACAATGACTATTTCATCAAAATTTAGTTCTTATTGTGCAAATGGTTTCAGACAAGAAGATTTTTATGAGAATTTCCCATAGGGCCCTATGTTAGGTTAAGCTCGGCTGTGGTGGCCATCTTGGTCAGAGATCTGATATGCCGGACAAAGAGGAGAAGATTTGTTTTAAATTTCATCCCCCTTTTTTCTAATTTGCATAATCGGTCAAAATCGGCACAAGTTCAACGTTCGTAAAAAATCCCGTAATATATGTTAAAAAAGCTCATCATTATGCTTATACAGTTCAAGTTTGGGCTCAATATGGCTTAAAATAAAGCAGTTTTGGCCATTTGAAAAAAAAAATATTTTTAGTAACGGTGGCCATCTTGGATACAGGACGGCGCTGACGGACACAATTTTGAAAGGGAACCCCCTAAGGATGATTCAGATAAAGTTTGGTTGAAATTGGCCAAGTGGTTTCTAACAAGAAGATTTTTAAATGATTTTTTGCTTATTTATGCCTAATTTGCATAATCGGTCAAAATCAGCAAAAGTTCAAAGTTCATAAAAAATCCTGTGATATATGTTAAAAAGCTCTTGGTTATGCTTATATAGTTCAAATTTGGGCGCATTTTGGCTTAAAATAAAGCAGTTTTGGCCATTTGAAGAAATTTCTATATTTTGTAACGGCAGCCATCTTGGATGGAGGGCGTGGCTATCGGACATAACTTTAAAGGGTACCCGCTAAGGATGATTCAGGCAAAGTTTAGTTTAAATTGGTCCAGTGGTTTCGGAGAAGATTTTTGAAAAAGTTTACAGACGGACGACGGACGCCAAGTGATGGCAATAGCTCACACAGGTGAGCTAAAAAGGTCAATAACTCCAGAATGGGTAAAGGGATTTGCCGTTCAAACTTAACATCTACCTCTTATAGTTTTTGAAATAAAAGACGAAAAGTATTAAAATTTTGAAAATTTTATTAGAAAAGGGAAATAACTCCAAAATGGGTACAGGGATTTACTTAAAAATTGCAGTGTAGGTAGATCTTGACATGCTGCACATTTTTGCAATTTAAACTTAACACCTATCTTTGATAATTTTTGAAATAAAGGACGAAAAGTATTAAAATTTTGAAAATTTGATGAAAAAAGGGCAATAACTCCAAGATGGGTAATCAGATATACTTCAAAATTGCAGGGTAGGTAGATCTTGCTGTGCTGATCATTTTTTTCCAGTCAGATTTCTAATATTATTAACGGTTTTTGAAATATTACTCAAAAACCTGCAATTTTACCATATGTTCTATTTTTAGTAACAGTGGCCATGTTGGTTGGTGCACGGCATCACTGGAAACATTTTTGAAACTAGACACCCTAGTGATGATTCAGGCCAAGTTTAGTTTCAATTGGTCTAGTAGTTTCAGAGGAGAAGATTTTTGAAAAAGCTTACGACGGACGCCAAGTGATGGCAACAGCTCACGTGGCCTTTGGCCAGGTGAGCTAAAAACTAGTACGTTGGTTTATTGATTTGTTTTCATGTAGAACGTTTCAGCTACTTTCCTGATGAAAACAAGTTCGCAGACAATAAATCATGTTATGAAAAAAGTGGCGAAAAGACGGGTCAACTCTCCGGCTCCATTAATATTCATCGCGGAATTCGTGATAAACATAACATCGGTGGAATAGGGGGGCTACCACAAAGCATAAGGCAATATACTAAATTAAATGAAAAATTATGGTTATAACCCTCCATGCACAAATGATATTAAAATAAAGCAACACAATATACAATGGGATACTCCAAAAACTACACATGCCTTTTTAGTTAACCCAAACTTCCCTTGATCCGATTTGACAGAAATGTAAATAAAACTGAATGTGATAGCTGATTTTTGTTGGATGCGTAATGTAAATGTATTGTATAGTAGTTGACTTTGTATCAGCGTTTCTACTTTAGCAAAAAAATAATATTATTCATGTGTTCATTTTACATAAATATAAATATTGAAGCTTGTTTTCATTCATTTTTGCAGTTCTAGCAAAATTGCATAATTTCTTTAAATTATTCTTTAGAGGGTAGGTTTCGGTCCATAAACCTAGCTTAATCCCGTCACATTTTATTGAAGTACCTGTAGCAAGCCAGAAAAGTGAGCGGCCATGTATATATCGTATCGATTTGGTATGTGTTTCGATTGGATTTTGAAATTGCCCCGACAGTGCGGTATTTTTTGTTCTTGATTTTATTAGTGCATGTACTATTAATTATTTTGCCGCTAAACCCCACTAACCACACGGATACATCAATTAATATACAATGAAACCTGCCCAAACCAAACTCTGCATAAAAAAGTATCTTGTATAAATGAAACTTGATGCAAAGTCCCAAAGCAACACATTTTCCATTTATTTAACCAGTGTCACAAGAAGATCATCCTTTATTGTTCAATAATGATATATAATAATGATAATTACCATTTGCTATAGTGAACAGCGTCCTTCCCATGGTCAATGCATTCTTTGTACACGTGGCTCCGCCAGGGAAAGCTATTTGTCTTATTGCTTGTTGCGCATTGGTAACATTTTGATGTTTGTTAAAATTAAATTTGATATCAGAGGTCGTTGAGAAGAGGATAACAGACAGTTTCATGTGGTCGTTTGGATTTTCAAATGGATCTAACGGATCATTCAATGGACAAAACATTCCGATTAGTTCCGAAAGATCTTCCAGTACTTTGGCAAAAAGTCCGCTACTTATACTCCCTGATCCATCTATTATAAGAAGAAGATCTCGTGGTTCCGTTGGAGGACGAACAAAAAGGCCACCAAAATGTTCTGACGTGGAATTGATTGTGATCGCTGTGAAAATATAACAGAAAATGTACTTTATATTATAATACGAAAAAGACACTGAAAAATATAAATCCTTCAGATTCAATAGCATGTTGTCGTTAACGTTCCAACAGAATTGTGTTGTTGTATGCTTACATACCAATAATGTTAAAGAAATAGGAATTTATGTATTTTCGCGCACATACTATTTATATTTTAATTCTTTTAAACTGACGAAGTATTTATCAATGTATAGAACAATGACCGGTTAAGAACGGCAAAACAGATGATTTCAATTTTCCTATTATGAACTTTCATTTGATATGTAACAACATTCCAGCAGCATCTGTGTATAGAGTATATATCTCTCAGTTGATGCGATATTCCAGAGTTTGTGGTTCCTATCAGGATTTCATTGATAGAGGGTTGCCACTAACAAGGAAATTACTGAACCAACTGTTACTAACGGTTAGGTTGAAGTCGTCAACCCCAGTTTTTAGTGGGGTTCGTGTTACTCGATCTTTAGTTTTCTATGTAGTGCTTTGTATATCGTTGTTTGTCCTTTTGTCTTTTTTCTTTTGGCCATTGTGTTGTCTATCCTTCTCCGATTTACTTATTCTGATTATCCCTTTGATATCTTCAAACTCTTATTAATGCCTAATTTTAAACACCTTCAATTTCCTTAAACTTTTTTATATATTTTTTTTTCGTTATTCGGTTGTACATGTAGAAATTATCCAAATCACACCGGGTATCCCGATCCGTCGTCCACGGAGGAGTCCGTCAACCACGGAGCAATCGGCAGTAAACAACTGTTGAGGAAGTTATGTTAAGTCTGATTTTATGAATATTTGGAGGGTGAATCCTGTATTATCAAGTTAGCTGTAGAAATGTACGATGCATAAGCTTCACGTAGGTGCAAGATAACTTCAAATTGATAGACACTTAATGAAAATATCAATCCTTGAACTTAAACATTTTATAAAAATGATAGTCATTTTCCCTATTTTTTGGCAATCAATTTCACCATCAATGTATCTCACATCATTCATATTAAGACCAGTACATTACTCTGTCTCATCTCTGTAAACTTGGCGATTTTCAAAGGATGGGTAGAAAAAAATAGATCCGTAATACACGGAATATGTTCTTGCAAATGATCAGTAAACCACGGAGCACATAACTGAAATACAATTCTTTTTTTCATATCACTCGAGTGTGATTGGGCAATATAGAGTTACACATGTAATTTCATCCGTCCGTCCGCTCATGCGTCGGTCAGTATGAACGTCCATGCGTCTGTCCATGCATCCGTCACACATATTATGATAAATCATAAATATTCGCCCATATTGATCTATGATAATAGCCATAATACCGGTATAATACTTGAACATGTTGACCAGTTTTATAAATGAATGAGTGGTCGGTTAAGGTCTATTTCAAACAATGCATGATTTTATACATCGTTGTTCCTGAAAGAGTCGAGGCTATTGTCCATAAAATAGCTAATCATTCAAGAGGAAAAAAAAGAATTCGGAGAAGGACCAGCTCAATACATAATTACTTAGTTTTTTCCCCAATAGACCGTGAAAAGGTCTACTCTGAAATGTGTATGAATAGGATAATGCTTATCATTGAGTATATGAATGCAATTTATGCATTAAAAAAACTGGATAATCATTTTATCCTGCAACTAGCTCATTTTGCATACGAATACTCAGTAGTGATATTTGTATACAATACGATATTCATCTGCTGGTGCCCTGGTCGGGTCATTCAAAGGTGTTTTGCATTATACTCTGGTTCACTGCTCAAATGTCTTATTATGCAGGTGCGGATTCAGGATTTTATGTTAGAGGACACCCTCCATCGTAGGACCTGTTTCATTTAAAAAAAAATTGTGTTGCTTTTTGTTCTTTTAATATATTTTTCTAACATGAGGGTGGGGGGGGGGGGGGGCTGAATCCACACCTGTTTGACATCATATAATCATTAAAGAATGCACAACCGTTTCCAGCTTTTACTCCAAAAGTGAGACTTATGAAAAGGTGAAATTACGCTAAAATCAAATTGTTTTATGCGATAAAAACAGTACATGCACATTGTCGAAAAATATCAAATTCATTTGTATTCGCCGCAAAGCAGTCGAAAAATGCTTGGCGAGCCTCGCATTTCTACCTGTTTTTAAGGCTCGTACAGATAAATTTTGTATTTTCCGACAATGTATATATATATATATATATATGTATTGTATATTTATCTCTTAGGAAACATCTTACATTGTTATAGATAATTGCAAACGCCAACAAAGGTGATTTTTAAATATAATAGAAAACAAAATGCGGAAACTCAACTATTTCTACAATAATCAAATAATTTTGCTCCGTGTTTACCGGACCAGTGCTCCGTATGTCACGTATCATTTCGAAAATTAGCTCCATGTATTACGGATCCTTTTTTTTCTACCCATCCTTTAAAAATCGCCAAGTTTACAGAGATGAGAAAGAGTAATGTACTGGCCTTAATATGAATGATGTGAGATATGTTGATGTTGAAATTGATTGCAAAAAAAATAGGAAAAATGACTATCATTTTTATAAAATCAACTCTTGAAAACTAAAACTCGTTACTTTTCAGTAAATTTTCAAGTTCAAAGATTGATATTTTCATTAATTGTCTATCAATTTGAAGATAGCTTGCACCCACGTGAAGCTTATGCATCGTACATTTCTACAGCTAACTTGATAATACAGGATTCACCCTCCAAATATTCATAAAATCAGACTTAACATACCTACCTCAACAGTTGTTTACTGCCGATTGCTACGTGGACGACGGATCGGGATACCCGGTGTGCAAATATTATTTTTTACATGAAAACAATATGTATATTATCGTATTAACCATAAATAATCGTCCTGATATATTTCAATATTTCAATTACACTATCCAACAAGTGTTATTTAACTGATTTGCATTCTACAAGCAATCTAACTGGCCACAGAAGATAATAACTGTATTTGATTGACAAAAAGTATGTGACCTGCAATGCAGTTGTTTCAAATCTCCCACACCTCGACATATCAGTAAAGGGAAGCAAGTGAGGGTCTGGTTTTATTCAAATTGTAATACGTGTATATATAACTAGGAATATTCCTACACTAAGCTATACAGTGATTATTTGCCAATCAGAGTACAAAATGTAGATATAAATGAAATTAACACTGCCATTACCTTTTATTAAACCATACATTTTATCAATTAGACTTAACTCATGTTGTGGTAAGTGTAATGCTAGTTAGTCATTGTTATATAAACAAGAAGGAGTATGTTGTTTATTTGTATGGATACTCTTGTTTCCTAACTGACCACCATTATAAAACTGAAATATTGCTGAGAGACATCGTAAACACAATCCTAATTGTATTATTTAACTCACGTATTTCCTTGGTTTCTCGCAAAACTGGACATGTCCCATTACCAAGCTCCTTTCCTTTTACCAATCTTCTTCTTTCAATGGTTCCAAAACCAAACGGTTCTGACCAATTACTCCATTCACCAAGCTCACAATCTCTATTAACTGTTGTATCATAGAATGAAAAAACATGTTCCATTGAAAAGGTAGTCACGAGAAGCCGTTTAAAGTGTGCAGGTATTTTACATAATTTTACACAAATAAATGGTATGCGTATAATTATAAATTATCTGACATTACAATAAAGCAGATAACGGATGACAATAAATATACCAGAGGCTCTCAAGAGCCTGTATCGTTCACCTGGTAATAAAAAGAACCAATTGGTCTTATGTAAAAACTATGCCCTGCAGTGGTAGTCATCTTGGAATTACGATCAACATAAAAAACACAAAGTTTATAAAGGACCTTCCAATGATTGATGCACAGTTTAGGTTCAATCAGTGCAATAGCTTCAGAGAAGAATATATTTCTGTATTTTCCCCATATGGTCCTGTGTTAATACTATGACCTGTGGTGGCAGCCATCTTGGATTTCCGATCGGCATGAAAAACAGAGGACCTTCCAATGATCATTCCTGGGCAGTTTGGTTTCAACTGTCCAAGTGGTTTCAGAGAAGAAGCGTTTTGAAACATTTTTCCCATAGGGTCCAATGTTAAATTAAGTCCTGCTGTAGCCGCCATTTTGAATTTCATATCAGAACAAAAAGCGTAAAGTTTGTAGAGGACCATCCAATGAACATTCATGTACAGTTTGGCTTTAATCATATTTGTAGTTTCTGAGAAGAAGGCATTTGAACATTTTCCCTTAGGGTCCAATATTAATCTATGTCCTGCAGTGGTGGCCATCTTGGATTTCCGATCGGCATTAAAAAAAAACACTTTGTAGAGAACCTTCCAATGATCATTCCTGGACAGGTTGGTTTCAATTATCCAAGTGGTTTCAGAGAAGAAGCGTTTTGAAACATTTTTCCCATAGGGTCCAATGTTAAATTAAGTCCTGCCGTAGCCGCCATTTTGAATTACATATCGGAACAAAAGACGTAAAATTTGTAGAGGACCATCCAATGAACATTCATGTACAGTTTGGCTTTAATCATATTTGTAGTTTCTGAGAAGAAGGCATTTGAACATTTTCCCATAGGGTCCAATGTTAATCTATGTCCTGCGGTGGCGGCCATCTTGAATTTTCGATCGGCATTAAAAAAACAGAAACTTTGTAGAGGACCTTCCAGTGATCATTACTGGGCAGTTTGGTTTCAATTGTCCAAGTGGTTTCAGAGAAGAAGCGTTTTGAAACATTTTTCCCATAGGGTCCAATGTTAAACTAAGTCCTGCCGTAGCCGCCATTTTGAATTTCATATCGGAACAAAAAACGTAACGTTTGTAGAGGACCATCCAATGAACATTCATGTACAGTTTGGCTTTAATAATATTTGTAGTTTCTGAGAAGAAGGCATTTGAACATTTTCCCATAGGGTCCAATGTTAATCTATGTATTGCGGTGGCGGCCATCTTGGATTTCCGATCGACATTCAAAACAAACAATTTGTAGAGGACCTTCCAATGATCATTCCTGGGCAATTTGGTTTGAACTGTCCTAGTGCTTTCAGAGAAGAAGCATTTTGAAACATTTTTCCCATAGGGTCCAATGTTAAACTAAGTCCTGCCGTAGCCGCCATTTTGAATTTCCTATCGAAACATAAAACCTAAAGATTGTAGAGGACCATCCAATGAACATTCGTGTACAGTTTGGCTTTAATCATATTTGTAGTTTCTGAGAAGAAGGCATTTGAACATTTTCTCATAGGGTCCAATGTTAATCTATGTCCTGAGATGGCGGCCATCTTGGATTTCCGATCGGCATAAAAAAAATAACTTGGTAAAGGACATTCCAATGATCAGTCATTTACAGTTTGGGTTCAGTCAGTTCATTAGTTTCAGAGAAGATCTTTGAAATTTCAGCCAATCTGAGCATATCATTGGCCCTGCCAGCCATGTTGAATATCCGACTGGAACGAAAAACAGCAATTGTGTAGAGAACCATCCAAGGAACATTCCTGCTAATTTTGGTTCCAATCGGCCCAGTGGTTTCGGAGAAAATGCTTGAAGTGTGAAAAGTTTACAGACGACAGACGACGGACGCCAAGTGATGGCAATAGTTCATATGGACCTTTGGTCCAGCAGAACTAAAAAGCACATATAAGAGGCATGAAAATATATACGTCAATTAATAAACCACGAATTCTTATTCCATATAGTTTGTTTTTTCTGCCCAAATTAATGACTTTCATCTTAATATCTCTGTTGGTGGACTAAAAATGTATTATCAAAACTAGGGTCAATCTCTCTCACGCATAGATTTTGGCTATTCTGTTTAAGCCCTTTGGTTTACTCATCCCAAATACCGTTTAAAATCATTTGGCTTTCCAGTCTGTTACGATGAGCATACCTGATGAAGGTTATTCCAGAAACGAGTCGTTCGCACTAAATATGTAAATAATCCATAATCCCATTTTTTTTAATCAATAAGTTCCCGTTGCTTTCATTTCACATACAAGTATAGTTAAAAAAAAAAGCTTATATTATATAATTTCATGCTTTTTGTTTTGTATTTTTGTTGTTTCTTTTTTTCGCCATTTTTCACAAGTGACAATAATTTATAATGTTGTATATTGTAATTTACTATTGCTGACGCATGTACTATTGTAATTATTTATTATGTGGAGAGGATCCTTTTAAATTGATATAATTTGTGTCCAATCCAATTGTAATAATATTTAGCAATAACATATGTTTAATCTAATAAACAAGAAGGAGTATATATGGTGTTTAACGCCACTTTCAACAATATTTCAGTTATATCATGGCAGTCAGTTATATTGGTTAATATAAATTTGATAGAAATTAAAGGGTACTGGTCATCTGTAAGCTGATACCCATGTCAGACTCGTTTTGTAATATGTGTAATGTTAGTTAGTCATTATTATATAAACAAGAAGGAGTATGTTGTTTATTTGTATGGATACTCTTGTTTCCTAACTGACCACCATTATAAAACTGAAATATTGCTGAGAGACATCGCAAACACAATCCTAATTTTATTATTATCTCACTTGTTTCGGTTTCTCGCAAAACTGGACATGTTCCATTACCAAACTCCTTTACTTTTACCAATCTTACTCTTTTAATGATCGGTTCTGTCCAATTACTCCATTCACCAAGCTCACAATCTCTATTAACTGTTGTATCATAGAATGAAAAAAAATGTTCCATTGAAAAGTAGTCATGAGAAGCCGTTTAAAGTGTGCAGGTATTTCACATGATTTTACACAAATAGATGGTATGCGTATTTTCATAAATTATCTGACATTACAATAAAGCAGATAACGGATGACAATAAATATAAAAGCATATATAAGAGGCATGAAAATATATAGTTAATTTATAAAGCACGAATTATTATTCCATATAGTTTGTTTTTCTGCCCAAATTAATGACTTTCATCTTAATATCTCTGTTGGTGGACTATTATCAAAATTAGGGTCAATCTCTCTCACGCATAGATATGTGATTCTATCTATTCTGTTTAAGACATTTGGTTTACTCATCCCAAATACCGTTTAACTCATTTGGCTTTCCAGTCTGTTACTATGAGCGTACCTGATGAAGGTTATTCCAGAAACGAGTCGTTCACACTAAATTAGAATATTTACGTTTTTATTATGCCAAATATATAATAAAAGACAATTTTGATGAACAACATGAATCATACTAATACATAAAAACAAGGGGGCGAACTCAGGTGGCCCGGAAGGGTAGGCAGTTCATTACGACAGCAAAGTTTATATTTGGAAACCGGCTTGTACATGAACAATTCGTCAATTCACGACAACTTGTGTATTCTGCGACATACATTCATCACAAAAAAAAACTTCAATGTCTGATTATCTGCAAAGAAGTAAAGATATATGGTGTAACGGCAATTTCGTGTACGGAAATTGAAACATTAAGCCACGAGCTATTAGTTTCTGAAATGTCGATACAATTCATTATAATTTATATCGATTTATATTAACCAATATGGTAATTCTTTTTAAGGGGACTTCGTGGCCGCGTTGGCATGGTAACCAATGTCAATCGTCATCAGATTAATTGATTGATTGATTGTTGTTTATCAGGTAATTCAAGATTGACTAGTTACGGTGCGTGGCGAGGTATACCCAATACACCCGTGTGTGTCCTTTACTTGGTCAGGTTGTTGGTTATCCTCTGTCAATAAAACTGACCGTCACGATAACGGCATAATTGAAATAATGTAAATAATCCATAATCCCAATAACCCCATCCCATTTTTTTAAATCAATAAGTTCCCGTTGCTTTCATTTCACATACAAGTATGGCTAAGAAAAAAGCTTATATTATATAATTTCATGCTTTTTTTTTGGTATTTTGTTGTTTCTTTTTTTTTCCCCATTTTTCACAAGTGACAATAATTTATAATGTTGTATATTGTAATTTACTATTGCTAACGCATGTACTATTCTAATTATTTATTATGTGGAGAGGATCCTTGTCAATTGATATAATTTGTGTGCAATCCAATTGTTATAATATTTAGCAATAAAATATGTTTAATCTAATGAACAAGAAGGAGTATATATAGTGTTTAACGGCACTTTCAACAATATTTCAGTTATATCGTGGCAGTCAGTTTTATTGGTGGAGAAAACCGGAGGTCCAGGAGAAAACCACCGACCTGTCGCAAGTCACTGACAAACTTTATCACATAATGGTGTACACCTCGCCCAGATCGAGGTTCGAACTCACAACATCAGTGGTGATATGCATTGATTGCATAAATAGTTGTAAATCCAACTACCATACGATCACGGCCACGACGGCACCAACATTTCATTATTTAGACTTAAAGAATAACAGCATAGGAAAACATTAACAACTTTTGAATAAACTTCATAAATACTTTTTGAACCAAAACTTACAACCAGTCTTCAAAAATAATTAACATAACCTGGCATTTGATAGACAACCAACACAGATGTCAGTTTTATTTGATAGAAATTAAAGGGTACTGGTCATCTGTAAGCTGATACCCATGTCAGACTTGTTTTGTAATATGTGTAATGTTAGTTAGTCATTATTATATAAACAAGAAGGAGTATGTTGTTTATTTGTATGGATACTCTGGTTTCCTAACTGACCACCATAATAAACTGAAATATTGCTGAGAGACATCTTAAACACAATCCTAATTTTATTATTATCTCACTTGTTTCGGTTTCTCGCAAAACTGGACATGTTCCATTACCAAGCTCCTTTACTTTTACCAATCTTACTCTTTCAATGATCCCAACAGCCGACGGTTCTGTCCAATTACTCCATTCACCAAGCTCACAATCTCTATTAACTGTTGTATCATAGAATGAAAACACATGTTCCATTGAAATGTAGTCACGAGAAGCCGATTAAAGTGTGCAGGTATTTTACATAATTTTACACAAATAGATGGTATGCGTATTTTTATAAATTATCTGACATTACAATAAAGCAGATAACGGATGACAATAAATATAAAAGCACATATAAGAGGCATGAAAATATATAGTCAATTTATAAAGCACGAATTATTATTCCATATAGTTTGTTTTTCTGCCCAAATTAATGACTTTCATCTTAATATCTCTGTTGGTGGACTATTATCAAAACTAGGGTCAATCTCTCTCACGCATAGATATGCGATTTTGCCTATTCTGTTTAAGCTCTTTGGTTTACTCATCCCAAATACCGTTTAAATCATTTGGCTTTCCAGTCTGTTACTATGAGCGTACCTGATGAAGGTTATTCCAGAAACGAGTCGTTCATGTCGATACAATTCATTATAATTTATATCAATTTATATTAACCAATATGGTAATTCTTTTTAAGGGGTCTTCGTGGCCATTTTCACATGGTAACCAATGTCAATCGTCATAAGGTAGTTCAAGATTGACTAGATACGGTGCATGGCGAGATATACCCAATACACCCGTGTGTGTCCTTTACTTGGTCAGGTGGTTGGTTATCCTCTAGCAATAAAACTGACCGTCACGATAACGGCATAATTGAAATAATGTAAATAATCCATAATCCCAATAACCCCATCCCATTTTTTTAAATCAATAAGTTCCCGTTGCTTTCATTTCACATACAAGTATGGCTAAGAAAAAAGCTTATATTATATAATTTCATGCTTTTTTTTTGGTATTTTTGTTGTTTCTTTTTTTTCCCCCATTTTTCACAAGTGACAATAATTTATAATGTTGTATATTGTAATTTACTATTGCTAACGCATGTACTATTCTAATTATTTATTATGTGGAGAGGATCCTTGTCAATTGATATAATTTGTGTGCAATCCAATTGTTATAATATTTAGCAATAAAATATGTTTAATCTAATGAACAAGAAGGAGTATATATGGTGTTTAACGGCACTTTCAACAATATTTCAGTTATATCGTGGCAGTCAGTTTTATTGGTGGAGAAAACCGGAGGTCCAGGAGAAAACCACCGACCTGTCGCAAGTCACTGACAAACTTTATCACATAATGGTGTACACCTCGCCCAGATCGAGGTTCGAACTCACAACATCAGTGGTGATATGCATTGATTGCATAAATAGTTGTAAATCCAACTACCATACGATCACGGCCACGACGGCACCAACATTTCATTATTTAGACTTAAAGAATAACAGCATAGGAAAACATTATATAATTTCATGCTTTTTGTTTTGTAGTTTTTTTTTTCCCCATTTTTCACAAATGACAAGAATTTATAATGTTGTATATTGTAATTTACTATTGCTGATGCATGTACTATTATGATTATTTATTATGTGGAGAGGATCCTTGTAAATTGATATAATTTGTGCCCCATCCAATTGTTATAATATTTAGCAATACAATATGTTTAATCTAATCTTAATCTAATCCATAATCCAGATCGATTAAGGCAGTTTTAATTTGATATTTTTGATTAATTGTTTTACTTACCTATTTGAACTGTGGCTGGAGCTTGAAAAGATAGACATATTTTTATCAAAATACACATATCTATTATAGTTATTATAAATCTTATATAGGGCCCGGGTGGCTCAATGAGTTAGGTAGTTGGAATACCTAACAACTCATAACAGCCTATCACCAATACGGCATGGGTTCGCGACCGGCTTTGTAGATTACAAAAAGGGTGCATTCGACTCGCAGCCACAAGTGATAAAGTTTACCAGTTGCTTGCCATTGGTCGGTGGTTCTCTCCGGATACTCCGCCTTCTTCCACCACTAAAAACTGGTCGCTATGATATTGCTGAAATATTGCTGAAAGTGGTGTAAAACACCAAAAATCAATCATAAATCTTATGCAATATATATCTTACAATAATCATGAAAATATAAACTCTTCCCTTAACAATCATTCATCGAAACCATATTTATGTTATCTTGATAGTTTTAGTTCTACTCGGTATCAACATCTGATCTTTTAACTGGTCATTTTAAGCAATTGGTTATCAATATCTTTAGGTGCAAGCAGAAATTGTTGATGATGAATTATTGTATATTTTACTTACGTCCTTGAACGCTGGCTGAAATTTGAAAAGACAGACGTATGTTTATCAAGATACACATTATAGTTATATTATAGTTTTCATAAATTTTATGCAATAAGGATCTTACAATAATCATGAAAATACCTCTTCTTCACTAAACAATCATTCATAGAAACCATATATAGGGGTTACGGTTATGGTGTTTTCAACAATATTTCAGTTATATATTGGCGGTCAGTTTCATTGGTGGGGGAATCCAGAGTACCCGGAGAAAACCACGGACCTGTCGCACCTCACTGACAAACTTTATCACATAATGTTGTATATACCGTGATAAAACTCCCGATATATTTTAATTCGCACATGCGTATTTACGAACAAAACATAAACGTCATTCCTTTAAGTGAATCCGTGTATTCATACTGTGGTGCATATATAAAACATAAAAATTCTTGTATTGTTTCTTGACATAACCTTTCTCCTGAAATAATACCTATGACAACCATCTATCGATTTTGGCGTTTGTAATTGTTTTCTTCCGGTGACGTAGTTTACAAGAATGCTGGTGATATTGACACAAGCTGGCTATTTGTTTAAGTTGCAAAATTCAAAATGCCATCAAATTACAAAATATCAGTAACTTGATTGCTTCACCATCTAGTTATCCATATAAGAAATAAACGTAAGAGAACACCGAAGGGACAATCACAAATGGACAATCCTGAAAAACTGATAACATAGGGTACAAAAAACCAAAACAAAAACACAACACAATATGTGTTTGACACCTTTACATGCAAACAAACACAAATAACGTAAATAAGCCATCCTACAGACAATTGGAGGTAAAGACAAACCGAACATCGTTTTATGCGGAAATCGTAACAGACGTCACAACATGGAACTCAGAACGTAAAGACACATAATAGAACAACACAAAAGACTAAAAAGATGAACATCACGGACCCCACTGTGAACAACTGTAAACATGACGGTTAGTGAACTTTGTTATGACATGCATTTCCATTACTGACTAAATAAGTTAGATTTTTCCTACTATAATCGAAATACATTTGTAATTCATGGAAGCCATAGTTTGTATAACGTTTTAATTATCGCTCGGGATAAAAATATTTACGAAAAATAATGTTGCCCATGTTAAAACTGGATACAAACTATGGCTTCCATTAATTATTTCTTAATTTTACTTACGTTCTCGAGGACTGGCTGAAATTTGAAAAGACAGACATATGTTTATCAAAATACACATATTTATTATAGTTTTTATAAATATTATGTAATAATTATCTTACATTCTAATATGACGTCCTTCAAACGCTTTGAGTCCAAACCCGTGGTAAAAATAATATTAATCTATGACCGATTAAATTTATGACGTCATCGACAATTTATAGCGATATTTTACCACTTTTTACATATTAGAATCGAAATAATTCATGGAAGCCATATTTATATATTGTTTTTACCACGGGTAGGCCTTTATGTCAGCTTTTCACCCTTCGCTAATGCTCAGGGTAAAGCTTCATGACATAAAGGCCAATATGAGTCCAGGGATGATAACTAGGCCAATATGGAAATGCCCATGTATTAAACTATTTATTACATATTTCCGACATCTAGAAAAGAGACACCCATATTGACCTGAGATGAAGCCGAGGCCCATATTGGCCCGGGCCAATATGGGCCTCGATATGGAAATGATCTTGTAGTAATCCAATAACCGGTTATTTTCCCGGGTGTGAAAATATGGACAGTTTACTTCCGGTCATATTGGTCATACACAAATGCCTTTATTTGAACTAAGTATGTAATAAAGTATGATATTGGAAGCAATATGAACGTAATTGGTGGTGCATACGAGTGAATAAAACGATGGTTTCGTGCTGGATTACATATAATATCATTACGATAGAGCGTTGTTGATGTAGGATAATTTTATGCCGAAAATTACCACATAGGTGTAACATCTATATTGTAGGTAAAACATCAAAATTTGAATTCATGTTTTCAGCAGTTCGCGTACAATAAAATGAAAAAAAATATATCACACTGTTGCGATAGTTCCACAATCTAATGAAAGTGCTCATCTTCTGCTCCTCTAAGTCGCCATTATAGATTACATTCGCATGTTTCCCAGCTAGATCTACCCTCTGCTTCTGACCGTGAGAGTTAGAGCATGTCTTTCCAAACACATTAAATTGACAGAAACGATAATATACTTCTTTAAAACTAATGATTGAAATGTCGGAATACATTATGACGGCCACTTGAAAGGATACACTAATCGATGTCGTACATATGGAAAGGGTACATTAAGTGTTCATTGTTGTAATGTTAAGAATGCTTTGGGTTACATTCTTTGTCATATCTTAACTTGCCCTCACGATGATCTTAAAATGTGTTCTAATTACCTTTCCCAGAAAGGAAACGACCATCTTTACCAATAATAAAAATATCACCAATAGACCTATAAATACTTACATAACGTAGCATACAGGATAAGACCAATAGTTCCAGCAATGGCTGTTAGTACTGTTGTTATTTTGCATAACCGTACTTTCTGAAACATATAAAGAATTTGCATATTGGTGTTGTCTAACAGTTTGATCACCACCATTAATTATATCTTGTATTTTAATTAATACCGCAATTAAAGAGCATGTTTTGACAAATATAATTACAATACCAATTGAAATGAGTTTCACATGATGCGGATAAAGCATGCGCAGTCAATTACGGTATATTGGGATGTCCACGATTTTGGGATATTTGAATGGAAAGTTGTCGAAATATATATATATATACTCATTAAGTTTTCTGGTTGGTAGATTCCCTTAGACTTTATATATATATAAACGTCTAATATATTAGCACAACGATATCAAAAAAAGATGCTAAAATGTAACAAAAATAACTATAAGTCTACAAAAAGACTATAATTATAAATAAATCGACGGATATTTCGCTTGACCGACAAGCTTTATCAGTATCTGTGATCTGATTTGAAAAATTGTCACGAGACCATCAGTTATCGTGACATAAATTACTAAAAATCATAATCTTGAACTTTATACTTTATATTATTCAAGTATCCTCGTCTGACAATATGTCGGTCAGTCATTGGATAATGTTTGATTATTTTTTTCATGTTTGAAAAGTAAACATTTTTTTCTTTTTAATTATGTTCCTCATCTATTCTTGCTCACGTGTGTAAAGTTCCATGGAAAAAAGATCGATAATAATTACATACTGACCCATATTTGTTTACACACCCGTTTTCCAAATGGCGTCGTATGACGTCACATAAAGTCGGTCAAAGTTCAATAAAGCACATTATTTTGTCATAGGCCAACCAAACTTAAAAAGTAAACCAGATTAAGAAAGTACAGTATTTTAGCTTTTTCAGTGTAATTGATTTATCTGAAAAATTTCAAAAGATGTTTTTTTAAATAGTTTGAAATTGAAGTATTAAAAATTAATTATTTGATGCAAATATTAAACTTGCTTACCCACATAAAAAGTATTTAATCCAGTGAATTTGGTGTTTTTGCTTTTGTCAATACAATCTATTAGACCAACATATTTTGGTAAAACAATTAATGACTGATTTCAATTTATTTTAATCACATTTATTATCACAGAGTGGTAACAATACAGTTTTGTTGATGCTATTTGTAATAATGACAGGTTTTTTTTACCCAGACAATCTCATTTTTCTGTCTGGTTTAATTTAATTCTTTGTTCAATTTATGCTATAAATTTTGATTATTGCTGTTAAATTAATTCTTTTTCTATCTTCTCTGTGAATTTCATTTCATTACCCCAAGAAGTAAAGGGTATATTTGTTATTAAAGCAGCAGTGGGAAGGCAAAATAATCTGCCATTTTGTGACTAATGGAGAGCACTTGCATGCATTTTCCCGGTAAAATCGGCCATTTTCTAGAAAATGGTGGAATCTGAATGATCAATCATCATATTTTCAAAGTATTTTAAAATACATTTTGCTTGGCCTACATTTCAGAAACGGTCATGAACTGTGATGTCGATTATGTCAACAAACCGGAAAAATACAAATGTTTGGGGAATACCATCGATGGAAACATATTTAACAAGCATAATGATCAGGAAAAAAATACTTTAGTAAAGAGGATCTTTTTTACTTGCATGGAATTTATTCAATTCAAACTTCTCTGTTTTAATCTCATCTTGTAATTTTGACGTTGAAAAGTATTCCCTCTGTGTTTATGTACGCTATGAATATACAAAATGACGTCATTGGTCTCGTGCTGCGCGAGAATTGTAAATCAAAACAAATGACCGACATTATTGCATGACCGAGCAGATGTCACTGTAGGATATATATGTACACTAATTTATAAACAATATGAAAAGAATGAGAAAATGTAATGATGAAG
Source organism: Bathymodiolus septemdierum (assembly GCA_963383655.1). NCBI lineage: Eukaryota > Metazoa > Mollusca > Bivalvia > Mytilida > Modiolidae > Bathymodiolus > Bathymodiolus septemdierum. Next base: position 42,400,852 of record OY726519.1, read on the forward strand.
TTTACCAACTAGCTAAGGACTAGGCACTGGTTAAAAAGTTAAAAAACAAAAGATTTAAGCCTTTTTGCTTATGCCTTCCGGATGTAATGTTTGTAACTCTCGGATCCAAAAACTCTCTCTTTTCTGTCTTTGATTTTCTTTCCAACTTGGATTGTGGTCAATGATATAAATTTTGGATCTGCCAGTCATCCAATGAGTACCCCGACGACACAAAGTGTTGACTCACGGCCAAGAGCGTCTTTTTCGTAAGGTCACTTCTGTGTCCATTCATTCTTTTGTTGAATAGTTGGACACTTTCTCCTGCGTATTGCGACCCGCAGACGTGACCGTCAAGGAGGTAAACCACATTAGGTGTTTTGCAATTGACATTGCAAAATATCTTATACTCCTTTCCTGTCGTCTTGCGATGGAACACTTGTGTGTGTTGCAATTGGAGACAGCACTTGCAACGCTTGTCACCACATGGATTACACTGGCCGACCGTCGATGAAGGTCTAGATATTGCAGCTCTCACCAGTGTATCCTTAATGCTTTTAGGTCGCCGGAACGCTACAACGGGTGGTTCAGGGAACAACTTGGCCAGCGTTTCACTTTTTTTCAATTTCTTTCCAATGATGACGAACAATGCCTGCAATTTTCTCTAAGGAGGAATGATAAGTGAGAACAAGGGGAACCCGTTTGTTGATCTTTTTTTCTTTGTACTCCAGGAGATCATTTCTGTTAATTTCACTGGCTTTTGAAAACCCACTCTCTATAACTTTGTCATTATATCCCCGTTTCTTCAAATGATGGCGTAAATCTCCTAGTCTTTGCTTGGTGGTTTCAACAGTGGAGCATATTCGTTTTACCCTAATGGCTTGGCTGAATGGGATACTCTTAAAACAGTGCTTAGGATGGCAACTACTGGATGAAAGGTATTGATGTTTGTCTGTGGGCTTAGAGTATAAATCAGTTGTCATGTTGCCCTCCTTGACCGTGGTGGTAGTATCAAGGAAGGACATTTTGGTTTTCGACACTTCGTGTGTGAATTTCATAGACGGATGGATACTGTTGGCATGTTCCAAAAATGCACCAAGCTCTTTATCGCCATGTGTCCACTTCATGTCAACGTCATCTATAAATCGGAATCATGAAAGAGGTTGTTTAAGTGACGAGAGGAGTAATCGTTCTTCTAGGTCCCCCATAAAAATGTTGGCATAGGAGGGTGTCATTTTGGTTCCCATAGCTGTCCCATTTATTTGAAGATAGTGGTTTCCGTCAAAAGTAAAATTGTTGCTTTTTAGAACTAGTGTAAGCATTTCTACTAAACATTTTGTCGGTGGTTCTTGATCTGTTCGTTGTTCCCATATTTTTCTGCATGCGGTAATTCCGTCATCATGGGGAATGTTCGTGTAAAGGGAAGTTACATCCATAGTAACAAGCGTAGTATTTTCTCGAATGGTTAAATTTTCCATTTTCTTCAAGTAGTCGGTAGTATCTTTGATGTGTGATGGAAGGTTTTCAACGAACGGCCGAAGGTGAAAATCAATAAATTCCGATATCTGTTCAGTTGGGTGACCATTGGCTGATACAATCGGTTTCCCCGGATTGTTTTACTTGTGAATTTTAGGCAGCAAATAGAAATGGCCTGGCTTGTGATCCTCTGGAGTAAGGTACTCTATGGTCTTACTGTCTAAGTGGCCACGAGCATGCATAGCCTCCAAGGCTCGCATGATCTTCTGCGTAAAATCCAGTGTAGGGTCAGAATCTAATTTTTCGTAGAATCGACAATCGGACAGTTGTCTTTCTGCTTCTTGTATATATGTCGTTCTGTCCATGACTACTACTGCACTCCCTTTATCTGCTGGCTTAATAATAATATCATCTCTTTCCTGTATATCCCTAAGGGCTGATCTTTCTGCCTGTGTTAAGTTGTCGGTCTTGGGGACATGTACGTCAACATTGTGTTTGATATCTGACTTAATTAGGTTAATGACCGATTATAGCCTGGTATCTTTGCTAGGTTCCGGGATCCAATTACTTTTCTTGACAAATCTAGGAATATCAGTGACTTCTTTTATGTCCGATTCGTCTGTTGATAGGTCTTCACTGGTTTCTTTCTTTGAATGAAAATATTCTTTAATTCTAAGCCGTCGTGCAAATTGATCCAGGTCTTCATCGAGTTCAAGAACATTTATTTTAGGAGGATTTGGACAAAAATTTAAACCCTTAGAAAGCAACGATGATTCGGCTCAATTTAGGGGTTTACTGGAAAGATTGACAACCACGTTAGATTTTCTATTCTCTGCTTTCCTTTTCCTTCTGAAACGTTGTGTACGTGTCTTCCTCCCCACTGTGTCCTCGGTGGAATCAATTGGAGCTGTGGGTTTGATTCCATCCCTTTTAAACTTAGCATCTCGTTTCTTTGAAAATTTGGTGTCTTCTAATTTTTGAATTTCATCTAGACGACGGCATATGTTTGTAAAATTGTCTGTCGAGAGTTGTTCTTCACTGGTTTTGAGCAAATCCGAAAATGTTTTTACGAGGCCTTTCTTTTGGTATGAGGCATCGTCTAAAAGAAGTTTCAAAAGTCGGGTTGAACATTCAAATAAAATTATATCCCAACGTCGGTAAATATTATTAGTTTTGATACCAGGAGTTTGTGGCGTTACTTTGATTTTCAATCCTTTTGGTACTTTGTTCACCGAAATGTAACAACAAAGATTTTTTATATGATGGTCAATTTTAATTAGATTTTGTTTGATATTTCTTAGATCTTTGAAATAAAAGTTGTAATCCATGAATATAGGTTCATACGGATTATATTCGAAAACATAATACAGGCTCACTCAAGGAAAATAATAAATAAACGTCTGAAAAAGTAGCCAACGTATGAACCTACGAGATGTCGGATAGGAAACAAGTGTTACCGATACTGTGTAAACAAACAAAAATGATAAATAAACGTCTAAAATGTTAGCACAACGATATCAAAAAAGATGTTAAAATGTAACAAAAATAACTATAAGTCTACAAAAAGACTATAATTATAATTAAATTGACGGATATTTCGCTTGACCGACAAGCCCACAGACAAACATCAATACCTTTCACCCAGTAGTTGCCATCCTAAGCACTGTTTTAAGAGTACCCCATTCAGCCAAGCCATTAGGGTAAAACGAATATGCTCCACTGTTGAAACCACCAAGCAAAAACTAGGAGATTTACGCCATCATTTGAAGAAACGGGGATATAATGACAAAGTTATAGAGAGTGGGTTTTCAAAAGCCAGTGAAATTAACAGAAATGACCTCCTGGAGTACAAAGAAAAAAAGATCAACAAACGGGTTCCCCTTGTTCTCGCTTACCATCCCTCTTTAGAGAAAATTGCAGGCATTGTTCGTCATCATTGGAAAGAAATTGAAAAAAGTGAAACGCTGGCCAAGTTGTTCCCTGAACCACCCGTTGTAGCGTTCCGGCGACCTAAAAGCATTAAGGATACACTGGTCAGAGCTGCGGTATCTAGACCTTCATCGACGGTCGGCCAGTGTAAGCCATGTGGTGACAAGCGTTGCAAGTGTTGTCTCCAATTGCAACACACACAAGTGTTCCATCGCAAGACGACAGGAAAGGAGTATAAGATATTTTGCAATGTCAATTGCAAAATACCTAATGTGGTTTACCTCCTTGACTGTCACGTCTGCGGGTCGCAATACGCAGGAGAAAGTGTCCAACCATTCAACAAAAGAATGAATGGACACAGAAGTGACCTTACGAAAAAGACGCTCTTGCCCGTGAGTCAACACTTTGTGTCGCCGGGGCACTCATTGGATGACTGGCAGATCCAAAATTTATAGCATTGACCACAATCCAAGTTGGAAAGAAAATCAAAGACAGAAAAGAGAGAGTTTTTGGGTCCGCGAGTTGCAAACATTACATTCGGAAGGCATAAGCAAAAAGGTCTAAATCTTTTGTTTTTTAACTTTTTAACCAGTTCCTGGTTCTTAGCTAGTTAGTAAACTTCATCATTACATTTTCTCATTCTTTTCATATTGTTTATAAATTAGTGTACATATATACTTGAATAATATAAAGTATAAAGTTCAAGATTATGATTTTTAGTAATTTACGTCACGATAACTGATGGTCTCGTGACAATTTTTCAAATCAGATAATAGACGCTGATAAAGCTTGTCGGTCAAGCGAAATATCCGTCGATTTAATTATAATTATAGTCTTTTTGTAGACTTATAGTTATTTTTGTTACATTTTAACATCTTTTTTTGATATCGTTGTGCTAACATTTTAGACGTTTATTTATCATTTTTGTTTGTTTGCACAGTATCGGTAACACTTGTTTCCGATCCGACATCTCGTAGGTTCATACGTTGGCTACTTTTTCAGATGTTTATATATATATATATATATATATATAGCAAGAGCTGAAATCTCGTGTGAATAATTCGAATGTCCAACGCATATTGTGTTGTATTTTTTTTTTTTTTTTTTTTTTCGTCTTGTGTTCCCAATGTTGCCAGTTTATCTGGATTGTCCATTCTTGATCGCCCTTCGGTTTTCTCTTACATGGCCTGACGCTGTCCATTATATTCACTTAGTCCTGTGGCAATCTCAAATTGTATTCATTGACCCATACCAGTGATATCTTTTTAACAATATGATTTATTGTTTGTAAATCATGTTCTTGTTATGAGTATGTTTTATGTTTTTATTTCTAAGAGTCTTGTAGGTGTCTAAGTTAAAAATAAAATGTGTTCACCCCACGTTGTAGCTGATATATTGCTAAAGTTGGCGCTAAGCATCAATCAATCAATCAATGTTCTTGTTATGAATAAAGCTGAGACACTGTTCACTTGACGTTAACAAGTCACCTGAATAAGATAAAACTTATAATACACGAGATAATGTTGACAATATGAAGAAACAAAATTGCTACTACAACAAATAAGACTGACAATAGAGTAAAATACAGCTAATGCAGGAGAAAATGCTGACACAATTTAGGCCTTTAGTTTTCTTGCTCCCAAAGACTTTTAATTATTTGACTTTCCAATCTGTTGACTTTGAGCGTAACCGATGAAATTATTCCATAAACGCGTCATGGGCACTAAATAAGATATCAATGTTTCTATTAATCAACAGTGGTTTTGTTGTTTATTTTATTTGACAGTATATATTTATTGACTGGGTATGATGGTAATATCACTTTTATTGTCCCCAAGATACAACTATTGTCCGAGGCAACGCCGAGGACAATCGTTGGTACAGAGGGTACAATAGAAATGCTATTACCCGAATATCAAGTCCATAAGTGTTTTATTATACTGAACAACTGTGCAATTCAAAATTCTAAATTGGTGATCCTTTTCTGGTGGATTTCTTTTAAAAAAATTTAATTGTCCATCTTTCACCTGCAGATATTCGTGCAAATTTCTAGCGACACCTGTTGCTATCACATTTTTGGTAGCTTTCGCATCCTTGTCATCAATAATTTTCAAAATATCATCGTCTTCGAGCGAAACAAACCTCGACAGTTTAACTCGCACAATGAAAACGTCCGAGGACTTGCATGACGTCATTTAATTTAAACCAATGAGATGAAGGATTTAGAAAAGTTCGGGAAATACCGTATAACCGGTAATCTTTGTGGTGTGAAATTTCTGTGGTTTTGCTGAAATTATCACAGGAGGAATAGTCCTAAAACTATTGACCGACACCACCGGGGGAATAGTCATGCAGTTGATTTTAGGATGCAATAGCAAAACTATTGTCATGTTTTTATAAAGGAAAAATGATACTGAAGTATAATAATTTTGTCTGTTGGGGGTGTTTATCGTGCTTTCTTATTTCTATGCATCCTCCTTGATAATTACGTATTTTAAAACATAAATTTATTAATATACCTTTTCACTCATTTTGAATATGTTGGGATTTTCCTCAGTTAATATACATGTATCACCGTCATATATTTCACCATTTTTCTGAAAATGAAAAAACATAATTACAAAGTTATATGTTGCAATCAGTTCATTTTAATAAGCATAATACCCCTTTAGCAGTCGATTCAATGTGTTCGTATTACATTATTTGCTTGCTTGATGGTGTTTAACGCCACTGTCAACAATATTTCAGCTATATTGTGGTGGTCAGTTTTATTGGTGGAGGGAATCGGAAAAAACCACTGACCTGTCGCAAGTCACTGACAAACTTTATCACATAATGTTGTACCTGGCCCTGATCGAGATTCGAACTCACAACATCAGTGGTGATAGGCACTGATTACATAGGTAGTTGTAAATATAATACGATCACGGCCACGACGGCCCTTACGTTCAAATAAATTACCAAGAAAATCTGACAAGACAACTTTCAGCATAAACAATGACATCGACAGATGGAAGACTAACAATATCATACTCAAAAGCAATTTCTCTTTTTATTTTTTTGGAATACAGGTAGAGAAAAATGTGTGGGAGAAACGTGAATAATGTGTAAAAGGGATTAAATAAATTTACCTGTAATTAGGCTTACAGTGAATCCAGTATGAATAAAACTTAAGTGTCTGTCTCATAGAAAACCATGCAAACTCGTAACATAGTGATATTTTCAAAACCTTATGAAATCTTGTCCATGAAATAACTTTAGCCAAGTACAATTAACACACAAAATATTTTTTTTCAAATTTTATTATTTGACTGAATTATTAGGATTTTTTTTATTCATCCAGTATTTCAATATACAATGAAGTCAAAAACAATGAATTTTACAATATTTCAACCTCCAATATATCTTGTATAGCATAAAATGTGTCTGTCTCATATAGTATCCAGGATTAATCATCTTTCACTGTATCATTTAACATAATATACTCAATATTTGGTCGCATGGATTTTTTACAGGCCACACTTTAATATACCCATAAATCAGTAAATGGCCTTTTATGCAAATATTGTACATATATAACAGGAAATTTCTCCCTCCGGGGAGAACAAAAAATATCCCTAATTTGTTTCAATGTAACTTTGTTTTCATGCAAAGAAATATAAAAAATCCACCTTCGGCAAATTAAGATAAAATGGTGAAAATAAGGACAAAAGTTAAGTACATGTGCACTTAGCCGAAAATGGACATGGTGAATAGGAAAAACAGTAGAGCAGTGTTAATGCTCAATAAGTACCAAAATATCAATACAGAAGTTATGTATAGTATTCCAGAGGTATAGAAAAGAGTTTATTGACGATATAAAATTAAGGTACATTGTGGTTTTGGGGGTTGGGTGGGACGATGCATCCATTTTGTGCATCTGGCTAAAATGGAATTTAAATTAAAACTTTGTTTTCAAAATGATCTAATAAGATTTATTGGTGAAAAATAAAATAAAATAAGTAAACTCTTTTTAGTTTGTATGAGGTATTTCATACTTATTGAAATTTCATATTTTATAAGGGGAGATAATTTGCAGAGGAAAATGACATTTTCTCAATTTTTTTAGAATACTCAATAGGGTCTGTGACCCCGATTTTCTATTTTACACTTTTAATGTGCTTAATGGAAAATATACGTTGCTTAATTTTCCATCTAAAGCTACCATTTCCTTTATTAAAAAAATAGACAATTTATTTTCCCCCCAATAACCTATTGTTTTAGGGTTAAAATTCTAAAGTCAATTTGATCATTAAACTTTCAAAGCAGCTTCAGAATAATTTATTGATTTATTTTTTGACAGTGCACTCCAAAACAAATCTTAATCAAAGTGCTGACAGCAATTATTATAATGCCCCCATACCGAAATATACTATTGTATGGGATTGAATCATTTATGTGATATGCATCTTATGTTTGAATAATGAAATAATAATTGAAATTAAGTTAATCCTATTGTTAAAAGAAAGTGAAGAAAACAAATGCCATTACAATAAGCATATAAATTTGCAGCCAGCTCCTAAGCAATTTAAAACAATATATATGTGATTGTGTTAAGATAAGCCGATTTTTTTGTTGGCTCTGTCCATCATATATCCTAAATGAGATAGTGAAACTTCTTCTCAATAATACGTTTATTTTTCTGAGGTTCTTCTATCACGGACTCTGTATCAAAAACCTTCTCTTATACTCTTAAATAATCACAGATTACAAGTTTAAATGTGTCAGATTTATGCATTTTGATAAATAGGCCAAGAAATTGACAAGTTGATATTCTAATTATCAGAAAAAGGATATCCGATCAATACGAAATGAAATAAAAACAAGAGGTTTAACATATATCATGCTTATTCACAGGTGAACATTTAAAATATTGTGTCTAACCACTATGCAAAGCTTGAAGTGTTCAAAGTTAACTTTAATTTGAAAAAATGAAAATAAATTAGAATCCCTGCATATAATGGCTAATTTACATGTTCACAGCAGTGTACATTTCTTCCACAATATTTTCAATATTGGAATTATAATTATTAGTTTCTAGCACTGCAATAACCTCTGACAGAGTTTCATCTTGACCGACATCTTCCTTGGGAATTTCTTTAAACTGAACTTGTTGAGTACTCGAAGAAGTTTCTGATTTTGTCTTCGGCTTAGTTAGGAAAGATGCCATGTAACTTTTTATCTGACTTGGATTCAATCACTCCAGCCTCTTAAAAACTCGTCCCTATTCATCGCATGACTTTCGAACTTCATTGGCAAGTGCAACATAATTTGGCCTTTTCCCTGTTTTTCAGACATATTTTGTTCAGTTACACTATATGTTTTTTCCATCAATTTCTTTACTTGTAAGAATGCTTCTGGCAAATAAAAGTGATATACGATATATACATTGCATGTATACATGACGTACTTCATAATTTTCATTTGTCAACCTTATTCTTCAGTGTTGGAAGTTCATGCTAAGTGGTTTCTTAATGAGTTGCTAGTTTCTTTAATTATGCCTTTGTTGTCAAGTAAATCTGTTGACAAAAAAATAAACCAATGTTTTTTTAACTTGGCTGCCTTCTGGAGATAGAGCAAAAAATATCTTTGGAAATATAATCTTAATGAGATTAAAATACACTATACTCAAGCCAAAATATACAGGGAAGTAGTTACTACATGTTTCTAAGACTTGCTTTAATTCATTCTATATTTTTCGGAAATGGATATATATTAAATATTACTCCAGATTTCTATGACAATAAATAATTTTATCCTTGCTCTATACAACAAAATATTTCATCTGTCTCAGTTTCACTACATGTATATTTGCACTCAAAATAGCCAATAGGCCTTATTTTTTATAAGCTTGAAAAAGCATAATTCAACGGCTGAAATAACATTATCCAAAATAACAGAAATGTGTCAATGTGATACAAATGCCCCGGCCTCCCGTAACTTTAAAACCCAAAATTCAAGTTTGACATGTCCTTTATTGTTGAATACAACATAACCAAATTTCAAATCAATCAAGATTCAGTTGAGGTTTGGAAGTTATTGAACAGATATATTGTACAGTGCCGAGTGGGATGGAATTTATTGTTGCAGAATAATAATGTAAACCTGTATTTCACAGACCAAACTAAGGGACCAAGTTTGAAGCAATCAACTTATATATATGTATAAGGGGGGGGGAGGCTATGGTTTTAAACTGTTTGCCCTGGAGTTAAAAATAATTGACGCTTTGCAACAATTTTTTTTTCTTCTAAATTTATCATTATTTCATATACTATACTGCATGAATCAGAATGGTATTTTGTTCTTCACCTCCTACACCAAAATAGTTGTTTATTATTTGTAAAAAAACATAGCCCTCTTTTATCAAGTTGAATAGTTAGTCTCTTAACAAGTTCGTTCACTGAATGGACTTCTAGCAATAACCACTTAGAAATGTTTTTCTCTTGGGGTATTTAGCTTACCAGAACCAACTTGAATAGTTTGTCTTGTTTTCAGGTAATATGGGACGAAGTCCCAACTATGGTAGAAATAGCAATATTTTCCATATCACTAATGGCTTAAATTCCTTGCACCGGAAATGATACACCGGAAACCAATACATGGTTAAATCTGCAGAAAATCGGATGCGTAGTAATCTGGAAGGGTGCAGAACGTTTCGTGACCTGGTCATTTCGTACCAGGTCGTTTCGTACCGGGGGTAAAAATGTATAATGAGACGTTTCGTACCTTCTTTTCAACTCATAGATTTGAAATAAACTCGTTAATTAAAATGTTGTATGTATAGTTGAAACTCTGGAACTACTTCCGGTTATGAATGTTAAAAAATGACTCAAAATCGCAGTGTGTTCTAGCCCATTAAACATATACTATGGGACTGACAATATCATTAAACAGAGTTTCATTTCTTCCTCCTCCTGTCCGAAATAATATTTTCTTTGAAATTGAGACGTTGGGTTTGGGTCCCCCTATTTGCCCCCTCTTTTAAGAAAGTCTGGATCCGCCCCCGTTCTACTTTGAAAAAAATTATAGGTCCATATATCTGAGTTAATATTTTTTTTTTAATATTCGGCTTCGTCCCAAGTTAGGTAAGACTACATGACGTTTCATCCCATAACCAAAACGGACCATAACTAAAACGGACCATAACCAAAACGGACTACCAGAAAAAAATATGCATTGCAAGAATCTTTATTTAGCTTTTTTTTATTGTGCGTTGATTGTTTTTTCTTAAGCTTATCTTATTATACAGCTATAATTTTAATCCAATCAAAAACAATATGGTTGTGATCATCTTCCGTAATTAAAATCGTCAAAATGAAATACAACCGAATTAATACCAAATGGTGTCTTGTTTCAACCTCATTTGAAATATACCTTGACATTCTTTCACACTTGTAAATCACGTTCACGATGTTTTATTACAACACTATTTCACTCAAGTGTACATTTTTTTCCTGTTCTAGTTAAAGGACTTTATCAAACAGAAGCATACAGTTTACATGTAATGCAGTTAATACGCATTTAAACCACAGAGGAATATTTCTATTTTTCCTCACCTTTTGGTGTGGTGTCGCTATTGTGCATGCGAAATATTAATTGCAAACCCCATTGACTGGCTATTTGCTGCCTGTCTAGAATATTTTTTTCTTCTCGATCCACAGTTCAGAAGCTAGAAAACAATATGATGAGTATTGTCTGTCAATCATGCAAACAATAACTTATGCACATTGACAGAACGCATTTTCAATGCACTACATACACAAACTTTTGATCCATCATTTGTCCATTGCAGATTGATTAAAGAGAATGGAACTGATAGAAGTTAAAAGTTTAATTTGGGCGCTAAAGGGAAACTTTATATAATTTATGAAAATGTGATGTAACATATGCGCCAGGAATATTTCCCGAAATTCTTTCAAAATGATATAAACGTTTAATATCTTCCTGGCATTGATGAAACCAGATATGTTCGTGGTAGCCCATCACAAAATACTGTTAGTTCCCTTTTAGCGCTCTCGCTAACATTAAGTTTTTCCAAAATAAATGACACATCTTTAATTTTAGTCTTTCTTCTTCAGGCAAATCTTGGAATGAAGATTTGCTGGACGACGGATTGAAATCGACTTCAACAGTCTGCCCATCAGTACTTTCTAATTTTAAGTACTGGGGTACAAGGCCATATGACTCTACAAACCAAAGCGCAGTTTCAGCCTTCGATTTAAATTCTTTTATTTTCCTTGATTTGTTATTTTCGATAATTAACGCCTCTCCCTCTTTATGTGCAAACGAACATATGTTTATAATTAAAACACACTAAACAAATTAATACAAATAATTAAATGCATATAAAATCATAGAAATAATACATAAAATATCATATTTATTCAAGAAATTTACATTTTGTATTTCAATAGTCAGTTTTTGTTATGGTCCGTTTTGGTTATGGGATGAAGCATCCGGTAGCGTTAGGTAACACCTATTATCATATTACTCTTTGCATAAGGAAAGGCTTGCTCCATGGTCCTCTCTAGATCTGGCCTTTCCATTGTTGCGCTTTGAATATACACATAGAACTTTGTCTCTCCTCCATCTAGTCCCAAAGTATTCTCTGTTTCTGGTATATCTTGAGATTCAACGAATCGTTGTCGATGGTGACAATTCCGCTATGTACAAGATACAAAGGGCCTTAGGCAGTGCCTTTCCATGTATATTTTCAGATGATTTCAGGCCAACGATAAGGAAAGCTGCATCAGCTTTACATTGGAATACATGTATAATGTTTGAATTGCATGGCAAGTTGCAAAAGTTAGAAAAATAACACGGTGTTGTTTATCCACTGGAGGCTGCCATTTCTAATTTTATAATCTTGGAAGTGAAGACTTCCGAAAAGGGAGGTTACTCCGTCACTTTCTCTAGCAGATAGACATGTGTATTTTCTTGCTCAACTTTAAAGTCCGGATTGAAAAGGGGAATTAAAATGATATATCATATGTAATTTATTTACAATAAACACACAAATCACCTTTAATAAGAAACATTAATAGTTTATTGCAAACATTTGCATATATTTTAAGCAATGCCTTTAAAGTTAAAATTGCACACATAAACCATACCTTTGGGTGCAAGAACTTTTTTGCAAATTATTTGCCAAAGGCCGATTTTTTATATATTTTAGTTTTGAGATTGGTCTGTGTACAAATGTTCATTTCAAGTCAAAGAAATCTCCCCAACTCCAATATTGTGCATCAAAATTAAGGAATTTTACTGATTTTGAAAATTTGTCTATATAGCATATTTTGCGATAGCCTTAAATATTTTCACAAAGTTTTTTTCAAAAATTGTTTTTGGTGATCATTGTCTTTAAATATTAAACTTTGAGGAAACAATGCGATTTTTTACTTCTGAGATACATATTAACAATATTTCCGTCTTTGAGTGCATGCGTAATGTCTTTTTTAAAATATGTTAAGAACATATAAGGAAAAGGGGAGTATTAAAACATGAGCAATGTCTTAAAAAAGAGGGTATTGATGCATTAACAATATCTTTATTTTTGCTTCAAAAATAATCACAGCACCACCAAACCTCATTGGCTCATAAAATAAAATGATTGATGACTTACAGTGACAATGATTGATTCTGATTTAGACAGACTTAAATCAAGTCTGCATTTTTTACCTCCAAATTTCGGGAAAATTAAATTATTTTAAAGGTTTTTATTTTCCCTTTGTTCTTCATATATTTTGTAAAATCTAATGCGCTTGGATTTCCGAAATCTCAGTCCTGTCTAAGATAATGATTGCTTCATGATCAACATGTTAATTAATTGAAAATAAAGTATACTTTTATTTGTTCAATATTAATATTAAAGACAGTTCTTAAAAATCGGTCAAAATATTTAAATTATTTGTTCAAAGGACTTCTTCACGATTTGATTTGTTTAAGACTATATATATATATATATATATATATATATATATATACATTATCCTATACAATATATTAAAAATTGCTGAGTTAGATTGCTGTCAAATTATAATATTAAGTATATATGTACCATCTACACACGCTTATACACATGTCTTACGTCTATCCCTAGATTTGCTTTACGAGAAAAGGTAACACTTCGATTATTGAAGCTCCTTTTATAGGGAGTGGATGTGGTCGAGTGGTCTAGGGAGCTGGACGTAAGGCTAAGCGAATGGTGCTGCAGTGTATCAATGGTGTGAGTTCAAATCCCGTCGAGGGAAGAACAAAAATTTGACAGCTCTAAAATCTAATTCTAACACTGTTTGGTTTAATTTTCAGACGTATATAGATATAGATATCACTATTACTATTTTGTATCAATATTTCTGCTATTTATTTGAAGATAACACGAGAAAATTTCCTCAAAATGACATTATTTTGTCTTTTAATGGAATTTGAAGTATATGATAAATAGGTTATTATATGTCAATTTTCATATCACACCCCATATCAACCTGAGACATCTATATTAGCCCTCTGGCTAATATGGGGTGTGATATGAAAATTGCCATATAATAACCTCTTAATATTAGTTTAAACATATTTTATTAATTAATTCAACATAACATTACAATATTCAACTATATACATTGCATAATAGAAAGTAATTAATTGGATTGGGAAACAAGTTACAAGAACTTATTTAAATATTGGCGTAATATAAAAAGTGAAAATCGGATTTGTAACCTGTGCAACTGAAGAAACTTAGGTGATGAATTACACTATCTATTTGAATGTCCATTTTTGTCAAATGAACGTACGAAGTATTATGAACCACACTTCATAAATAGACCAAATATACTCAAGTTTTGTAATCTGATGAATTCAAAATCAGTTGGCGTTTTATGAAATATATGTGAATATATCAGAATTGTAAATATGAGGGTATGTCCTCCAGGTTGATCCACCTTCTACCTTTCTTTAAATGTAATAATATGTGTTATATTGTTGTTATCTCTGTACCTTTGTAAAATTGGTTATGAGAAATAAAGATATATATATTAATCCCTATCCGTAGGAATAAATTCCATTTATAATATAAAGTAAATCTCTAAGGGGAGAAGCATATAGAACTAACTAATACTATTTTGATATAAATTACAGAAGGTGTCAAAAGATGAAACAAATAAAGTAATCTGGTGTTTAATGTAAAAAAATGTTTGATTCAAAGTAATTAATTTTTTTTTAAGTAGAAAGAAATAAGGGAACTAGGTACTGCTGATGTTAGATCAAACGTTTACTATTTACTATAAAGTTTTGTACACTTAAACAATAAACTGTTATTTTGATCGTCTGTGTAGTCAGGTGACCCGAAAAGTAAACGGTCAACTGTCAAGTTCATAGGAATATCAATTGATTCGAAATACCGATTTCTCGAATCATTGAATCTATGACAATAAAAAAGATTATGTGAGTTAGTTTCAGGGACCCCTTGATGACAACTACAGTTGGGCGAATCTACTATATTTTTTAGGAATAGATGATGGTTTAGAGAGCTACATGCAGTTCGTAATCTCATGTGAAGGATGTGTTCAATTCGAGTTCCTGAGTAATAATAAAGAGGTTTCTTTATACATTTTGACTTATAATAGGATTAATATTGAAATAGCATAAAAATATATTTCCATTTACAATTAACATTAATTTAAATTTCTTAATAAATTAGATTTTGCACCACATTTGTTTTTATTCACACTAATATATCGACAATGCAACTTGCATAAAATTATTTTAAAAAAGAGAGATCGAACGACCACCAAAAAATCGTGCGTCGGTGATTTTACATTCTACAGTATGTGGCCAAAAGTATTGTCACATGTAAAAAAAAATCCCTATGTAATCAACCAAAACCATATTTTTTCTAAAAATTATTGTGAAGTCATTTCTGGATATATTTTAACAAATTTTACACAAAAACATTCAGAATTGTCTATATTTTGACTGTTTGTTTGCTTATTATGTGTATATGAGTGGTTTTTATTTGTACATAATTTAAGCATAACAAATAAAAATTTACTTTGATTTTCCTATATATTTCAACTAAAAATAAATCCTAAAAACTAACAATCCTAGATGTGATATTGCATGGTTTCATGTTACAAATCATTTATACCACGATTGTCCGGGTTGAACGGTTAAGCAATCTAACGCTTCGCTTCGCGTTCGATTGTTTGACCGTTTATCTCGGAAAATCGTGGTGTAAATATTACTAGTACATCCAAATATTCAGAGGTAATTATTCCTGTAATATTGTTTGCAATCTGCACCGAGTTTGACACTGATATTGTTTCATAATGTATGTTGTCGTTTAATCAGAGCATTGCCTGTTCAATTCAATTCAATTCAATGTTTTATTTAGAGTCAATACATAATATACATTTGGTTTGGGTTATGGTCTTTAAGGCCAATTTCAACAATATTTCAGCCATATCGTGGCGGTTTGCTTTATTTGTTGAGGAAACCAGATTACCCGGTGAAACCACCGACCTTCCGCAATGTCACTGACAAATTTTATCACATAATGTTGTATCGAGTACACCTCGCATAAGCGGGATTCGAACTCACAACGTTAGTGTTGATAAGCGCTGATTGCATAGGTAGTTATAAATCATACTACCATACGATCATGGCGATGATGCCATTTCACAGAACTTATTTATTTCTCTTTTCAGTTTCACGTTGCTTAAAATAAAAATCAGGGGTAGTTTTTGGAATTTTTTTTTAACCCTATTGGTTAACCCATTACATTCGGAGTTCACTAGCCGTAACGACGCATTGTCAGTGATAACACCATATGATATATAACGGGGGTGGGGGTGAATTGTTTGAAGGTAGGTTGCGATAACAGGTGGAACTAACATTGTCGAAGTGCTTAAGAGTTTGACAATAAGTTTTTGAACGATGGACACACAGTTGTTCAGTGGACATTTATGGGCATTTGACGCACTATCACATTGAATTTTATCCTTACAATAACTAATGCTATAAGTAAAAACTTACCTTAAAGCTGCACGACATGACTTCCAATTAGGATGTAACTTCCCCCTTGTATAATACAATTATTCACTAGATTTATGTGCGTGACAATCCAGTATGGTCTATACTTTAATGTATTTGATATGTGTAAGTGAACACAATCACTTATAATTACATTACTTCTGTTTTTCATTGAAATGTTACAATATGATTGGTTATTAAGTGGTCACGTGATTATAAAAGAGATGTTTTACATCCCAATAAAACTCAAACCCGAACTTGCACGTGCCCCCATGACGACGTCAGAGGTAAATAATCAATGGCGTAGTAATTTCCAACAGCAAATAAGCTAACACAAAGAAAATTCACAACGACAAATTCAACTATATTAAATTTTGGTGTGATTTAAATGTAATTATAAGAATTGAATGCATTTTTTTTTGTAGTTTTATAGGCGTGTAAAAGCGTGGACCGAGGCACATTTCTTGCAAGAAGCTTCGGTTCACGCTTTTATACGCCAATAAAACTACAAAAAAATGCATTCAATTGTTAAGTACAACACCCCACTAGATGTATGTGCGTGACACTCCAGTGTGGTCTATTCTTTACCGTATTTGATATATGCAAAGATTTGCATAGTTCTACTATACAAATCCTTGATATATGTAAGTGAAAACAGTATACAGGGTGGGTCAAACAAATGTTACCCATTCTGATTGCATACTACCTTTCTAAGTGTGAATACTTTTAAATTTTTTTTCTCAGAAATATGTCACAGAAGCATGAAATTTTTGTTTGATAATAATAGTCTCCTATTTTGTCACTATTTCTGAACACAGTTCAATAATTAATGACGTGCTCAATCCATGCGCCTCTTCTCTGAATCACAGAAAAGAGATGGAAACTCGTCTCCACATGTATCCAGATACGTAAATGAACCAATAAACAACTTGACCATCACAGAGGAAGGCACTCAGAAACTCCTAAATAACATCCAAACTTTGAAAGCAACTGGTCCAGATAATCTCCCAAACAGAGTTCTGAAAGAATGCTCAATTGAAATGGCGCCTGCTATCAGAGCTATATTTCAGAAGTCCATATAATCTGGCACTCTTCCCGGGGATTGGATCAACGCAAATGTGGCTCCTATATTTAAGAAAGGCGACAGACATCAACCGTCGAACAACAGACCAGTATCTTTAACTTCAGTACTATCAAAACTTTTTGGAACATGTAAACATATGAAAAATTATTTTGAACAGAACCATATTCTTACATCACTAAATCATGGCCTCAGAACAGGATATTCTTGCGAGACACAATTAGCAGTAACTATTGACGACCTAGCCCGAAACTTTGACAACAACTTACAAACCGATATAGCTATATTGGACTTCTCGAAGGCTTTTGACACGGTACCGCATAATAAACTCCTCCACAAGCTTGAAGCCTATGGTATCAGGGGCAACTTGTACCAGTGGATTAAATCCTTTTTATGCTACAGGAAAATGCGGGTAGTAGTGGAAGGCCATAACTCAAGTGATGTTCACGTTCCATCGGGGTACCCGAAGCCACTGTGCTGGGACCCCTTTTGTTTCTTTGCCACATAAATGACTTGCTTGAATCAGTGTCATCACAAGTCCGTCTTTTTGCAGACGATTGCTTGTTATACCGACCGATCAAGACGCATGGATATCACATTACGTTACAAAATGATCTTAACAATCTTGAAAAGTGGGCTTCAACATGGGGCATGAGTTTTAATGCGACCAAATGTTACATTCTCAGTGCATACTTCTATAGACTTAACAACACTATACTTAAAGAAGTCTAAAACAACCCGTATCTGGGTCTCAATATCAAACGATCTGAAATGGACTAATCACATAAACAACATATGCAAGAAAGCATCTTCTACAGTTGGATTCATTCGTCGCAATCTTAAACATAGCCCAGACAAATAATTGTATTTATTTTAAATACAGTTTGTGTACATTGAAACCAGGAGACAAACTCAGTGCATGCAGTCCGGCGTCAATACGATGAAAAGTAATGGGGACTATAAGTGCCATATACGGCCCCATATTTAATGAATCATTATCTTAGAAAATACTTGATTAAATTTGATGTGTTTTATTTCATAGACGACATCAAACTTTTGATGTTAAAACTTGTTTCCAACAAAATCGATACGTATTTGACGGCATTGTGACATCATGAGCGTTATTTGTTTTCTGTATTTCGTGGAATTTTGCCGGCGATATTTCGACGGTTTTCGAAGAAATTAAGCACCTCCGCAGTCGTGCACCAGAAAAATATTTTACCAGATTATTAAAATAAATAAAACACAAATACTGTTAAAATATTTTTTTGGTGCACGAGGTGTCAAGTTTCTTGAAAAACGACGGGAAAATGTTCAAATATTCCAAGCGCTTAGATGAGTTTTGATGTTTAAGAAGCAATCTTTTCCGTAAAAAACGATGGTATGGTGGCACGTAACAGTTATATAAGATAAAAATAAAATAAACACCACTTCGTCCAAAATAGTTTTTTTTGCATAAGCCCCCAATTATTGATTAGATATATTTTCTTCCAGGATACTGAAATAGTTATTACGACCGGGATACTGAGGTAGGTTTTATGGTCTATCGATGCTACTTCTGAAATGAAGTAAAATAGTTTGATCAAAAAGGAGTAGATATTTTTGGGCACAATCCAACATATCCTTAAGAAGAGTTTGAAGATACCAAAGGGGCAATCAGAATCCGTATATCGAAGAAGAACAGACAACGCAATGGCCAAAAGAAAAAGTGCAAAAGGACAAACAAAGATCTACAAAACATACATATAAAACTAAAGATCGAGTAACACGAACCCCAGTAAAAACCGGGGGTGAACTCAGGTGCTCCGGAAGGGTAGACAGTTCCTGCTCCACTAGTGACACTCGTCGTGTTAATCTAGTAACAAACCCGGTAATAAGTCGTGAATGAGGAAAGGACCGGGAAGTGTTTACGACAAGTGAAACATATCCGTGGTCATTATCCAAGAATTTTATTTCGATTAGACATGGGATTAATTTATCTTCCCACTCATAGAAGGAACGATGTGGGGGGGGGGGGGGGGGGGGGGGGACGAAAGAATATGTTAATTATTTTATTTTTCTAAATGCATCAATTAAATAAAAACTAGAACTGTACAACCACAAGCAAACCATGTTACATTCGAATACATAAGCATAAATACAAAAATCTGGATTAGCTGATCAAAAAAAAAAAAAATATTCAATTCCCGGAGACCATGGAATATTAACAAAAATACTTACAAATTACTTCTACTTAAAAACCTTTAAGAATTTTTATTCTGGAGATTTATGGAAGTCAAACGTACTATATACCTGCATAGATCGTAAATGTAACAACGTTTTTGATTAAATAATAAATAATAAGATATCTAATGACCAGTGAAAGAAATGTTCTTTTAGGATAGAGAACTTCCAATTTCCTCAGTAGTCTTTTCTCGTTTTTATGAGTTTCATATTGATAGATTCATTTACATGGGATCTGCGGCTATTATCGGATATTGTGTTTTGTTGACCACTTTCAAGAATGCGTTCCATTCTTTTTGAGTTCAAATGACAATGCGTGTGACGTTACACACGATATTGTGTCAATGATTTAAACTAAAAGAAGATTTAAATACCACAGAAGAATCAACATAAATTTTGAAGGAACAGGAATATTTGACTTAAAAAGAACCCAGATATATACTCATACATTTGCATGATCAGAAGTAATCGATATAATATAATTCTGGAGCTGTTTGTATTGTGTAGAATCTGTGTGTATTACATGTGGTAGTGAACAGGACACATTATACAAGATTATATATGCAAAAAATGTGCATATGATGTAAAACAATGTGTTTGATTCCTCATAGTCTACTTGCGATTTTTCATGTATAAATCCAAAGAATACAATGGTATGGATATTTTGGATTCAATATTCAGTGATCAAAAACAGAAAGATGTGATGAATTAAGTGATTTAATATTTATTTAATGATTCAGAAACACATGAATAATTGTAGTTTTCAATTCAGACAAGAAATCAGGATTCAGCCATACCTACATGTACATATTAAGATGCAGTAAACACTGAAACATAACTTTGAGATCATGGAGATAATTTAATTTAATTGTTAATAAAAAAAAAATTGAAAGTGAAGTTGCTTCTTTTTCAGTACATTATTTAATGACATGATATGTGGATAGCAGTTCCCATAATTGTGTGGGTAACAATATTGTTGTAGTATTATTGGTACTTGTAAAGATATGCCACATTATGACCCAAAGGTGTTTTATGTTATGCACTACATACACAAACTTTTGATCCATCAGTTGTCCATTAGAGGTTAGGTGTTTAACACCACTTTCAAAAATATTTCAGTTACTACTTTTGTGGCGGAAATTGGAGTACCCAGAGAAATCCTCAGACCTGTCGCAAGTCACTGACAAACTTTATCACATAAAGTTTTATCGAGTACACCTCGCCATGAATGGGGTTCAAACTCACAACTTAAGTGGTGATAGGCAACGATTGCACAGGTAGTTGTAAATTCAACTACCATATGACCACGACGGCTCAAGTTCAGTTAAGATGAAAGGTAATTGTTTTATTGATATTGATGGAATTTATGATTTTACTTTCTTTTCATATCAATCAATGAAAATAATTGGCTTGCTGAAAGTATGTTTTTTGTTGGGGTTAATTGGATCGCATTTGTATCTCATGTGAAGTTCCGTCAATTGCAGACACAACGTTAGACATATCAGAACAATACCCTTTCTTTTGCCACCAGACTGGGATGGTTGGCCACTGAATATTACGATTACACACTTTCTATAAGTCTACCCATGTTGAATTTAAAACTCTGTCAACAGTTGAAACACTGACACCAAAGCATAACTAAATAAATAAATAAATAAATATTGCACGGACCATGTTATTTATCTTAGTGAATCTCATGATCATCGATGAGCTAAAACAATTGACGAAGGTGGTCCGTTGCTGAGATTGAGCAGTATAAAACTGGGGCTCTTAAAAGAAAACGACAAGTAAAACAAAGTGGAAATATTTTAAAATAGCATTACTATCATTTGAAATATACATATGTATAATATGCATACAAGTGCAGAAGAGTAGATGAATGGAATTGAATCTGAGGATCACCTAAAATTCACATCACCTTTTCATAAATTATATAAAGTTTTCCCCTTTTTCGTCCAAATTAAACTTTCAACTTCTATCAGTTCCATTCCATCCGGTGCCTTGAACATGCGTTCTGTCATGTGCATAAGTTATTACTTGCATGATTGACAGACAATATTCATCATATTGTTTGCTAGCTTCTGAACTGTCGATCGAGAAAAAAATATAATATTCTAGACAGGCAGCATATAGCCAGTCAATGGGGTTTGCAATTAATATTTCGCATGCACCTTAGCGACCCCACACCATAAGGTGTGGAAAATAGAAATATTCTTCTGTGGTTTAAATGCGTATTAACTGCATTACATGTAAACTGTATGATTCTGTTTGATAAAGTCCTTTAACTAGAACAGGAAAAAAATGTACACTTGACTGTTGTAATAAAAGAAGTTTAAAAGAACTTCAAGGTATATTTTAAATGAGGTTGAAACAAGTCACCATTTGATATCAATTTGGTTGTATTTCATTTTCACGATTTTAATTACGGAAGACGATCACAACCATATTTTTTTTAACAATTGCAACTCAGCTGTTTTTTTTCATAACCTATAATAAAATGAAAAAATATATATTACACTGTCGGAACAGTTCCAACATTCAATAGAAAAATCGTAGAAATATATAAATTCGATATCCCTAACACACATATAAATGACCCCTCCTAGCTTAGTTCAGATACTTCAATGAAAAGTGACGGGGTTAAACTAGTATACTGTCGATTTTTCTAAGGCATTTCTCTTATTTAATAAAAAAAAAAACAATAGAAAGGGTAAATCGTACGATTTTTCAACGACAATCGGTCAATGGTCGGGCGACCGTCGCCGATAAGGTATAAATAAGCCTAAAAGGGGATATTGTTTTACCATGGGACAGACAGGTTTTGGGAGAATGGAATCATTTATTTTTCTTTACATATGAAATCAGAAATGTTTCATTCAATATCCAGTATCACATAACTATTATACTGCTTGATTTTCCTTAGTCAGATTATTTTTTTTCTCCCAAGTCTGGCAAAATTATCTATTTGTGCGAAAATTTAAATCAGAAATATTAAAAAAAAAAAAAATTGAAAAGCACCCCTCCTTGAAGTATATCTATAAATAGCGTTTGAGGAAAATATGTATTGTGTATGCAGACTGTAATGTCACTGTGAAACCAGTATTTGGCCAGTGATATTAATTTTTAACTGTTTTAAACACCGAAATGAAAAAAGTATATATCTAATCACTTACACTCAATAAAAAATTGAAGCCAAATGTTGCAATAAAGTCTCCCTCAAAAGATCTTTACGTAAATTAACATTGTTTCGTTATGTTACGGGAAGATACGTTCGTTCGTCAGTTATCGAGAAATCTCTATTGATGGAATCCAGATAGCAAAGTTCGTATTATTAATTGGCAGAACGTTCTCAATATACCTGGAAGTGAGATTAAAGGCTTAAGCCTCTCTACTTTTTTTTGTCTTTGATAAGTGTTTTGTATAAACTCAGACTCATAGGAGTATTGAAAAAGTTGGAGAGGAGAGGGGCATAGTTTGCTTCCATAGTGATGCCCAGCTATGATTTGTTGAAAAATGTGCCATTCGAACTCGACAAATATATGTTATCGATAAGGAATTCCAATATTTTGATAACTTCATTTTATGTGTAGCACTTTTTACCCTTTATGACCCAATACTATTAACTTGTAACGTTGCCACACATTTTTTAAGTAAAATGTGTTGTGAATAAATTACTTTAAAGAGGAAATGAAAGTGTAAAAGGTAACAAAGTCAAATATTTGACTAGATGAAACTTTCGAGAATTAAAATTATCCTCTTCTTTCTGTATCCACTTTTGATTGATTGAGTGAGTGAGTGATTGTTGTTTAATGCCAGATAATCAATTTTTCAGCTATATTATGGCGAGAACAAGTTAATTATCAATGAGATGATGATGAGGTCCGCTTTGTTCTAAACCAACACGCTGAGTTGGATTTTTATAGTGCGAGCTCACTGAAACAACAGTCCGCGGGTAGAAATGTTACTCTATTCGGACACATTATTCTGATTCCGAGCCAACAAATCTTTGATCTTTCTCCGTAATGCTGCGTGCTTAGCGGAGAAACAACAAATACCAATTTTATAGTCCTTGGTTTGACCCGACCGGGGCTCGAACCCACGATCTACCGCTCTCGAGGCGAGCACACTAACCATTACGCCACCGATGCAGTGCTTTTGATTGATGTTACCACGTGAATATACTTTGTCACAGTATGATAGTAGTCCTCCTTTGACTATGCAAAATTTTAGTCATACTTATAATAGATAGTTCTGTTGTTGAACAAGTAGAAGAATATAACTGTTTAAATACTGATTCTTCTGAAATTTTGGTATCCAATATAAAGTAGATAATTCACAATTTTGTTCATTTATCGGAATATTCAGTGATGACATGAATGACTTGTGATTTGCCAAAGTTTCTTCTTTGTCAAAATTAGTATTTTTGTAAGGTTTACCAGAGTTCTTGGATATATCAAGTTCTTCATATTGCTCGTTTGGCGTTAAACAACAATCACTCACTTCATTACTTATTTACCAAACCTTACTTCTTGTGGTTTTTGAATATTTTTATGATGCTTACCTATTTGAAAATAAGCATGTTTGTAAGCTCAACTGGACAAAACGGCCAAGTGAAGTATTATCATTTAGTGTCCGTCGTCTGTTATCCATAACTTTTCATATTAACATTTAATCTTTTTCTTAGAAACTGCAAAATCAAATGCTTTAACTATTTTACGTTATCAAGTTTTGGGACTATTTTGTAGTGCGTGCATATATAGTACATGTTTATATAAAACGCACATGCATCAACACTTATCTTTAACATTAACATTGGAGGGATGTAGGAGAGGTGTGTATTCAGTGCCGTCTTAGCGCATGGGCACGCGGGGCAGTTGTCCAGGGACCCTCGAGCATAGGGGCCCCATGCTTATCTATGCATGTTGTGTATTGTATGTTTTTCTAAGGTTTAAACACTGAATTTGTTGGAAATACCAATACAATATATATATGTTTAATTGTACATGTATATACATTTACAGTTTTATTCCTATGAGTGGTTGTGTAGGTATGGGCCCCAGTGTACTGCGTTTCCAGAGGGCCCGTGATGCTGTTAAGGCAGCCCTGCTTCTATTGTTATTATCCAAAAAGCAGTAGAGAGGGTCTACACATGTAAAATGCTACGGTAACGTTGTTGTATAGATATTTCAGCAGATAAACAATACAAATTAATTTGCGAAGAAGGAAGCTTTTAAAGCACATCTATAAAACATGTATTTAAGGAAAATGTACTACGCTGATTAAATGAAAATGAAAACGACGATTGTATTACATGACGTTTACAGTGACTAACTTATCCGGAATATTTACACGTCCGCAATCGATATTACAAAAACCCTACGTCCTTTAAGTGTTTTAAAATAATCGTTTTTTAGCATTTGTTTATTAAATTCAAAAAAATGCAATAGAACAACGGCATCTCGAAGACTGATCTTGGACAAATTTTAACAGTCAACAGACTTTATCATTACATACGATATTTTCATATGGCAAAGAATACAGGGATTGAACGTAGCAAGAAAAATCCCATAGAACTCGGAAAAAGGGGGGCTTCTTGCATATTTGGCCATTCAATCTATTCGCACATTTAATTAAATGAAATGCAACACTTTGCCACGCATTTTTCTTCAAGAATAGGATATCCCCAATCCGCCGGTTCCTTCATTACTTGTATTCAACATCGTTATGCCGTTGTTCTGCTCGGTTTTAGTGGTCACCATGATACTTTCTCTTTAATGTGATTACGTGACCTCTGTGATTGATTCCTAATATATATTTTTTTCATTTTGAGTAGATCACACATAATTTTATTGGTTTATGGCTTAAATGATTAAAATTAATGCATTTTCACATGTATTGAACCAAAAAGTAAAAACACGTTTTTTTATGGATTTCCAATAGGAATCATTCACCGCTTCTCCCGTTTGGTGACGCCACTGTTCCATAAATGGCTACATGTCCGTTTGAATAACAAAGACGCTTGTATCTTAACGTTAACCTAATGATGACACTGAATTATAAAACTTAGATGGTGCAAACATTGAAGCTTAACTAGTACAGCGCGGGTGATATTACCTGTTAGAAGCATAGATTTAGTTGACGAGTATATGTAAAATACCTGTAAAGAGTTTTAGTATGACCATATTAAGAAATACAACGGACGTTTACCAGCCATATCGGTATGTACCTTGGTGTAGCCTATACATGTTCATAAAAGCCTTAAGGTGTACATTGTACATGATGTTTGGTTACTCACACTGCAATACTGATGAACTTCATTCCAACATTTTAAAGTACCTGAATTTCGGGAAATACTACCTCCAAGTGAACAAATTAGAATAATAAAGTCCCCGTCTCCACATACAAAATGTTGAATGAATGTATCTAGGTCTATCTATATTTAGGCAATCTCCAAATCTAAATCACACTCTTTAAAATTATTTGGTACACAATTATACAGATAATATATTTCTTCTTCGTGTAGTGTTATTAACTGTTAAAGATTCGACGACAAGCGGGTTAATCATAGCATTTATTTTAGAAAGATTTTGAGCAGATGTATTATGAATGGCATAATAAATAGTTAAATAAAGAAAATTTGTTGTTTCTTACTATTTTTAATTATTTTCGACAGATCTTCGTAGCATTCAAATATTTTGTAAAACCAGACTGGCTGACCATCGTACAAAACCTGGAACTGCCACACAATGTAAAACTAAAGACTCAAGTTGTCACCGACAGAGTTCCGTCCGGGTTTTAAGTGGGATTCGTGTTACTCAATCATTGCCTGCCCTTCTTCACTATATGGTACTCCAATATCTACTCAGGAGAGTGATCAGACCTATATGGTACTTCAATATCTACTCAGGAGAGTGATCAGACCTATATGGTACTCCAATATCTACATAGGAGAATGATCAGACCTATATGGTACTCCAATATCTACACAGGAGAGTGATCAGACCTATATGGTACTCCAATATCTACACAGGAGAATGATCAGACCTATATGGTACTCCAATATCTACACAGGAGAATGATCAGACCTATATGGTACTCCAATATCTACACAGGAGAGTGATCAGACCTATATGGTACTCCAATATCTACACAGGAGAATGATCAGACCTATATGGTACTCCAATATCTACACAGGAGAGTGATCAGACCTATATGGTACTCCAATATCTACACAGGAGAGTGATCAGACCTATATGGTACTCCAATATCTACACAGGAGAATGATCAGACCTATATGGTACTCCAATATCTACACAGGAGAGTGATCAGACCTATATGGTACTCCAATATCTACACAGGAGAGTGATCAGACCTATATGGTACTCCAATATCTACACAGGAGAATGATCAGACCTATATGGTACTCCAATATCTACACAGGAGAGTGATCAGACCTATATGGTACTCCAATATCTACACAGGAGAGTGATCAGACCTATATGGTACTCCAATATCTACACAGGAGAATGATCAGACCTATATGGTACTCCAATATCTACACAGGAGAGTGATCAGACCTATATGGTACTCCAATATCTACACAGGAGAGTGATCAGACCTATATGGTACTCCAATATCTACACAGGAGAATGATCAGACCTATATGGTACTCCAATATCTACACAGGAGAGTGATCAGACCTATATGGTACTCCAATATCTACACAGGAGAGTGATCAGACCTATATGGTACTCCAATATCTACACAGGAGAATGATCAGACCTATATGGTACTCCAATATCTACACAGGAGAGTGATCAGACCTATATGGTACTCCAATATCTACACAGGAGAGTGATCAGACCTATATGGTACTCCAATATCTACACAGGAGAGTGATCAGACCTATATGGTACTCCAATATCTACACAGGAGAATGATCAGACCTATATGGTACTCCAATATCTACACAGGAGAGTGATCAGACCTATATGGTACTCCAATATCTACACAGGAGAGTGATCAGACCTATATGGTACTCCAATATCTACACAGGAGAATGATCAGACCTATATGGTACTCCAATATCTACACAGGAGAGTGATCAGACCTATATGGTACTCCAATATCTACACAGGAGAGTGATCAGACCTATATGGTACTCCAATATCTACACAGGAGAGTGATCAGACCTATATGGTACTCCAATATCTACACAGGAGAGTGATCAGACCTATATGGTACTCCAATATCTACACAGGAGAATGATCAGACCTATATGGTACTCCAATATCTACACAGGAGAGTGATCAGGCCTACATGGTACTCCAATATCTACACAGGAGAGTGATGAGACCTATAGGGTACTCCAATATCTACACAGGAGAGTGATCAGACCTATATGGTACTCCAATATCTACACAGGAGAGTGATCAGACCTATATGGTACTCCAATATCTACACAGGAGAGTGATCAGACCTACATGGTACTCCAATATCTACACAGGAGAATGATCAGACCTATATGGTACTCCAATATCTACACAGGAGAATGATCAGACCTATATGGTACTCCAATATCTACACAGGAGAGTGATGAGACCTATAGGGTACTCCAATATCTACACAGGAGAATGATCAGACCTATATGGTACTCCAATATCTACACAGGAGAGTGATCAGACCTATATGGTACTCCAATATCTACACAGGAGAGTGATCAGACCTATATGGTACTCCAATATCTACACAGGAGAATGATCAGACTTATATGGTACTCCAATATCTACACAGGAGAGTGATCAGACCTATATGGTACTCCAATATCTACACAGGAGAATGATCAGACCTATATGGTGCTCCAATATCTACACAGGAGAGTGATCAGACCTATATGGTACTCCAATATCTACACAGGAGAATGATCAGACCTATATGGTACTCCAATATCTACACAGGAGAATGATCAGACCTATATGGTACTCCAATATCTACACAGGAGAGTGATCAGACCTATATGGTGCTCCAATATCTACACAGGAGAGTGATCAGACCTATATGGTACTCCAATATCTACACAGGAGAATGATCAGACCTATATGGTACTCCAATATCTACACAGGAGAGTGATCAGACCTATATGGTACTCCAATATCTACACAGGAGAGTGATCAGACCTATATGGTGCTCCAATATCTACACAGGAGAATGATCAGACCTATATGGTACTCCAATATCTACACAGGAGAGTGATCAGACCTATATGGTACTCCAATATCTACACAGGAGAATGATCAGACCTATATGGTACTCCAATATCTACACAGGAGAGTGATCAGACCTATATGGTACTCCAATATCTACACAGGAGAGTGATCAGACCTATATGGTACTCCAATATCTACACAGGAGAGTGATCAGACCTATATGGTACTCCAATATCTACACAGGAGAATGATCAGACCTATATGGTACTCCAATATCTACATAGGAGAATGATCAGACCTATATGGTACTCCAATATCTACACAGGAGAGTGATCAGACCTATATGGTACTCCAATATCTACACAGAAGAATGATCAGATCTATATGGTACTCCAATATCTACACAGGAGAGTGATCAGACCGATATGGTACTCCAATATCTACACAGGAGAGTGATCAGACCGATATGGTACTCCAATATCTACACAGGAGAGTGATCAGACCGATATGGTACTCCAATATCTACACAGGAGAGTGATCAGACCTATATGGTACTCCAATATCTACACAGGAGAGTGATCAGACCTATATGGTACTCCAATATCTACACAGGAGAGTGATCAGACCTATATGGTACTCCAATATCTACACAGGAGAATGATCAGACCTATATGGTGCTCCAATATCTACACAGGAGAGTGATCAGACCTATATGGTACTCCAATATCTACACAGGAGAGTGATCAGACCTATATGGTGCTCCAATATCTACACAGGAGAGTGATCAGACCTATATGGTACTCCAATATCTACACAGGAGAATGATCAGACCTACATGGTACTCCAATATCTACACAGGAGAGTGATCAGACCTATATGGTACTCCAATATCTACACAGGAGAATGATCAGACCTATATGGTATTCCAATATCTACACAGGAGAGTGATCAGACCTATATGGTACTCCAATATCTACACAGGAGAATGATCAGACCTATATGGTACTCCAATATCTACACAGGAGAGTGATCAGACCTATATGGTACTCCAATATCTACACAGGAGAGTGATCAGACCTATATGGTACTCCAATATCTACACAGGAGAGTGATCAGACCTATATGGTACTCCAATATCTACACAGGAGAATGATCAGACCTATATGGTACTCCAATATCTACACAGGAGAGTGATCAGACCTATATGGTACTCCAATATCTACACAGGAGAATGATCAGACCTATATGGTACTCCAATATCTACACAGGAGAGTGATCAGACCTATATGGTACTCCAATATCTACACAGGAGAATGATCAGACCTATATGGTACTCCAATATCTACACAGGAGAATGATCAGACCTATATGGTGCTCCAATATCTACACAGGAGAGTGATCAGACCTATATGGTACTCCAATATCTACACAGAAGAATGATCAGACCTATATGGTGCTCCAATATCTACACAGGAGAATGATCAGACCTATATGGGACTCCAATATCTACACAGGAGAGTGATCAGACCTATATGGTACTCCAATATCTACACAGAAGAGTGATCAGACCTATATGGTACTCCAATATCTACACAGGAGAGTGATCAGACCTATATGGTACTCCAATATCTACACAGGAGAGTGACCAGACCTATATGGTACTCCAATATCTACACAGAAGAGTGATCAGACCTATATGGTACTCCAATATCTACACAGGAGAGTGATCAGACCTATATGGTACTCTAATATCTACACAGGAGAATGATCAGACCTATATGGTACTCCAATATCTACACAGGAGAGTGATCAGATCTATATGGTACTCCAATATCTACACAGGAGAATGATCAGACTTATATGGTACTCCAATATCTACACAGGAGAGTGATCAGACCTATATGGTACTCCAATATCTACACAGGAGAGTGATCAGACCTATATGGTACTCCAATATCTACACAGGAGAGTGATCAGACCTATATGGTACTCCAATATCTACACAGGAGAATGATCAGACCTATATGGTACTCCAATATCTACACAGGAGAGTGATCAGACCTATATGGTACTCCAATATCTACACAGAAGAGTGATCAGACCTATATGGTACTCCAATATCTACACAGGAGAGTGATCAGACCTATATGGTACTCCAATATCTACACAGGAGAATGATCAGACCTATATGGTACTCCAATATCTACACAGGAGAGTGATCAGATCTATATGGTACTCCAATATCTACACAGGAGAATGATCA
This sequence comes from Bathymodiolus septemdierum, assembly GCA_963383655.1. Classification (NCBI taxonomy): domain Eukaryota; kingdom Metazoa; phylum Mollusca; class Bivalvia; order Mytilida; family Modiolidae; genus Bathymodiolus; species Bathymodiolus septemdierum. The sequence continues at coordinate 42,432,071 of OY726519.1, forward strand.
GACTTATATGGTACTCCAATATCTACACAGGAGAGTGATCAGACCTATATGGTACTCCAATATCTACACAGGAGAATGATCAGACCTATATGGTGCTCCAATATCTACACAGGAGAGTGATCAGACCTATATGGTACTCCAATATCTACACAGGAGAGTGATCAGACCTATATGGTACTCCAATATCTACACAGGAGAATGATCAGACCTATATGGTACTCCAATATATACACAGGAGAGTGATCAGACCTATATTGTACTCAAGATATCTACACAGGAGAATGATCAGACCTATATGGTACTCCAATATCTACACAGGAGAGTGATCAGACCTATATGGTACTCCAATATCTAGCCAAATTTGTGATTAATTAACCCAAACAACCTGGATAATTTACTTTTAGAAAATAACACACCCTTGGCAATTTGAATAATACGACAGCTCAGAATGAGCATTGGCTGTATGGGTTGAGGTTCATGCTTTGTTTAAAAAAAATATTTTATAAAACTATATTTACAGCTACTATCTCTTCGTTTTTTTGTGTCAATATAAGCATTACCTACCATTAACCCATCGTTTAGCTACCTGTTTATGTTCATAGCTAGTAATTCATATATCCTATTGAGCTTGGAATAAAGGATACCACAGATACAGATAGGTCTGCTTCATACCTTGACCTACACCTCGAAATAGACAGTGAGGGTTGGTTAAGAACGAAACTTTACGACAAAAGAGACGATTTCAATTTTCCCATTGTGAACTGTCCATTTATATATAGTAACATTCCAGCAGCACCTACATATGGAGTATATATCTCTCAGATGATACTATATTCCCGAGCTTGCGGTTCCTATTAGGATTTCCTTGATAGAGGGTTGCTGCTAACAAGGAAGCTACTGAACCAAGGGTTCCTTTGGTAAAGTTGAAGTCATCACTTCGAAAATTCTACGGTCGCCACCATGACTTGGTTGACCGTTATGGAATATCTGTGTCACAAATGACCCCGGATATGTTCCACTTGTCTTAAACACTTCCCGGTCCTTTCCTCATTCGCGACTTATCACCGGGTTTGTAACTAGATTAACACGACGGGTGCCACTAGTGGAGCTGGAACTGCTTACCCTTCCGGGTTTTTAGAGAGGTTCGTGTTTCTCGATCTTTAGTTTTATATGTATGTTTTGTAGATCGTTGTTTGTACTTTTTCGCTTGGCCATTGTGTTGTCTGTTCTTCTTCGATATACGGATTCTGATTGCCCCTTTGGTATCTTCAAACACTTCTTAGCTACCTGTTTATTTTCATGGTTAGTAATTCATCGTTTAGCTACCTGTTTATGTTCATGGTTAGTAATTCGTCTTTTAGCTACCTGTTTATGTTCATGGTTAGTAATTCGTCTTTTAGCTACCTGTTTATGTTCATGGTTAGTAATTCGTCGTTTAGCTATCTGGTTATGTTTATGGTTAGTAATTCGTCGTTTAGCTACTTGTTTATGTTCATGGTTAGTAATTCGTCGTTTAGCTACCTGGTTATGTTTATGGTTAGTAATTCGTCGTTTAGCTACCTGGTTATGTTTATGGTTAGTAATTCATCGTTTAGCTACCTGTTTATGTTCATGGTTAGTAATTCATCTCTTAGCTACCTGTTTATGTTCATGGTTAGTAATTCGTCTTTTAGCTACCTGGTTATGTTTATGGTTAGTAATTCATCGTTTAGCTACCTGTTTATGTTCATGGTTAGTAATTCGTCTTTTAGCTACCTGGTTATGTTTATGGTTAGTAATTCATCGTTTAGCTACCTGTTTATGTTCATGGTTAGTAATTCATCTCTTAGCTACCTGTTTATGTTCATGGTTAGTAATTCATCGTTTAGCTACCTGTTTATGTTCATGGTTAGTAATTCATCTCTTAGCTACCTGGTTATGTTCATGGTTAGTAATTCGTCTTTTAGCTACCTGGTTATGTTTATGGTTAGTAATTCATCGCTTAGCTACTTGTTTATGTTCATGGTTAGTAATTCGTCGTTTAGCTACCTGGTTATGTTTATGGTTAGTAATTCGTCGTTTAGCTACCTGTTTATGTTCATGGTTAGTAATTCGTCGTTTAGCTACCTGGTTATGTTTATGGTTAGTAATTCGTCGTTTAGCTACCTGGTTATGTTTATGGTTAGTAATTCATCGTTTAGCTACCTGTTTATGTTCATGGTTAGTAATTCGTCGTTTAGCTACCTGGTTATGTTTATGGTTAGTAATTCATCGTTTATCTACTTGTTTATGTTCATGGTTAGTAATTCGTCGTTTAGCTACCTGGTTATGTTTATGGTTAGTAATTCGTCGTTTAGCTACCTGGTTATGTTTATGGTTAGTAATTCATCGTTTAGCTACCTGTTTATGTTCATGGTTAGTAATTCGTCGTTTAGCTACCTGGTTATGTTTATGGTTAGTAATTCGTCGTTTAGCTACCTGGTTATGTTTATGGTTAGTAATTCGTCGTTTAGCTACCTGGTTATGTTTATGGTTAGTAATTCGTCGTTTAGCTACCTGGTTATGTTCATGGTTAGTAATTCGTCGTTTAGCTACCTGGTTATGTTTATGGTTAGTAATTCATCGTTTAGCTACCTGGTTATGTTTATGGTTAGTAATTCGTCGTTTAGCTACCTGTTTATGTTCATGGTTAGTAATTCGTCGTTTAGCTACCTGGTTATGTTTATGGTTAGTAATTCGTCGTTTAGCTACCTGGTTATGTTCATGGTTAGTAATTCGTCGTTTAGCTACCTGGTTATGTTTATGGTTAGTAATTCGTCGTTTAGCTACCTGGTTATGTTTATGGTTAGTAATTCGTCGTTTAGCTACCTGGTTATGTTTATGGTTAGTAATTCGTCGTTTAGCTACCTGGTTATGTTTATGGTTAGTAATTCGTCGTTTAGCTACCTGGTTATGTTTATGGTTAGTAATTCGTCGTTTAGCTACCTGGTTATGTTTATGGTTAGTAATTCGTCGTTTAGCTACCTGGTTATGTTCATGGTTAGTAATTCGTCGTTTAGCTACCTGTTTATGTTCATGGTTAGTAATTCGTCGTTTAGCTACCTGGTTATGGTTATGGTTAGTAATTCGTCGTTTAGCTACCTGGTTATGTTTATGGTTAGTAATTCGTCGTTTAGCTACTTGTTTATGTTCATGGTTAGTAATTCGTCGTTTAGCTACCTGGTTATGTTTATGGTTAGTAATTCGTCGTTTAGCTACCTGGTTATGTTTATGGTTAGTAATTCGTCGTTTAGCTACCTGGTTATGTTCATGGTTAGTAATTCATCGTTTAGCTACTTGTTTATGTTCATGGTTAGTAATTCATCGTTTAGCTACCTGTTTATGTTCATGGTTAGTAATTCGTCGTTTAGCTACCTGGTTATGTTTATGGTTAGTAATTCTTCGTTTAGCTACCTGGTTATGTTTATGGTTAGTAATTCGTCATTTAGCTACCTGTTTATGTTCATGGTTAGTAATTCATCTCTTAGCTACCTGTTTATGTTCATGGTTAGTAATTCATCTCTTAGCTACCTGTTTATGTTCATGGTTAGTAATTCATCGTTTAGCTACCTGTTTATGTTCATGGTTAGTAATTCATCGTTTAGCTACCTGGTTATGTTCATGGTTAGTAATTCGTCGTTTAGCTACCTGTTTATGTTTATGGTTAGTAATTCATCGTTTAGCCACCTGTTTATGTTCATGGTTAGTAATACACGAATACATCAATTGGTATACAGTGAAACCTGCCCATGTCGAACCTTGTGTAAAGCAAACTCCAGTATAAATAGAACTTGAAAAAACAACAAAAAACAAATTTTCAGTTAATTTAAACTGAGCCGTAAGAAGGTTCGGCTTAAATAGCTTTGTTTGTTCTTATTTTCACCATTGTGAAATAATGATATATACCCACGATAATTACCATTTGCTATATTGAACACCGTCTTTCCCATGGTCAATGCCTTTTGTGTACACGTGCCTCCGGCTTTGTAAGCTATTTGTCTTATTCCTTGCTGTGCATTGGTAACCTTTTGATATTTCTTAAAATCAAATACGAGCTCAGCGTACGACGAGAACAGGATAACAGACAATTTAATGTGGTCGCTTGGATTTTCCGTTGGATCTAACGGATCATTCAGAGGACAAAACATTCCGATTAGTTCCGCAAGATCTTCCAGTGCTTTGGCAAAAGATCCGCTTCCTATACTCCCTGATCCATCCATTAGAAGAACGAGATATTGTGGTTCCGTTGGAGGACGAACAAATTCTTTGTCAAAATGTTATGACGTGGAATTGGTTGTGATCACTATCGAAAATATAGCACATAATACGAAAAAGACGAGTGAAAAAGAATGCACTCCTTCAGATTCAATAGCATGCTGTCGTTAACGTTCCAACATAATTGTGTTGTTGTATGCTTACATGCCAATAATGTTGAACAAAGAGGAATTTATTTAATTTGGCGGTCATACTATTTATATTTTAATTCTTTAAAACTGACGAAGCATTTATCAATGTATAGAACAATGACCGGTTAAGAACGAAACTTTACAATAGAAATGATTTCAATTTTCCCATTGTGAACTTTCCATTTATATGCAACAACTTTTCAGCAGCACCTGTATATATATACTAGTAGTATATATCTCTGAATTGATGCGATATTCCAGAGTTTGTAGTTCATATCAGGATTGCATTGATAGATGGTTGTTACTAACAAGGAAGCTACTGAACCAAGGGTTTCTAGCGGTTAAGTTGAAGTCATTCACCCGGTTTTTAATGGGATTCGTGTTGTTCGATCTTTAGTTTTCTGTGTGGTGTTTTGTATATCCTTGTTTGTCGTTTTGTCTCTTTTTTTGTTCTTTTGGCCATTGTGTTGTCTATCCTTCTCCGATTTAGGGATTCTGATAGCCTCTTTTGTATCTCCAAACTCTTCTTAATGCATAATTGTAGACACCTTCAATTTCCTTACACTTTTTGGTATGCTAGTAATTTGTTTAGGTTGTACATGTAGAAGTTGTCCAAATATTATTGTTTACATGAAAACGGTATGTGTATTAGCGTATCAACCATAAATAATCGTCCTGATATATTTGAATACTTCAATTACACTCTCCACGAGTTTAAGTATTGCATTTATGCTTAACGATCTGACTAAAATCAGATCTGAGGACCCACAATTTCGGGTCACTTTAGAGTGACCCTGTGTGCCATCCAATGAAAATGGTAATTGTGAGACTATGAAAGTGTTATTTAACTGCTTTGCATGATATAAGCAATCTAACTAGCTGCAGAAGATAGCAACCGTATGTATCATGTCATATATTCTTGACAAAAGGTCACTTGCTTGTGACCCGTTATGCGGTTTTCTCAGATCTCCCACACCGCGACATATCAGTAAAGGGGAGTAAGTGCGGGATCTGATTTTAATCAAATTGTAATACGTGTATATACTAGGAATATTCCTATACTAAGATATACAGTGATCATTTGCCAATCAAAGTAGGCCATGTGTTGTCATTGATTAACACTGTCATTTCCTTTTATTAAACCAAACATTTTATTATTTAGACTTAAAGAATAACAACAGAGCAAAATATTTTAATCAACAACTTATGAAAAAAACTACATAAACACTTTTTGAACCAAATCTTACAACCAGTCTTCAAAATTAATTAACCTAACCTGGGCTTTGGTAGACAACCAACGCAGATGTAAGGTTTACTTAAAAGAAATTAAAGGGTACTGGTCATCTGTTAGCTGATACCCATGTCAGACATATTTTGTGATATTGGTAATGTTAGTTAGTAACCACTATATAAACAAGAAGGCGTATGTTGTTTTTTTTTGTCTGGGTACTCTCGTTTCCTAGCTGACCACCATTATAAAACTGAAATATTGATGAGAGACATCTTAAACACAATCCTAATTTTATTATTTAACTCACGTGCTTCCTTGGTTTCTCGCAAAACTGGACATGTAGTTCCATTACCAAGCTCCTTTACTTTTACCAATCTTACTCTTTCAATGATCCCAAAACCAAACGGTTCTGTCCAATTACTCCATTCACCAAGCTCACAATCTCTATTAACTGTTGTATCATAGAATGAAAAAAAATGTTCCAATGAAATGTAGTCATGAGAAGCCGTTCAACGTGTGCAGGTATTTTACATAATTTTGCACAAACAGATAGTATGCTTATTCTATAAATTATCCGACATTGCCATAAAGCAGATAACGGATGACAAAAAAAAGATAAAAGCTCATATAATTTTTAAAGATTAATGAAAATATATTCATTTGTATGTCAATTTATAAAGCACGAATTCTTATTCCATATAGTTTGTTTTTCTGCCCAAATTAATGACTTTCATCTTAATATCTCTGTTGGTGGACTATTATCAAAATTAGGGTCAATCTCTCTCACGCATAGATATGTGATTCTATCTATTCTGTTTAAGCCCTTTGGTTTACTCATCCCAAACACCGTTTAAATCATTTGGCTTTCCAGTCTGTTATGATGAGCATACCTGATGAAGGTTATTCCAGAAACGAGTCGTTCGCACTAAATTAGAATATTTACGTTTTTTATTATGCTAAATATATAATAAAAGAAAATGTTGATGAACAACATGAATCACGCTAATACATAAAAACGGAGCGGGAGGGGGCGAACTCAGGTGCTCCGGAAGGGTGGGTAGTTCATTACGACAGCAATGTTTATATTTGGAAGCCGGCTTGTACATGAACAATTCGTCAATTCACGACAACTTGTGTATTCTGCGACATACTTACATACAAAAAAAACTTCAATGTCTGATTTTCTGCAAAGTAAAGATATATGGTGTAACGGCAATTTCGTGAACGGAAATTGATACATTAAGCCACGAGTGTCTGAAATGTTGATCCAATTCATTGTAATTTATATCAATTTATATTAACCAATATGGTAATTCTTTTTTAAGGGGCCTTCGTTTCCGCGTTCGAATGGTCACCAATGTCAATCGCCACCGCGTAATACAAGATGGATTAAATACGGTTCATGGTGAGGTATACCCAATACACCTGTATGTGTTCTTTACTTGGGAAGGTTGTTAGTTCTCCTCTGTCAATAAAACTGACCGTCATGATAACGGCATAACTGAATTAATGTAAACAATCCAAATCCCAATAACCCCATCCCATTTTTTTTTAATCAATAACTTCCCGTTGCTTTCATTTCACATACAAGTATCGTAATAAAAAAAAAGCTTATATTATATAATTTCATGCTTTTTGTTTTGTATTTTTTGTGTTTTTTTGTTGTTTTATTTTTCATTTATCACAAGTGAAAAGAATTTATTTATAATGTTGTATATTGTATTTTATTATTGCTGACGCATGTGCTATTGTAATTATTTATTATGTGGAGAGGATCCTTGTAAATTGATATAATTTGTGTCCAATCCAATTGTTATAATATTTAGCAATAAAATATGTTTAATCTAATCTTAATCTAATCCATAGTCCAGTCCGATTAAGGAAGTTTTAATTCGATATTTCTGATTAATTGTTTTACTTACCTATTTGAACTCTGGCTGGAGCTTGAAAAGATAGACATATTTTTATCAAAATACACATATCTATTATAGTTATTATAAATCTTATATAGGGCCCGGTGGCTCAATGAGTTAGGTAATTGGATTACCAAACAACTCATAACAGCCTATCATCAATACGGCATGGGTTCGCGACCGGCTTTGTAGATTACAAAAAAGGTGCACTCGACTCGCAGCCGCAAGTGATAAAGTTTACCAGTTGCTTGCCATTGGTCGGTGGTTCTCTCCGGATACTCCGGTTTCTTCCACCACTAAAAACTGGTCGCCATGATATAGCTGAAATATTGCTGAAAGTGGCGTAAAACACCAAAAATCAATCAAAATCAATCATAAATCTTATGCAATATATATCTTACAATAATCATGAAAATATAAACTCTTCCCTTAACAATCATTCATCGAAACCATATTTATGTTATCTTAATAGTATTAGTTCTACTCGGTATAAACATCTGATCTTTTAACTGATCATTTTAAGCAATTCTTTATTATGAACCTTAATCAATATCTTTAGGTGCAAGCAGAAATTGTTGATGATGAATTATTGTATATTTTACCTACGTTGTTGAACACTGGCTGAAATTTGAAAAGACAGACATATGTTTATCAAAATATACATAACTTTTATAGTTTTCATAACTTTTATGTAATAAATATCATATTTATAATAATCATGAAAATACCTCTTCTTCACTTTAAAGCAATTATTCATCGAAAACATATTTAGGGGTTACGGTTATTTTCGTTATATCGTGGCGGATAGTATATTGATGGAGGAAACCGGAGTACCCGGAGAAAACCACGGACCTACCGCACGTCATTGACAAACTTTATCACATAATGTGGTATATACCGTGATACAACTCCCGATATATTTCAATTCGCACATGCGTATTTACGAACAAATCATCAATGTCATTCCTAAGTGAATTCATATATTCATACCGTGGTGCATATATAAAGCATAACAATTCTCGTATTGTTTCTTGATAACTTTTTTTCCGGAAATAATACCTAAGACAAATATCTACAGATTTTGGTTTTTGTAATTGTTGTCTTCCTGTGATGTAGTTTAGAAGGATGCTCGTGACATTCACACAAGCTGATCATTAATTTATTTTATGACTTTCTGAGCATTTTACTTGTCTAGGTTGCAAAAGTCAAAATGCCATCAAATTGGAAAATATCAGTACCTTAATTGCATCACAGTCTAGTTATCCATATAAGAAATAAACGTTAGAGAATACCGAAGGGGCAATCACAAATGAACAATTCAGAGAAACTGGCAGCATAGACGAACGAAAAAAAAAACACAACACAATATGTGTTCGACACCACTATAATATGCAAAAATACACAAATAACGTAAATAAGACATTAGTCCTCATACAAACAACTGGAGGTAAAGACGATCCGAGCATCGCTTTGTAAGGATATCGTAACGGACATCACAACAAGGAACTCAGAACGTAAAGACACATAATAGGAAAACACAAAACTTTTAAAAAGAGGAGCAACACGGACCCCAATGTAAACAACTGTTAACATGAAGCTTAGTGTAAATTGCATTTTGTTATGACATGCATTTACATTACTGACTTCCTCGTCGAAAAATAAGTTAGCTTTTTCCTACTATAATCGAAATAATTCAGGGAAACCATAGTCTGTATAACGTTTTAACATGGCTAACATTATTTTCGTTGTATTTTATACCTCGCTTTCGCTCGGAGTAAAATATTTACGAAAATAATGTTAGCCATGTTAAAACTGGATACAAACTAACTATGACTTCCATTAATTATTTCTTAATTTTACTTGAAGACTGGCTGAAAATTGGAAAGACAAGCATATGTTTATCAAAATACACATATCTATTATAGTTTTCATACATTTTATGTAATATGTATCTTAAAATAATCACGAAAATACCCCTTCTTCCCTTAACATTCATCGAAACAATGCTTAGGTTATCTTGATAGGTTTTTTGATCTACACAGTATAAATATCTGGTCTTAACTGGTAATTATTGTAAGTTAGTTATGATGAATCATAAATAACATCCTTAGATGCAAACTAAATGCTTGCAATACAAATGTAGATATCAAATTTAGTACGCACGACGCGTTTCTGGAATAACATGTACGCTCAAAATCAAAAGATTGGAAAGCCATATAACTAAACGTTTTGGGAGCAATAAAACCAAAGGATTTAAACAGGATAGCCATAATCGGCTAAGGTCACCTATGCCTGAGGGTGGAGAAACTTAGTTTTATTAATAATTACATTATTTAGGAACTGTAAAGCTCGGGTAATGACTATGATTCAAAGTTATCTTGATAGAAGAGATTAAATATACCAAAGTGATAATCAGAAGTCGTAACTCGGAGGACATACAATACATGAATCCTTCGAAAATATGGAGTGAACACAGGTGCTCCTGAAGTGTCAGCAGTTCCTACACCACAAGATGAAAGATCAATTATTAAGTACACTTCCTAAATCACTACAGATATATAGTGTCGTGACATCTGCTCGGCCATGCAATAAAGTCGGTCAATTGTTTTGATTGACAAATCTCGCGCAGCACGAGACCGATGACGTCATTCTGTATATTTATAGCGTATATAAACACAGCGGGAATTCTTTTAAACTTCAAAATTACAAGACGAGATTAAAACAGATAAGATTGAATTGAATAAATTCCATGCAAGTAAAAAACGTCCTTTTTACTGATGTCTTATGCTTGTTAAATATGTTTTAAGCGATGGTATTTCCCAAGCATTTTTACCTTTCCGGTTTGTTGATGTAATCGTTATCACAGATCATGACCTTTTCTGCAATGTAGGCCAAGCAAATTGTATTTTAAAATACTTTGAAAATATGATGATTGATCATTCAGATTCCACCATTTTCTAGAAAATGGCTGATTTTGCCGGGAAGTGCTCTCCATTAGTCACAAAATGGCAGATTATTTTGCATTTCCACTGCTGCTTTTATAACAAATATACCCCTTACTTCTTGGTGTAATGAAATGATATTCACAGAGAAGATAGAAAAAGAATTAATTTAACAGAAATAATCAAAATTTATAGCATAAACTGAGCAGAGAATTAAATTAAACCAAGCTGTCATTATTACAAATAGCATCAACAAAGCATGCACAAAAACATTATACAATACAAATACAAAAAGTTTTATTTTTTTGTCTTGCACATAAGCTCTGAATATCTTCCTCCTGTAGTGACTAGCAGGAAGAATGTAGCATCACCAAAGCTAGCACCAAGTAATGTGTATGTGGAGGATTCAGACATGGATTTAGACTTTGACAGTGATGAGTGTGATCAGATTGAAGAGAAGGCTATATGTTGTGTGTGTGTGAAGTCAAATCTGATGCAGGGAGAAATAGTGTTTCCTTAATTATTGTTAAGTGGGTGCAGTGTGACAAATGTGAGCATCTTATGCTTTGTACTGATGTAAGGGTTGTGAGAACTGGGAGTGAATGTTTGTGTGTCCATTGTAAGTGAGTGCTGCATATTCAACTGTATTGTTACCATTCTGGGATAATAAATGTGCTTGAAATAAATTGAAATCGGTCATTAATTGCAAAAATATGACAGTATGTAGTCAGTCTAATATATTGCATTGACAAAAACAAAAACACCAAATTCGATGTATTAAATATTCTATTATATGGGTAAGCAAGTTCAATGTTTGCATCATAATTAATTTTTAATACTTCAATTTCAAACTATTTAAAAAGGATCTTTTTACATTTTTCGGACCAAAAAATTACACAGAAAAAGCTAAAATACTGTACTTTCTTAATCTGGTTTATCATTAAAGCTTGGATGGCCTATGACAAAATCACGTGATTTATTTACCACTGACCGGCCTTGTGTCACGTTATACGACGCCATTTACAAAAAGGGTAGTAAACAAATATGGGTCAGTGTGTCATTGTTATCGATCTTTTTTCAATGGAACTTTACACATGTGAGCACGAATAGATGAGGAACATAGTTAAAAATAAAAAATGTTTACTTTTTAAGCATGAAAAAAATAATCAAACATCAAATGACTGGCCGACTTATTGTCAAACGGGGAAAATAGCCCGAATATATTATGATGGTGGAAGCTATATGAACGTAATTGGTGGTACATACGAATGAGTAAAACATCGGTTTCGCGCTGCATTATGTGTAATATCATTTTCTTAAAATACTCGAAATGCCTTATTTGCTATTAAATTGCTATTATCTTTTCGTGTTTCTTTTATTTACAGGTACAAGTGTTACTACTGCCAATTTGACACTTCAATTCACCAAACCATAGTGAACCACTGCTGCCAGCATCATCGGGATGAAACATTAAAGTTTAGATCTTTTGAAATTAACACTAATGTGGGTACATTTGGCTATCAATCAAAGGACCTTAGAATTAAACCTATTGAGGTCCTTAATGGAAATGATAGACTATTCATTGACAATGATGAATATAAGATACGTATTTTAGCTAATGAAGAACAGATTGATGATGTACAAGACAACTTATTAGAAGAACTTGAAGAGTTCACTTTAAATTTATCATTAGATTTTCAAAGTCTACCTGCAAAGAAAATTAAATGCTATTCAGAGGATGACAATGCCTGGGTGGCTCAATGAGCTAGGTACATGTAGTTGGATTACCTAACAACTCATACAAACCTATCACCAATACGGCGTGGGTTCGCGCCCCGCTTTGTAATTTACACAAATGGTGCACTCGACTCGCAGCCGCAAGTGATAAAGTTTATCAATTGCTTGCCCATGACCGTTGGTTCTCTCCGGAGACTCCAGCTTCTTCCACCACTAAAACTGGTCGCCATGGTATAGGTGAAATATTGCTGAAAGTGGCATTAAGCAGAATAAATCAATCAAGTCAATGCCCAGGAAAATATTATCAAAGAGGAAGAAAACAAATCCTACAAGACTGCATACCAGGTGTTCTGAAGGAAATGAAAAAAATATTTGATACTGGGATAGGTTTCAACAAAATATTAGTAAACAAAGAGTTTCCATTAGATAACATAATCTTTTAGTCTTTATGGATGTGTGTATGTTCTTGTCATTGGAAAATACATCGTCGATGAGATATTCCGATAAAGTGAAAGAGTTCTGGAAAATTTAATTCAAACTTTTCCATGGAAAATGGTTAAGATTCATGGGTGGTCCAAAACAAAGATGACAACTTCTATATCTATACTTTTGTTTTGTTTTTTACATTTTTATTATACATTTTTGAATTTTTTTACATTACCACTTAAGAAAGATGTGTTCATGTAAAAAATTATGCTTACTTTATTCAAGTGCCTTTAAACCTGTAACTTTTTGCCAATGGTCATTTATACTATTTATGTATACTGTAGTTTGACGTTCATTTCACAGCTGTCACCAAACAAGTTTTACAATTTATCTACAATTTTAAATGATCTAAGAACTCTTTTAGCCATTGCACACATATTGCAATCGTTCATAAACTTTGTGATATTGACAGGGAGTCATTTTTACATAAAACTATTTTTGTTATGTTCATTGTTATTTAAATAAATTTTATGAAATCAACTCTTTATATCTTTATTATCAATTTGCAAACAATCACAATAATAGTCATTTGATACAGAGAAAAATGTCAATCGTCCTGAAGATATAACCCTCTCCGAACATGTGGAAGAATCTTTGCCTCATGAGCTCTGTGATATTCCCTGATAGTTTGTGGTTTTCTTGCAGGTTCTTCTGGCTTACTAACGTTCCCACTTTTCCGCTGTTGGGTACCCCTCGCCGTCTCCGGTACTTATCAAAAGCATGGTTGCTAAGAAAAAAACGATTTACTAAATTTATGCATTGTTAAATTTTTTTTCATTACAATATGATTGTCCCAATGGTTCAGAGGATTAGTCATTCTATATCAATAATAAATTTAATAAAAACAACAAGCCGGTAGTGATAACAGGTTCTCCGAAATGGTAAGGCAAGATTGATCATATGAAATAAGAAGATTTACCACAAACGGGAATGAACTTCAATAATATTTGTAAGCATATCTTAAATGATGGAGACCATTTCTAAACAAAAAAGACCATTTCTTTACTTGAAAGTCCATTCCTAAACCCATAAAATCAGACCATTCCCAAACATTTTTGTCATGTTTTTGTCGTGACCGTTCCGTGACGTAAGTAAAATGTTCCTACATGTATTAAGAAGGATACAAGGCTGAAATGACATTTGCTTGACAATTCACATTTTTGAATAATTTTGGCATCAAAATATTAATATAAAAAGTCACTAGGCAGTAGGCATTGGTGAAATAAAATCAGATTCTACGCCTCGATATCTTTGTCGCTGCATTGATCAACTAGCGAAGGCAGTTTACGATAAAAACAAAATGATCGAGCTTTACTGACTTAATGGTGAAGTAGAAAAAAGACTTCCCTATCTAAACGTGTAACTCATAGACAATTAGATAACCTATGAATATACAATACTTGTGCACTGTCGAAGCATATAGGTAATACGTGTATGAAGCTTAGAAACGGGGGGAAAGGCGAATACACATATTTACCTATATGCTTCGACAGTGCACATGTATTGTATTTAACCTGCAATTTTAAATCGTAAATAAACGTTTACTGGACGATGATAAAAGTATTTGAAATAATGTTGTGTATGTATTTGAAAACAATATCCCCCGATGTGCCCCGATGTGGGCTGAGTTTACATTTGTATGTTCTATTTATAACTGACCAATATCAAAAAAAATATTGGGCAGGCTATATTGGTCGGTAAATGCTGTCATTGCAGGATAAAGAACGATATTAGTCAAAAATCTTCACACCTACCTTTTTGACGATGCACAATCCGCCATCTTGAAATGACCATTCCGTATCGGGTACACGATAGTGACACTGGTACACCGAGGCTGCACCGGTGCCAACGCGTCAACAATTGTTTTCAACGTCGCGACAACGGTGGAAAATGGCAAATTCACAAGTTGCAACACAGGTCGGTATCAAATGTATTAATTTATTTTGATGTAGCAACATATTTTTCAAAGTGAAATAGCACACTCGATATCTAAAGTACTTATTTATTAATGTTTTGTATTAGTTTACTGTGACACTGCATACTTTAATGGTAAAACTGTGCACAGTTGAAAGAACCTATTGACGATTTGTGTAAAATGGTTTTTTTTCTTCAGTTAAGTCACAAAAAACCCATCTCTGTGCAACTTTCAAATGAAAAATATCATTACATCATTGCTCTATATGCATTTTGTGCTTTGTTTGAGGTTATTTGATTATCGTGTACTGATTTTAAGCTCGAATTAAAAACCAACGCAGTGGACAACGGAATTTGTACAACACAGATACAACAATGTGCATTAAAATGTTTACTATTTTTCGTGTGGTGGATAGTTTCATTGTCAGATAAACAAGTAGTAGACTTACCTTCTACAGACTAATTATTTCCAAAACTTACGCTACAACAATAATTTATGACACTAAGTAATTTCAATCATGCGAGGTGTACTCGATACAACATTATGTGATCAAGTTTGTCAGATTTACGACAGGTCGGTGGTTTTCTCTGGTTTCCTCCACCAATAAAACTAACCGCCACGATAAAACTGAAATATTGTTGAAAGTGGCGTTAAACATCATAAACCAAATCATCAATCATGTTTATGGTCCGTTTTCTACTTATAGGCAATACAACATTGTGTACCGTACGATCACGATCACGGTTGCCCTCTTTCCGTCATAGTTACCCCCGTGGACGAGGTGTGTCTATATAAGATCACCCCGACGGCCGGTTGTCGTATGAATCTGAGCTACCCATGAAATCAAGCTACATTTTGACGTTCCGAACGAGATTTTCTTAAACCATCGAGGTGTTCCAAATGATAGCCATGAACAATTTGCTACCCGAATAATACATTAAAATTACTATTTCAGTTATTCCCCTTTTACCAGGTTTTGATACACTAATAGAAGTTTAGAAAACAATACACGATCGCTTGATATTACTTTTTTTCTAACATAATTTTTGAAAGAAAAAAAGGGATTGTGAAGAAGTAAGGGAGGAGATCTGATTTTAATTAAACATAAATATCCCCGAAATGGATATTGCAATCTCCTGTTCATTTACATGAACAAAAATCTGGATACCGCGTCCACAGGGGGTAACTATTACGGTAGTTAATTTGCATAGGGTAGCTCAGATTCATACGAGAGCTTGTTACATGTATCAACTACTTGAAATTTGTAAATAGTTTAAACATCGTCCATATTCAAATGAGGATACATTGTATCTATAACATACCGAAGCACTCTTCTTTGCTTCCGAATGTTACTGTTAGTTCCTTTTGTCCTCTATTTTTTGTTAAGTGCATAGATTTGGTAATATTGATATTTTTCCCGACCGATTGTTTGTGTAAAACGGATGATTATTATAGGTTTTTATTGTCCTATTTAAAAGCGATGCTATGCGGAAAGTTTACTAATAATGAGAAGTAAATACACAATGTAGCCAAAAAGTACAATTCTGGAATATTTGACTTCGAATAAAGTATTTAACAGAAAAGGTCATAAATAGAAATATTGGTTTTCTTCATTCTGGATAATTAGTGATTGCTACTTAACGCACAGTGAACATTTTTGCATGTAAACTATGACGAGTTCAAGTTACTATGTGATGATATGTGTTGTACTACACCACCACATTAAGTTGGAATTATAATATTCCATGAAACAAAAGTCGACAAGCCTCGAACACATTAACCTGACTCCAAACCAACCAGTGCTTGCTTTTACTCTTACTGCTGCGTACTCAGCAGAGAAATGATCTTTAGATTGACACAACTGAGTATTAAACCCACGATCTACCAAACTCAAGGTTAGAACACCTGCCACTTCATCACCGAGACTGTTCACCTTCATTCTTTACTAAAAATAGCTGTTAAAATACTAATATCCTGTCAACCCACAATAAATTATGGCTTCCATGAATTATTTCGATTGTAATATCTCTAACAGTACATATACGGTAGTACATTATGATGAAAGACGGCAATTTATGGATGTAAGTAAGGTCGTACACAACTTGATTTATGTGACGCCGTTGTTGGTTGTTCGATCTTCCAAAGGAATTGTGTAAATGAAAAACATAATAAATAAAGAGACAGAGATTAATATTTCCACATCCGATTTTACAAATATGTGTTCAAAACCAAAAAATGCATATAAATGAACCCATTAACCTTCATCTCTGCAATTTTGTTTTTCTATATCCCTATATGCAATTTAAAAACTTGTAAAATAAATCAGTGACCAGGTACCAATGTGCCATCTTTACATGCAAACTATGTCACCAGAATACGATAATTTATAAAGGTCAAAGTTGATGGATGGTTATCTTCAGTTTTTGTTCCCACAAAAATCAATGTGTAAAGAAACAAGACAATTTTTTAATGTTTGTATGCACAACGGTCCTGTATACATGAAAATACTTAGGAATGATGTCCATAATTTGTGGCATGTGCGAATTAAAAGATATCGGGAGTTTTATCACGACATTTTTTACATAGCCAATGAAGGACGTCAGATTTTTTTTTCAATACATATTTTATTTGATCAGAAGCAAATCAGTACAGCAAATTATCAATTGTATAAAAAATGTCAATTAGGAATATATTCAAGCAAACAATTATTTTCATCTTACAAAATTATTTTTTTTTAAATTATTTTGCTAACTAAATATAAAACAAAAATTTCTTATATATTCAATATATATATATATACCACTCTATTACTGAAGTATGAGCAAAATTGCTTTCCATTTATTGTTTACAGTATTTGATTGTTTGATGGTACAAAGATGCAAGGAATTAAAATCTAGTTTCTTATAATACTTAATCTATTCCACACATTCCTTGAAAACTTCTGTTGTATTTTGTAATTTACCGGTAAATATATATAGTATTTTTAATAATTATGCAAGTATTTATTATATTAAAATGATCTCCTGATAGCATTCCAAGAATACAGGTTTCTAGTGTTACATCAATTGTTATATCACATTTTGTTTTTGAACATTGTGCAAACTGAAGCCATAAGAGACGAACATGTGCACAATAGTAAAAAAATGTGTGTCATAGTTTCATTGGTTTCAAAACAAAAAAAGTGCACATTTCTGTTTCTGATAATTTACATTTCATTAATCTTTCATTAGTATACAAAAATCTCAGATAAATTTTATACTGTATTAAGCAATGTGTCAAATATATGACTACACATTTCTCCGGTCATCTTGTGAAATTGTCTTCCCTAATTTTTGTTGCCATTTTTCTTTCGATTTGTTTTTTGGCTGTGGACGGTATTTCATGTATTTTGGCATAATTAACTATAACATCTCTCCAGAATAGGTCAAATTTGGGTGTCAAACTCTCCAGTCCATATAGTGTGTTATACCAGAACTTATCCCCACAATATGTTTTCCAAAACATTAGATACGAGGTCACATACAATTCATATACACTCACCAATGTATCTACCCTTCATGACTCCTGTTTGTGTTTCACTGATTATTTCATTTGAGACTTTTTTTAATTCTTTGTGCTATGTATGCTAGAAGATTTTTTTTTTATATCATAGTCCACTCTTTTAAGTAGAACTTTGATTTGCCTTCTTTTGTGAGACAACTTATTACCCCATGTCGTTGAGAAATAGACATATAACCATATTCATACCCTTGATTAAACGAACGAATCAAAAAAAGGATTAAAATCCTTCCAGAATATTTTTTTATAGAATTCAATAGTGAAGCTATCAGGAACAGGTGACTTGTCATTTTTCATCAGTTTCATTTCTTTTGGGGTTAATTCCCCTTCTAAATTATAAAATAGAACTGTCAGCTTCCTCTAATATTGAAATAAGTGGATTTTCATCATCAAAAAGGCCTTAACGTGCTCATCACATATGTGTGCATCTCTACTTTCATAAAGGTTTTCGTAAGAATGTTTTTGCTGCTGTAATATAAATTCTTGATCCGTTATCTCTGTTTTGTCATCTAAAATTAATTTTTGGATAAAAATATTCTCAGTGTAATGCCTTTTCTCTTAATTACAAAATTATTGACTGTTCCTTCCACATTATTATTATCTTTATTTACCAATGTCATACAACATATAGGCATACATATATACAATAAATAATTCATAAGATCACGATACAATACAAATACATTAATTGATTACAACACAAAAAATAAACATACATTGTACATTAATGATTAAGACAGAAGTTTGAAAATAAAGTTATTATCGTATTTTAGAAATTTCATAGCCAGACATTTCTGAGTTTTGTAGCATTAAAAATATATTTACCAAGATTACATAATTCTTTGGTATTGGTAACACTTAATAGTTGCAACATTTCATAAACAGACAGCTTTTTCCAGTAATATGGTTTTATAAATTCTTTGGTAAATTTACATATGATGGACGTTCCATTTTGCATAAGCTCTTGTAATAATACCTTTATATTTTTTAATTCTAACTCTAATTTTATAATATCTTCTTTGCTTTGACTGTCCATAATGCATAATATATAAATTTGATTCAATATCAGATTCTATCTTTTCCCTCCCCCTTTTCTTAAAAGACGAGTAAGAAATAGTTTTATCACAGAGCATAGTTTTTAGTATTTCCCAAAATAACTGACGTCAGTACTAAATTGAACTTCAAACATATGCTCATGGTCTTCAATCTTGTATTGATTGTCTCAGAAATACAATCTTTGACAATTTTTATATATTCTTGTCTCCGAGAAGAAAGTTGTTAAATTTCCCTGTACCCTTACCCCTTACAAGTTCATTCAAAGGAAACAGTAGATAGACAGGAGAATGATCAGACCTATATGGTACCCCAATATCTACACAGGAGACTGATCAGACCTATATGGTGCTCCAATATCTACACAGGAGAGTGATCAGACCTATATGGTACTCCAATATCTACACAGGAGAGTGATGAGACCTATATGGTACTCCAATATCTACACAGGAGAGTGATCAGACCTATATGGTACTCCAATATCTACACAGGAGAGTGATCAGACCTATATGGTACTCCAATATCTACACAGGAGAATGATCAGACCTATATGGTACTCCAATATCTACACAGGAGAATGATCAGACCTATAGGGTACTCCAATATCTACACAGAAGAATGATCAGACCTATATGGTACTCCAATATCTACACAGGAGAATGATCAGACCTATATGGTACTCCAATATCTACACAGGAGAGTGATCAGACCTATATGGTACTCCAATATCTACACAGGAGAGTGATCAGACCTATATGGTACTCCAATATCTACACAGGAGAATGATCAGACCTACATGGTACTCCAATATCTACACAGGAGAGTGAGCAAACCTATATGGTACTCCAATATCTACACAGGAGAGTGATCAGACCTATATGGTACTCCAATATCTACACAGGAGAGTGATCAGACCTATATGGTACTCCAATATCTATACAGGAGAGTGATCAGACCTATATGGTACTCCAATATCTACACAGGAGAATGATCAGACCTATATGGTACTCCAATATCTACACAGGAGAGTGATGAGACCTATATGGTACTCCAATATCTACACAGGAGAGTGATCAGACCTACATGGTACTCCAATATCTACACAGGAGAATGATCAGACCTACATGGTACTCCAATATCTACACAGGAGAGTGATCAGACCTATATGGTACTCCAATATCTACACAGGAGAGTGATCAGACCTATATGGTACTCCAATATCTACACAGGAGAGTGATCAGACCTATATGGTACTCCAATATCTACACAGGAGAGTGATCAGACCTATATGGTACTCCAATATCTACACAGGAGAGTGATCAGACCTATATGGTACTCCAATATCTACAGGAGAGTGATCAGACCTATATGGTACTTCAATATCTACACAGGAGAGTGATCAGACCTATATGGTACTCCAATATCTACATAGGAGAATGATCAGACCTATATGGTACATCAATATCTACACAGGAGAATGATCAGACCTATGTGGTACTCCAATATCTGATTCAGGTATAAATGTTTGTATGTGAATAATCAAGTCGAACTTGCTTTTATCCTGGTCCCCTCCAAGAGTACCTTTTCATATGGGGACGTCATATTAAAATGGTCAAATTTGTGAATAATTAACCGAAACGACTTGAATAATTCAATTTAGAAAATGACACACCCTTTGCTCCGAATGAACATTGGCTGCATAGTTGAGGTTCGTGCTTTGTTCAAAAGAAATATTTTATAATACTATATTTACAGCTATTATCTCTTTGTTTGTGTCAAAAAAAACATCTACCAAAGGTGCCCACTGAGTTTTGAAACTGGGGGTACAATTGCTGTTTTTTCCTTAACTTTGTACCCCTGTATATAGAAAGTCCCTACAATTTTGGGGGTAAAAAACCCTCTGCAGAGGGTAAATGGGCATGCTGCTACCTACCATTAGACCCATCGCTTAGCTACCTGTTTATGTTCATGGTTAGTAATTCATCGTTAAGCTACCTGTTTATGTTCATGGTTAGTAATTCATCGTTTAGCCACCTGTTTATGTTCATGGTTAGTAATTCATCTCTTAGCTACCTGTTTATGTTCATGGTTAGTAATTCATCGTTAAGCTACCTGTTTATGTTCATGGTTAGTAATTCATCGTTAAGCTACCTGTTTATGTTCATGGTTAGTAATTCATCGCTTAGCCACCTGTTTATGTTCATGGTTAGTAATTCATTGTTTAGCCATATGGTTAGTATATTTTTTTTGGGCAAAAAAAAATGCATTTTATTTATTTGTTTAGCATTGCAAATTCACATTATCTTCTTGTCACATCAGAAAGAGTCTTTTTTTTATTAAGGGAAAGGGCCCTGAAATGGTGCACATTTTAATTTTCCATCATTGATGAGACCCTTTAGATATATAATCAGCTGTGAAAATTCTCCTATATTATTCACTGCAAACAGATGATCCTTTAATGGTCTAGATACTAGTTTAGCCAGCTTTTGTTGGCCGTTACCACTTGATATGCCAATCATCATACCGTATACATCAGCTACTTGCTGAAGAGCGTCAGATGCTTCAACTACATTACTTTCGCTATCACAACCGTACTGCCCGTCAGTGAGCAAGAGAACTTCTTTCTTTACACGTGTCTCTGGTCTCATTCCTGGAAAAAATGTGATCATAAAAGTAGCGAGTGGGTTATTAGTCAAATATAGCTTGGTGTCTTTTTAAATATGGACACATCAGTGGCGTTGTAATGGTCAACGTGCTCGCTTAAGAGTGAGGAAGAACGTGGAATCTTCTCTGGTAGATTAGGACAGTGTGTACATGTGGAAGGACAAGTTTACCAGTGTATCGTTTTTTCAGTGATGTGGATTTATAAAAACTAGTACTTTGGTTTATTGATTTTTTCATGTAGAACGTTTCAGCTACTTTCCTGATGAAAACAAGTTCGCAGACAATAAATCATGTGAGGAAAAAAGTGGCGAAAAGACGGGTCAACTCTCCTGCTCCATTAATATTCACCGTGGAATTCGTGATAAACATCGGGGGATAAGCATAAGGAAATATATTAAATTAAATAAGAAATTATGGTTATAACCCTCCATGCACAAATAATATTAAAATAAAGCAACACAATATAAAAATGGGTAACTAAAAAAAACTACATATGCCTTTTTAGTTAACCCATACTTCCCTTGATCCCACTTGACAGAAATGTAGTATTGAATGTGACAGCTGGTTTTGGTTGGATGCCTAATGTAAATGTATTGTATAGTAGTTGTGTTTGTATCAGCGTTTCTACTTTAGCAAAAAATTATATTATTCATGGGTTAATTTTACATACATATAAATATCGAGCTTATTTTCATTTATTTTTGCAGCTCTAGCAAAATTGCATAATTTCTTTAAATCATTCTTTAGAGGGTGGGTTTGGGTCCTTAAAACAAGCTTAATCCTGTCACTTTTTTTTTAAGTACCTGTAGCAAGCCAGGAAAGTGAGCGGCCATGTATATAATATGAAACAGGCATGGCCATGAATGCTCGAGAATCTGAAAATTATCTGGCAATTTCACGCTCATCAAGTGCATCAAAAGTGTCAAGATTTTTTGGGCCGAGATATATCGGGGACGACTTTTTTTGGGGTCCGAATCTAGTCTCATTCAATCGAACTGTCGTTCCTTATGAAATCGTTAACTTCCGCGTAGAAACAAAAATTCTTGTCAGTATGACAGAAGAGATTTAATAAATAAAAAATATCAATATAAGTAAAACAAGCTAACAAAATGACTTTTATTACACACGGGTTCCGGGTTTCAGTGGTATTGGATGTACGAGAGAGGGTATGAGACTTAGGATCACCTTTGCGCTTTATGTTAAGAAAATCTCTATTAGTTGAGTGTGTTAGTGTGCTACACGGAATGTGCTTACAATGCACAGAATTTTTTTCATCCATCAGTATGTGCAGCCATGTTTGTCAAAAAATCCTAAGTACACATTTTATACCATAAAGAGCTCGCTGACGCTCGCATAATATTATGTGTTAAGGGTATCGATTTTGTATGTGTGTCGATGATGCTTAAGATTGGATTTTGAAATTGCTCCAACAGTGTGGTATTTGCTGTTTTTGATTTTATTAGTGCATGCACTATTATTCATATTGTTATATTGCCTCTAAACCCAACCAAGCACACGGATACATAAATTAATATACAACAATATATGATTATAATCTAACGATTATGAAGTCTCCCAAACCGGCCACTGACAACAGGTTTAAATGGACACTTTGCATTGTGACCAATTCTGAGCTTGAATTTTTGCGGTATTGTGGCGGCCATTTTGAAAATGGAGACCGGTAGAAATTGTTCGATGTTGGGAATCAATTCAGAACATCACAATCTACCTACATATGAAATTTTCTTGAAATCGAACAATGTTGAATTTGTGTGGTATTGTGGTTGCCATTTTATAAATGGCGACCTGTACAAATTTTTCAATGTCGGGAATCAATTCGGGACATCATTATCTACCCACATATCAAATTTTGATGATATCGAACAATGTTGAATTTTAGCGGTATTGTGGCGGCCATTTTGAAAATGTCGATCGGTAGAAATTTTTCAATGTCCGGAATCAATTCGGGACATTATTATCTACCCACATAATTTTTCGATGTCAGGAATCAATTCAGGACATCAT
This sequence comes from Bathymodiolus septemdierum, assembly GCA_963383655.1. NCBI lineage: Eukaryota > Metazoa > Mollusca > Bivalvia > Mytilida > Modiolidae > Bathymodiolus > Bathymodiolus septemdierum. Next base: position 42,456,019 of record OY726519.1, read on the forward strand.
AATCTACCTACATATGAAATTTGTTTGAAATCGAGTGATGTTTAATTTGCGCGGTATTGTGGCATGCCATTTTTGAAAATGGCAGACATCTTGAAAATGAAGTCCCAAAATAACACATATTAAGTTTTTTTTAACCAGTGTCCCAATATCTTCGGTTTAGACAGCCTTTTTTGTTCTTAGTTTTACCATTGTACAATAATGATATATAATACTGATAATTACCATTTGCTATAGTGAACAGCGTCTTTGCCAAGGTTAGTGCCTTCCGTGTGCACGTGCCTTCGCCAGGGAAAGCTATTTGTTTCATTGCTTGTTGTGCATTGGAAACGCTTTGATATCTGTTCAAATTAAATACGATATCAGAGGTCGTTGAGAACAGGATAAAAGACAGTTTTATGTGGTCGTTTGGATTTTCCACTGGATCTAACGAATCATTCAATGGACAAAACATTCCGATTAATTCCGAAAGATCTTCCACTGCTTTGACAAAAGGTTGGTTTCCTATACTCCCTGATCCATCCATTATAAAAAGAAGATCTCGTGGTTCCGTTGGAGGACGAACAAATTGGCCGCCAAATTGTTCTGACGTGGAATTGATTGTGATCGCTGTGAAAATATAACAGAAAATGTACCTTGTATCATAATACGAAAAAGACACTGAAAAATATTAATCCTTCAGATTCAATAGCATGCTGTCGTTAACGTTCCAACAGAATCATGTTGCTGTATGCTTACATACCAATAATGTTGAACAAATAGGAATTTCTATATTTTGGCGCAGATACTATTTATATTTTAATTCTTTAAAACTGACGAAGCATTTATCAATGTACTTTTTTTGTATAAAACAATGACTGGTTAAGAACGAAACTTTACGACAACAGAGATGATTTCAATTTTCCCATTGTGAACTTTCTATTTATGTGAAGCAACTTTTCAGCAGCACCTGTATATAGAGTATATATCTCTGAGGTGATGCGATATTCCAGAGTTTGTAGTTCCTATCAGGATTTCCTTGATATATGGCTGCTACGATTGTTCGGAGTTCGGTAATTTTGTTATTACCCTTATTTACTAACAAGGAAGCTACTGAACCAAGGGTTCCTAGCGGTTAAGTTCGATCTCTAGGTTTCTGTGTAGTGTTTGGTATATCTTTGTTTGTCCTTTTGTCTTTTTTCTTTTCGCTATTGTGTTGTTTGTCCTTCTGCGATTTACGTATTCTGATCATCCCTTTGATATTTTCAAACTCTTATTAATGACTCATTTTAAGCAACTTCAATTTCCTTAAACTATTTTGTATATCCGTTATATATTTTTTTGTTTTTCGGTTGTACATGTAGAAGAACATGTAGCTCTTCTTGCATGCTACAAGTAATCTAACTGGCCACAGAAGATCATAACCATATTTATCATGTCATATATTCCTGACAAAAAGTCACTCGAATGTGACCCCTAATCCGGTTTCGTCAGACCTCTTACACCGTAACATATCAGTAAAGAGAACAAGTGAGTGGTCTGATTTTAATCAAATTGTAATGTGTGTATATATAACTAGGAATATTCCTATACTAAGCTATACAGTGATCATTTCCCAATCAAAGTAGACCATGTAGTCATTTGTAGTTCATTGATTAACACTGTCATTACCTTATAATAATGTTTTGTTTGTTTGCTTGATGGTGTTTAATGCCACTTTCAACAATATTTCAGTTATATCGTGGCAGTCAGTTTTATTGGTGGAGGAAACCGGAGGTCCAGGAGAAAACCACCGACCTGTCGCAAGTCACTGACAAACTTTATCACATAATGGTGTACACCTCACCCAGATCGAGGTTCGAACTCACAACATCAGTGGTGATATGCACTGATTGCATAAATAATTGTAAATCCAACTACCATACGATCACGGCCACGACGGCCCCCACATTTCATTATTTAGACTTAAAGAATAACAGCATAACAAAACATTAACAACTTTTGAATAAACTTCATAAATACTTTTTAAACCAAAACTTACAACCAGTCTTCAAAAATAATTAACATAACCTGGCATTTGATAGACAACCAACACAGATGTCAGTTTTATTTGATAGAAATTAAAGGGTACTGGTCATCTGTAAGCTGATACCCATGTCAGACTCGTTTTGTAATATGTATAATGTTAGTTAGTCATTGTTATATAAACAAGAAGGAGTATGTTGTTTATTTGTATGGATACTCTTGTTTCCTAACTGACCACCATTATAAAACTAAAATATTGCTGAGAGACATCTTAAACACAATCCTAATTTTATTATTTAACTCACGTGCTTCCTTGGTTTCTCGCACAACTGGACATGTAGTTCCATTACCAAGCTCCTTTAGATTTACCAATTTTACTCTTTCAATGGTTCCAAAACCAAAGGGTTCTGTCCAATTACTCCATTCACCAAGCTCACAATCTCTATTAACTGTTGTATCATAGAATGAAAAAAAATGTTCCATTGAAAAGTAGTCACGAGAAGCCGTTTAAAGTGTGCAGGTATTTTACATAATTTTACACAAATAGATGGTATGCGTATTTTTATAAATTATCTGACATTACAATAAAGCAGATAACGGATGACAATAAATATAAAGGCACATATAAGAGGTATGAAAATATATAGTCAATTTATAAAGCACAAATTCTTATTCCATATAGTTTGTTTTTCTGCCCAAATTAATGACTTTTATTTAATATCTCTGTTGGTGGACTATTATCAAAACTAGGGTCAATCTCTCTCACGCATAGATATGTGATTCTATCTATTCTGTTTAAGCCCTTTGGTTTACTCATCCCAAATACCGTTTAAATCATTTGGTTTTCCAGTCTGTTACTATGAGCGTACCTGATGAAGGTTATTCCAGAAACAATCTGTTACTATGAGCGTACCTGATGAAGGTTATTCCAGAAACAACCTGTTACTATGAGCGTACCTGATGAAGGTTATTCCAGAAACAATCTGTTACTATGAGCGTACCTGATGAAGGTTATTCCAGAAACAACCTGTTACTATGAGCGTACCTGATGAAGGTTATTCCAGAAACAACCTGTTACTATGAGCGTACCTGATGAAGGTTATTCCAGAAACAATCTGTTACTATGAGCGTACCTGGTGAAGGTTATTCCAGAAACAACCTGTTACTATGAGCATACCTGATGAAGGTTATTCCAGAAACAATCTGTTACTATGAGCGTACCTGATGAAGGTTATTCCAGAAACAATCTGTTACTATGAGCGTACCAGATGAAGGTTATTCCAGAAACAACCTGTTACTATGAGCGTACCTCATGAAGGTTATTCCAGAAACAACCTGTTACTATGAGCGTACCTCATGAAGGTTATTCCAGAAACAACCTGTTACTATGAGCGTACCTCATGAAGGTTATTCCAGAAACAACCTGTTACTATGAGCGTACCTGATGAAGGTTATTCCAGAAACAGGTCATTCACACTAAATTAGAATATTTACGTTTTTTATTATGCTAAATGTACAATAAAAGAAAATGTTGATGAACAACATGAATCACACTAATACATAAAAACGGAGGGGGGGGGGGGGGGGCTAACTCAGGTCGTCCGGAAGGGTGGGCAGTTCATTACAACAGCAAAGTTTATATTTGGAAACCGGCTTGTACATGAACAATTCGTCAATTCACGACAATTTGTGTATTCTGCGACATACATTCATCACAAAAAAAAAATTCAATGTCTGATTATCTGCAAAGAAGTAAAGATATATAGTGTAACGGCAACTTCGTGTACGGAAATTGAAACATTAAGCTATGAGCTATTAGTTTCTGAAATGTCGATACAATTCATTATAATTTATATCAATTTATATTAATCAATTTGATAATTCTTTTTAAGGGGTCTTCGTGGCCGCGTTCTCATGGTAACCAATGTCAATCGCCATCAGGTAATTCAATATTGACTAGATACGATGCATGGCGAGGTATACCCAATACACCTGTGTGTGTCCTGTACTTGGTCAGGTTGTTGGTTATCCTCTGTCAATAAAACTGACTGTCACGATAACGGCATAATTGAAATAATGTAAATAATCCATAATCCCAATAACCCCATCCCATTTTATTTAATCAATGAGTTCCCGTTGCTTTCATTTCACATACAAGTATGGCTAAAAAAAAAAAGCTTATATTATATAATTTCATGCTTTTTGTTTTGTATTTTTGTTGTTTCTTTTTTTTCCCCATTTTTCACAAGTGACAAGAATTCATAATGTTGTATATTGTAATTTACTATTGCTGACGCATGTACTATTGTAATTATTTATTATGTGGAGAGGATTCTTGTAAATTGATATAATTTGTGTCCAATCCAATTGTTATAATATTTAGCAATAAAATATGTTTAATCTAATAAACAAGAAGGAGTATATATGGTGTTTAACGCCACTTTCAACAATATTTCAGTTATATCGTGGCAGTCAATTTTATTGGTGGAGGAAACCGGAGGTCCAGGAGAAAACCACCGACCTGTCGCAAGTCACTGACAAACTTTATCACATAATGGTGTACACCTCGCCCAGATCGAGGTTCGAACTTAAAACATCAGTGGTGATATGCACTGATTGCATAAATAGTTGTAAATCCAACTACCATACGATCACGGCCACGACGGCCCCCACATTTCATTATTTAGACTTAAAGAATAACAGCACAGCAAAACATTAACAACGTTTGAATAAACTTCATAAATACTTTTTGAACCAAAACTTACAACCAGTCTTCAAAAATAATTAACATAACCTGGCATTTGATAGACAACCAACACAGATGTCAGTTTTATTTGATAGAAATTAAAGGGTACTGGTCATCTGTAAGCTGATACCCATGTCAGACTTGTTTTGTAATACGTGTAATGCTAGTTAGTCATTATTATATAAACAAGAAGGAGTATGTTGTTTATTTGTATGGATACTGTTGTTTCCTAACTGACCAACATTATAAACTGAAATATTGCTGAGAGACATCTTAAACACAATCCTAATTTTATTATTATCTCACTTGTTTCGGTTTCTCGCAAAACTGGACATGTTCCATTACCAAGCTCCTTTACTTTTACCAATCTTACTCTTTCAATGATCCCAACAGCTGACGGTTCTGTCCAATTACTCCATTCACCAAGCTCACAATCTCTATTAACTGTTGTATCATAGATGAAAAAAAATGTTCCATTGAAAAGTAGTCATGAGAAGCCGTTTAATGTGTGCAGGTATTTTACATAATTTTACACAAATAGATCGTATGCGTATTTTTATAAATTATCTGACATTACAATAAAGCAGATAACGGATGACAATAAATATAAAAGCACATATAAGAGGCATGGAAATGTATAGTCAATTTATAAAGCACAAATTCTTATTCCATATAGTTTGTTTTTCTGCCCAAATTAATGACTTTCATCTTAATATCTCTGTTGGTGGACTATTATCAAAACTAGGGTCAATCTCTCTCACGTATAGATATGTGATTCTATCTATTCTGTTTAAGCCCTTTGGTTTACTCATCCCAAATACCGTTTAAATCATTTGGCTTTCCAGTCTGTTACTATGAGCGTACCTGATGAAGGTTATTCCAGAAACGAGTCGTTCACACTAAATTAGAATATTTACGTTTTTTATTATGCTAGATATATAATAAAAGAAAATGTTAATGAACAACATGAATCACACTAATACATAAAAACGGGGTGAGGGGCGAACTCAGGTGCTCCGGAAGGGTGGACAGTTCATTACGACAGCAAAGTTTATATTTGGAAACCGGCTTGTACATGAACAATTCGTCAATTCACAACTTGTGTATTCTGTGACATACATTCATCACACAAAAAAACTTTAATGTCTGATTATCTTCAAAGAAGTAAAGATATATAGTGTAACGGCAATTTCATGTACGGAAATTGAAACATTAAGCCACGAGCTATTAGTTTCTGAAATGTCGATACAATTCATTATAATTTATATCAATTTATATTAACCAATATGGTAATTCTTTTCTAAGGGGCTTTCGTTTCCGCGTTCGAATGGTCACCAATGTCAATCGCCACCGCATAATACAAGATTGACTAGATACGGTGTATGGTGAGGTACACCCAATACACCTGTACGTGTTCTTTACTTGGGCAGGTTGTTAATTATCTTCTGTCAATAAAAATGACCGTCACGATAACGGCATAACTGAAATAATGTAAAAAACCAAAATCCCAATAACCCTCTCCCATTTTTTTTCATCAATAAGTTCCCGTTGCTTTCCTTTCACATACAAGTATCGTAATAAAAAAAAGCTTATATTATATAATTTCATGCTTTTTGTTTTGCAAAGTGCCAAGAATTTATAATGTTGTATATTGTAATTTACTATTGCTGACGCATGCACTATTGTAATTATTTATTATGTGAAGAGGATCCTTGTAAATTGATATAATTTGTGTCCAATCCAATTGTTATAATATTTAGCAATAAAATATGTTTAATCTAATCTTAATTCAATCCATAATCCGGATCGATTAAGGAAGTTTTAGTTTGATATTTCTGATTAATTGTTTTACTTACCTATTTGAAATCTGGCTGGAGCTTGAAAAGAGAGACATATTTTTTATCAAAATACAGATATCTATTTTAGTTATCATAAATCTTATATAGGGCCCGGGTTGCTCAGTGAGTTAGGTAGTTGGATTACCTAACAACTCATACAAGCCTATCACCAATACCACATGGGTTCGCGCCCGGCTTTGTAGATTACAAAAAAAAGAGTGCACTCGACTCGCAGCCACAAGTGATAAAGTTTACCAGTTGCTTGCCATTGATCGGTGGTTCTCTCCGGATACTCCGGCTTCTTCCACCACTAAAAACTCGTCGCCATGATATAGCTGAAATATTGCTGAAAGTGGTGTAAAACACCAAAATTCAATCAAAATCAATCAAAAATCTTATGCAATATATATCTTACAATAATCATGAAAATATAAACTCTTCCCTTAACAATCATTCATCGAAACCATATTTATGTTATCTTAATAGTTTTAGTTCTACTCGGTATAAAAATCTGATCTTTTAACTGGTCATTTTAAGCAATTGGTTATCAATATCTTTAGGTGCAAGCAGAAATTGTTGATGATGAATTATTGTATATTTTACTTACGTTCTTGAACGCTGGCTGAAATTTGAAAAGACAGACTATGTTTATCAAGATACACATTATAGTTATATTATAGTTTTCATAAATATTATGCAATAAGAATCTTACAATAATCATGAAAATACCCCTTCTTCACTAAACAATCATTCATAGAAACCATATATAGAGGTTACAGTTATGGTGTTTTCAACAATATTTCAGTTATATCTTGGCGGTCAATTTTATTGGTGGGGGAAACCAGAGTACCCGGGGAAAACCACGGACCTGCCGCACCTCACTGACAAACTTTATCACATAATGTTGTATATACCGTGATAAAACTCCAGATATATTTTAATTCGCACATGCGTATTTACGAACAAATCATAAACATCATTCCTAAGTGAATCCGTGTATTCCTACTGTGGTGCATATATAAAACATAAAAATTCTTGTATTGTTTCTTGACATAACTTTTTTTCTTGAAATAATACCTATGACAACCATCTATCGATTTTGGCGTTTGTAATTGTTTTCTGGTGATATTGACACAAGCTGGCTATTGATTTATTTTGCGATTTTGTGAGCATTTTACTTGTTTAAGTTGCAAAATTCAAAATGCCATAAAATTACAAAATATCAGTAACTTGATTGCATCACCATCTAGTTACCCATATAAGAAATAAACGTTAGAGAATACCGAAGGGGCAATCACAAATGGGCAATCCTGAGAAACTGATAACATAGGGTACACAAGACCAAAACAAAAACACAACACAATATGTGTCTGACACCACTATATGCAAACAAACACAAATAACGTAAATAAGACATTTAATAGCCATCCTACAGACAACTGGAGGTAAAGACGATCCGAGCATCGCTTTATAAGGATATCGTAACAGACGTCAAAACATGGAACTCAGAACGTAAAGACACATAATAGAACAACACAAAAAACTAAAAAGATGAACATCACGGACGGTTAGTGAATATTGTTATGACATGCATTTCCATTACTGACTTCCACTGTCAAAAATAAGTTCGATTTTTTCTACTATAATCGAAATAATTCATGGAAGCCATAGTTTGTATAACGTTTTAACTATCGCTCGGGATAAAAATATTTACGAAAATAATGTTACCCATTTTCAAACTGGATACAAACTATGGCATCTATTAATCATTTCTTAATTTTACTTACGTTCTAGAAAACTGGCTGAAATTTGAAAACACAGACACTAGTTTATCAAAATACACATATTTATTATAGTTTTTATAAATATTATGTAACAAGTATCTTACAATAATCATGAAAATACCCCTTCCCTTCCCTTAACAATCATTCATGAAACAATGCTTAGATTATCTTAATAGTTTTTGCTCTACTCAGTATAAATATCTCTTTTACCTGGTTATTATAGTTAGTTGGTTATGAGGAACCTTAAACAACATATTTAGATGTAAACTACAATCTTACAACTCGGGTACTATGGTTCATGAAATCTGATCTTGATAGAAGAGATTAAACATACCAAAGTGGTAATCAGAAGCCGTAACTCGGAGGACATACAATACATGAATCCTTCGAAAATATAGGGTGAACTCAGGTGCTCCTGGAGTGTCAGCAGTTCCTGCACCACAAGATGAAAGATAAATTATTAAGTACACTTCCTAAATCACTAAATATATAATAGCGCGAATATAGTATGATATTTGAAGCAATCTGAACGTAATGGGTGGTGCATAAGAGTGAATAAAACGATGGTTTCGCGCTGGATTACATATAATATCATTACGATAGCGTTGTTGATGTGGGATAATTTTATACCGAAAATTACATCTATATTGTAGGTAAAACATCAAAATTTGAATTCATGTTTTCACCAGTTCGCGTACAATAAAATGAAGAAAACTATATCACACTGTTGGGACAGTCCCACAATCTAATGAAAGAGCTCATCTTCTGCTCCTCCAAGTCGTCATTATAGATTACATTCGCATGTTTCCCAGCTAGATCTACCCTCTGCTTCTGACCGTGAGAGTTAGGGCAAACACATTAAATTGACAGAAACGATAATATACTTCATTAAAATTAATGACGGAAATGTCGGAACACATTATGACGGCCACTTGAAAGGATACACTTATCGATGTCGTACCTATGGAAAGGGTACATTGATGGTTCATTGTTGTAATGTTAAGAACGCTTTGAGTTACACTCTATGTCATATCTTAACTTGCCCTTACGATGATCTTAAAATGTGTTCTAATTACCGTTCCCAGAAAGGAAACGATCATCTTTACCAATAATAAAAAAAATCACCAATAGACCTATAAATACTTACGTAACGTAAAATACAGGATAAGACCAATAGTTCCAGGAATGCCCATTAGTACTATCGTTACCCCTGTGATTATTTTGCATAACCGTACTTTCTGAAACATATAAAGAATTTGCATATTGAAGTTGTCTAACAGTTTCATTATCACCATTAATTATATATTGTATTTTAATTAATACCGCAATTAAAGAGCATGTTTTGACAAATATGATTACAATACCAATTGAGTTTTACGTGATGCGGATCAAAGCATGCGCAATCAATTATATTAGGATATCCACGATTTTTGGGATATTTGAATGTAATGTTGTTGATATATATAGGATGTGGTCGAGTGGTCTAGGGCGCTGGACGTAAGGCTAAGCGAATGGTGCTGCAGTGTATCAATGGTGTGGGTTCAAATCCCGTCGAGGTAAGAACAAAAATTGGACAGCTCTAAAATCTAATCCTAACACTGTTTGGTTTAATTTTCAGACGTATATATATATATAAATATATATACGTCTGAAAATTAATATATATATAACAAGAGCTGAAATCTCGTGTGAATAATTCGAATGTCCAACGCATATTGTGTTGTATTTTTTGCTTTGTCTTTCTTCGTCTTGTGTTCCCAATGTTGCCAGTTTATCTGGATTGTCCATTCTTGACCGCCCTTCGGTTTTCTCTAACATTTATTTGCAAGTAGTGGTCATTAGTTGTCCCTTACATGGCCTGACGCTGTCCATTATATTCACTTAGTCCTGTGGCAATCTCAAATTGTATTCATTGACCCATACCAGTGATATCTTTTTAACAATATAATTTATTGTTTGTAAATCATGTTCTTGCTATGAGTATGTTTTATGTTTTTATTTCTATCGGCCAGATGGCATTAGCCCGAGGGTTGATATCGGTCGAGGGATGATAACAGTCGTGATATGGAAAAAGGCATGCATTAATCTATTTATCACATATTTCAACATTGAATTAAAAAGAACAAAATTAACTTCCCACAAAGACACCAAACTGATGGATATGAGTGATCGATATCGGTTGAGGGTTCTACTTCCGAAACGTCAACAAATCTTTCCTCGCTGAACGACATTTTCCAAACGACAATTAACAGTTGGGCGGAAGTGACGTCATGGGGCTCACGAGAGGCTTGATATCGTGTTATCAGAGTTTTGTCCCGATAGCAGATATCGCTCTGGCACTTCCGGTGTTTATGTATGGGCAAAATTTACGTTATTACTTATTAATTTGTGATAATATACCTTATCTTCTCCATCTTTATCACTCTTTCTGAGTTTGTCTGGATTTTCCTCAATAAATATATCATCGAGATTTATTTCACCATTTATCTGAGAAGGGAAAAACATAGTTACAAAGTTATATGTTGTAAACAGTTCATTTTGATAAGCATAATACCCCCTTAGCAGTTTGCGAGGTGTACACCAGTATGTGATAAAGTTTGTCAGTGACTTGCGACAGATCGGTGGTTTTCTCCGGGTCCTCCGGTTTCACTCACCAATAAAACTTACCGCCAATGAAATATTGTTGAAAGTGGCGTTAAACACCATCAAGCAAACAAAAAAAAACCTTTAGCAGTCGATTCAATGTGTTCGTATTACATTCAAATAAATGACCAAGAAAATCGTGTTCACAAATTTTAACTGACAGACAACTATCAGCATAAACAATGACATAACAGATGAAAGACTAATCGGTACCATACTAAAAAGCAAGGTCAGCACAAGTCAGAAAACAATGGGAGTGAGGACAATGCTAAGTTTTCGTGACATGTTTATAAATGTCTTTTTTGTTAACTGTTAAAGCATGATATATCTATCAAGTAAATTGTTGAAACCGCATCGGTGGCATCCTCGCCTCGAGTTCGGTAGATCGTGGGTTCGAGCCCGGATCGGGTCAAACCAAAGACTAAAAAATATGTATGTGTTGCCTCTCCGCTAAGCACGCAGCATTAAGGAGAAAGAGGAAAACTGGTTGGCTCGGAAGCAGAATAATATATCCAAGTGGAGCGACACATCTACCCACGGACTGTTGTTTCAATGAGCTAGCACTATAAAAACCAAATCAGCGTATTGGTCTAGTACAAAACGGACCTCATCATCATCTCATTAAAACTTAACTTGTCCTCGCCATGATATAGCTGAAAGATTGTCGAATTGGCGTTAAACAACAATAATTCACTCACTCACTCACTCTAAACATTTATTTTACCATTCAATATGGTGTGTTCACGTTTCTCCCACTTTTTATTTTTTGGAATACAGGTAGAGAAAAATGTGTGGGAGAAACGTGAATAATGTGTAAAATGGATTAAATAAATTTACCTGTTATTAGACTTACAGTGAATCCAGTATAAATAAAACTTCATATTTAAAATAAATAAAGAAGAAAATATTTATTATCATATTTCATTAAATAGCACTTTAATAAATTCAGTAAATTTAAACTAATGCAATACACAATTAAAATAATAAATGTAATATACAAATAAATGAGTACAATAAATTTAATAAGAACAGTTAGGTATGATGTACACAATATGTAATACAAGTATGAATATAAAAGAAGAATCACATATATATATAAAGTATGGTTCAATTGCCCACTTGCGATAAAACTATCGTTACTGTTAAGAGCTATCGTCCGTGAGAGTAGGTATATCGATTTCCGGCTTTAGGTGTGAAACCACCAATTAATTTCTTTAAGGTTTTCTACTAAATTTGTGTTATTTCGAGCCTACCTGGCCATTTTATTTTAAGTTTAACCTTTCCAAGACCATATATTTTCTGAAACGTACATGATTCCTCTACGTTCTGTCAAAATATCAGGGCATGTTTAAAATCTTGCAGTGAAATGCCAGGCTACGGAAAACACCTACTCTAAAAATAGCTCGGTCATCCCCCAAAAATTTAGTATTTATAGGTCATGCATCAAATCCTCCATAGAGGTATTGAAATACAACTACTAGTAAGTCCATCAATTTGGGTTCAAAATAATCCCGATATATTTAACTTCAATTATCAGTTTTAATCATTCAATTCCATTCAGTAGTTTTCACAATACTACAAAGTGAAAGGAACTTTTTTCTTGAAAAGGGACTACTTTCGTTCTAAGCTCGGATTGGTGAATTAGTGGTTTTACACCTTTAGAGTTTCCTGGCGGATGATTCAAAACTTCAACACCATATCAAATTAAATGAAATCGCTTGATGATATTGACCATAAATCAACAGTAGAAGATTTGTTAACTCTAAAGAAAACAGACTTGGTAACTTTCCTCAGAAAATTTAATGAGAAAATATCAGGAAATAAGTCCGAACTTGCCCTTAGATGTTACAATGTCAATCAACTGAACCAATAGTTTGATTATTAGAAATGAAATTTTGCAGTGATCATTAAAATTTAAGAGAGTATTGCCCCAGATGCTCCTCCATCGATTAGTGTAATTCGCTCCTTGATTCTCGTGAGACGCCGATAAATGGGGGTCAGACCTATAATCCGACAGCCCGATAGTCCGACAGCCCAGTAGTCCGACAGTCCGGTAATCTGACAGTCCGATACTAGATAATCCGACAGACTAAGTACATTTAATAGCTAATCTAGAAAAATAAAATATCTGTTCTTATTAGAAATATTCGCCTAATCGAGTTTGAGCACTGTGAAAGTAAGATGCTGGCGTTACTATATTCTTCTGTGGTTTACTGATGCATATACTAGTATTAAAAACTGGCGTTGAAAGATTCTTATGTGGTTTACTGAAGTATATATTACAAATATTTTCGTAAGATTAACTGTTTTATTTTTTGTGTGTTCAAATGAGAGAAGATTATATAATTACCTTTATACAACATTTCTTGAATTCAATTGTGTAGAATCAACATAAAGATCATATTTAGCGTAACATATCTCACATTGGCGATTCAAGATGGGGGCGTTTAGACCTTTCGCTAGGAAACTTAAAAAAAAACCAGTTAAAATATACTATAAAATCGGCAAAAATTAGGCTAGAATCCCTTTAAAAATCTGTGGATTTTATTAACATTGATGAAGTCGCACATTTTAACATTCGGAAATTTTCTGAAAACTGAAGCATTTCAATGTTCCCTTGCGAGATTCGACGCGGAAAGAAAACATCACTTTACTTTGTCTTCTTTTTCACAAGGGAGGATATTGAAGAGGAGTGAGGCTTACAAAGATTTTAATAGCATATATTGTGAGTTTTCCATGACTTTCTTTTATTTCAAAAAGTCATGTTAATCCCATCTTCGTTAGCCAAGGGTTACGATCCGCTCTACTCATCTTCACCCTTGGCATCGTCAGATGGATTTTCGAGGTTTATATGTAATGCAGCTAGTGGTAGCTGCAACCAATCAGAACGGGCTTTACAAAAAACACATATTCTGTAGGAAAAATGTCAACAAAATAAAAATGCGAAAAATCGTCACTCCAGCACGATTTTGATAGTATAAAAAAGTTTGTGCGATTATCCGCTACATTATTCGTACACAAAGTTTGTACGAGGAGACACTGCCTATTATAATCTCGGGTCAATTTTCAGGGCATTCAAACGAAAGGAAATGAAAGCCTCGCATCGATTGGCTGAAAATGACATCATTGCAAGGGGTATAACTTTCAAAATCCAGCAGGTGGCAGTGCGCGGGAATTACGAAAATCCGTCTAACGATGCCAAGGGTGAAGATGAGTAGAGCGGATCGTAATCCTTGGCTAGCGAAGATGTATTAACCCATACATTGTATTTCAAATGCCCGCTTGTTTTGTAATGTGTCCGTCCGTTGCCGGTAATATTTTTTATATATACCCCCATCACCATACAAAGTTCAAGATACATTTTAGAATTAGTATTCCAAACTACTAATTACGACCTTGACCGTGTACGCAAATATATTAACTTGCATCCAGTCTCCTACATGTCACTTTACAGTGCATTTTGACACTTTAAATTTTTTCAGTCAATGTTCATGGTGTATATTCATAATGACTCCTTTCCGATTAAATCGGCGTTCTTGCCTCCTTTCCGAATCGGGAAACGCTTCCATTCCGACTTTCGATTTATCTTCACAATAGACGGTGAGTACGTTTTGTCAATTTATCTTTTAATTGCCATATTTAGTGACTGAAAACATAGATGACGGAACACAATACACATACAAGAAATCGGAATAGGATCCTACGTGATCTCACTGGGCGATGATGATTTTATTTTCAGCGCACAAAAAATATGTGTTACATATCTACGCAACGCCAAGAAGCATGAAGAAGGAAAATTTCAAAAACGTGATGTTTCTCGAGTAACATGTCTATCAAAACCAATTACACAACAATTTAAAAACAATAACAGTTCCATTGAAATAGATAATAGGTTTATATCAAAGTTTGCATGTACATAAAGCACGATTATTGTAAAACAAGTATAGAACGCCTCTTTTCAGAGCATGGAAACGATTCTTTTCGGATAACCATTTGCATTGTTCGTCTTACATGATCTTACATTAATCATTTACTTTACAACATTTCAGTGTGTGGAATATGACGTAATATTTACAGTGCAATTATTATATCCCCTAACGTCTTTGTATGCCTATTAAGTTGGTGTTTTTAACATGTTTAGACATGTCATCGGGCACGTCCGATGCTCTCATTTTCATATTAATATTTTAGTTTTCTTTGTGGGTCTGTCTTTAATTGTTCTGTGTTATTTGTGTGACTTTTATTTCCTGACTTTGTCACGTTCTTTTACATGTTTTCACAATCATGGCAATATCGTTCAAACATCATCGATTCACCTTCTGAAAGGAATCGTTTCTTTACCCCCTCAAAGGAATCGTTTCCAGAATAGATGTTATATTCGACTGATCGGAAAAGAGGCGTTTCTTTGATTTTTGTAAATCACCAATTTTTCTGAAATTTACTAAAAAAAAATTAATCGACAAAATATGAATGTATAACAAGGACGGTACCAGATTGCAAAATAAAGGTGTTAATTTAATTGTCTATCTCATATTTTGAACATTAAGGTGATTTATGTACGACACACTCACCTCACCGTTTACAGTGTCACAGATTTCGTCCAGAAGATAGGTCAACTAACCCTTTTAAAAGCTAATGTTCCGTGAACTGCTCAGAAAAGTCTTACATATCTTTTGTGTTCATATCAATCAGTTTAAAATGCATGTTGTCAGAACATAGCTCCGATAGGTTGAGTTTTCCGATTCGGAAAGGAGGCAACAACGCCGATTTAATCGGAAAGGAGTTATTATACACCGTGATGTTATTCAAAAAATAGAATGTCATGCGACCTTGACCTCGTTCAACGTTTTTGAGCGTTAAAACAAATAGTGATGATGGGTACTTGTACATATAATTGACATGTGTCGCATGAATTTCAATCGGGTTTGGGTATATATATAATGTTGGGAGATAATTTTTAAGGGCAATTGTAGTATGGCCGCAAGAGTTATAGTCGATAACCGGGGAGGTAAGGTCCTCATCCATATTAACGGATTTATATATAAGAAAAACAGACAAAGGACAGAATCTATTTATTGGCGTTGTTGGAGAAAAAATGCAGGGCAAATTTAAGAACAAATATTTTCGACTTAAATGATATGAATCCAAATATCCAGATTCTACAAGAAAATGAGCATACCCATGAGGAAGACGATGATATGATAGGGAAAAATGAAGCATTGTATCAAATGAAAGATGTTGTTAGAGAAGACCCTACTGTCCCCATAAAAAGAGTGCACAATAAAGTTGCTCGAGCTATGAACAGGGGGGGGGGGGGGGGGTGGTGACCGGGAACATATACCAGAATTCCATAGAATTAGAACATCAATGACCCGCACAAGACTTGAACATTTCCCTGCCGTTCCTCACACCGTTCATGACATTTCAATAGAAGACACGTGGAGAGAAACATGGTCTGGTGACAATTTCTTTGTGCACCATGACAATGACTGGGGCATCCTTGTATTTACCACAGATGAAAATCTAATATGCCTACAAAGATGGACTGTACCTTCCGCACAGCACCTTCTCCGTATAGACAGTACATTAGTATACACGGAAAGTTCAGAAATAGGGTTATCTGCTTAGTAAATGTCCTGATGACCGGGCAGCTAATTGGTCAATATAGGCAAACATTACAAGTAGTAAAGCAAAATGTCAGAAGAACAAGCAGACATCGATGGCGTCCACACGTAGTAATATCAGATTATGAACAGTCTCTAATTGCTGCGGTCAAAAAAGAACTTCCAAATTCCAGAATAAGTGGTTGCTACTTTCATTTTGGACAACATTTATGGAGAAGAGTGCAATCTCTTTGATTAGCTAGAGACTATAAACAAAATAGGAGACTGAAAAAGACAGTCAGGAAAGTGATAGCGATTGGTTACCGGTATTTACATATGGCACTAGAGAGGCAACATTTTCTGCTGTTGATTTGAAGCCGTAAAACGCGAAGATTGCAGCGCCAATTTCTCGTGTTTCTTCACTTCTTCAACTACTTTGAAGCAAACTATTTGAATGGAATCTTTGTCTCTCAAATGTGGAATGTTTATGAACGAAACATGGACACCCGCACCAATAATTACGTTGAAAGTAAGTAAGAATTCTCGATTGATTGATTGATTGATTGATTGATTGATTGATTGATTGATTGATTGATTGATTGATTGATTGATTGATTGATTGATTGGTGTTTAACGTCCAGCGAGCAATTTTTCAGCTATATTCAGGACGAGAACATTTAAAAATTTAAACGCCACGGGACTCGAAACAAGGAAAGCTGATGGGTAGGGACGGATAATTTAGCCAGTGCAACAGGTCTCCTATGGACCACTCATCATGAGCATAATGCTCATAATGAGCTGTTACACTGGGTTCTTTAACGTGCGAAGAGGGTGGCAATCTCAACACGGGACCTCGGTTATATTCTATTCTATTATGATAATAGGTGTTACCTAACTTGGGACGAAGTCCAATATTTTTTTTTAAACAATATTAACTCAGAAGAAGAAGAAATATATGGACCTATATTTTTTGTTCAAAGTAGACCGGGGGCGGATCCAGACTTTCTCAAAAGAGGGAGCAAATAGGGGGACCCAAACCCAATTTTTCCGTCGTTTTTAAAGGTTTTTCGCCAAAACAGGAACCTGCCTCCTCCTGTAGACTGTGCACCCAGTCCGGTGTTGCATAATCCGGTACTCGACGTCTCAATTTCATAGACCAAAAATCAATCAATCAATCAATCAATTTCATAGAAAATATTATTTCGGACAGGAGAAGGAAGAAATGAAACTCTGTTTAATGATATTGTCAGTTCTATGGTATATGTTTAATGGGCTAGAATACACTGCGATTTTGAGTCATTTTTTAACATTCATAACCGGAAGTAGTTCCAGATTACTGCGCATCCGACTTCCTGCAGATTTAGCACTGTATAGGTTTACGGTGTGTCATTTCCGGTGCAAGGAATTTAATCCATTAGTGATATGGATCTGGAATCAAAAAATTGCTATTTCTACCATAGTTGGGACTTCGTCCCATATAAAGACACAAAATGACAACAAAATCAAAGTTTCATGTAGCGCGAATCAACAAAATGTTACACTACATGTTAAACATGACCATCAATATCGTAGGAACTTTAAATCTCTCAACAGAATTTGGTGCATTGTTTGTTTTTTCTGCATTTATTGAGACGCTTAATTTTTTTTTTCAAGAAATGCGTCCTCCGTTCTCCATGTTGAATGCAAAGCGCTTTGAGGTTGTTTACGTTTTACACCATCTTTACATCATGTATAGCAACGTAAAGATACCCAGTGACGTTACGTAGCTACCAGTCGGTAGCATGGGTTTTGTACCAACGGGTCATCGACCAATCAAAAGCCGACATTTTTATCAAGCCGGGGATAATGGGGATCATTCAGCAAATTTCTTTCGACAGACGTCTCTGTTGTTCCATAAGTGGTTAGCGGAACGTTTTAATCTCGATGACGTTTGAATTGTTAACGTTGGGTACAAGGACACGTCAATATATAATGCCCTTATAATATGAATAGGAAAATTCTGTGAACTCGTTCACAAACAAAACTGTTCCCACGACTTTTTTTAATTTTTATAAATTATAACATTATTGTACAAGTTACAGAGGAAATAGCGTGTTTTTTTTACATTTCCCAAGATTTTCCACTACATATCGTGGGTGTGTTTTTTCAATCCCGATCGTGGTATAGCGTGCTTTACGTCGCGGAACACACTATATAATGGTATTTAGCACGACGTGGTTGGAATTTAAGGAAATGGCGCAAGATCCATTGGTCAGTCGAGAGCCGGTTTCTGCTTCATGAAACCGACGGCCGGATGAGGTTTTGGAGAAACAAAAATACAGCTTATACACCAAGGAACATCAAGCCAACTGTCCCTTACGGTGCAGGCTCAGTAATGGTTTGGAGGTGTATCTCTAATGACTGCAAGCTGGATTTAGTCACAATACAAGGCAACCTAACTGGTGATCAGTACATCAGAGACGTCTTGCAACCAGTTGTTGTCCCCCATTTCGACAACCACCCACTAGCTACATTGTATAACTGGAATTGAATTGGGTGAACATGCACATCATATGAATCCATCTTAATTTTATTTTTCTTTCTGTTTGTGAATATTTATCATTGATTCGTTATTAGTGCTACATAGAGTAATGCATGCCTTTTATGTACTTCTTTATTGTAACATATTGTAATTTGGAAAAGACTTCATAAGTTTGTTTAACTTGTGTCTAATCCATTTTGTCTGTTTAATTGGCAAATAAAATATGCTTAAACTACAAGGTCTGTGTATATGGATGACAACGCCAGGCCTCATCGTTCAAGAGCAGTAACGCCTATCTCCGAAGCGAATCCGTGACTTCTGTTCCTTGGCCAGCCATGAGCCCGGATTTGAATCCCATAGAGCATATTTGGGACATGTTAGGCCGTCGTATACAGGCTCGGGAACCTCCTGTGCAAAACATTCGTCAGTTGGAAGCAGCATTGCATCGGGAATGGCAGCAGCTATCACAACAGGACATCCGACGTCTAACTGGAGGGATGAGACGCAGGGTTGAGGCCGTCATCCACGCACGTGGGGGTTACACTCGGTACTGAACTTTGAACAATAGATGTCGTCAAGTGATTCATAAGTGACGTTTTGAAAGTGAAATGACATTCCAATCGTGCTTTTTGAACTGTGAAGGTCAATACTTAAAATGGACATGTTTTACTGCAAAAACTGGCATTGTGATATTGTGATTAAATATTCATTAAATTTACATTTTTCTTGATTTATTTTTTTTTGGGGGGGGAGTTCTTACAGCCAATGTAATGTCCTAACAGGTCACCATTGCGTTCTTGAGATTATCTGGTCAGTAATCTCGTGATACTTGTCGTATCATTTGTCATTTCAAAAAAACATGGGGGTGCTTAACTTTTTTCTTTGTGTATATTATATGACAGAACGGGATGGTGAAACCATATGGTTATTGCTAGGGTAAAAGTATTTTTGCTTTTTTTAATTGTCGATATCATATCAAACTGTCAAACTATTATTATTGATAATCATACAAAAAACAGAGGTAACTCTTTTTGAGTGAAATGAATATAATTTTGATGCTATCGACAAACTAATGTTAAAAAGAAAAGCTGACGACGAGTTCAAGATAATTGTCTTAAAACAAAGAATGTTTTCCAAGATGGTTAGGGCCCTCCATTCTTGTAATACTACTGTATGAGCGTTAAGATCCGTGCAAAGCCATGGGAAAGCCATCAACACAAGACTATCACATTGTCTTCGAGTAAATTTCAAAATTCGTGGAAAAGCTAGTTTGTTCGTATGAAAGTATGTTTGTAATGAATACAAAAAGAAATTGTCAAACCATTATAAAATTATGTCATTACTCAAAAATGCTAAATAAACACAACACTTTATTGAACTATTTCCGTACAAAAAAAAAAAAAAAAACATTCAGTATCAGTAATTAACCTTTACTTTTTTATGTCAAATAGCTTGAAAGAAAGAGTTACCAAGCTCTTACATTTGTCTGACTTAGATTTGTTTAATAAATAGCTTTAATCAGGTAGATCAAACGATCTGATTGTTTATTTGTTCGGGATTGATTGCCAATCAACCAGGTAAAATGGATAATCAACAGGTAATAAATTAAAACGGTGATAGACGCATATATAAATGTTTGTTAAATGTGTATAAAATATTAAAATCAACACAATCGGCAAACAGGAAGTAGGAATCTGATACGTCCAAAAACGCTTCCCACGATATGGGGTACCTATATGAAGCTTGAGACCAAATGTCAGATTTCTGCCATTAATAGATGCTGAGAAAATGCGACGAAAAATGAGCATATATGTTCAATGTGTATAAAAATCAACAAAGTCGGCAAACAGGAAGTAGGAATCTGATGGGTCCAAAAACGCTTCACACGATATGGGGTACCTATATGAAGCTTGTGACCAAATATCAGATTTCTGCCATCAATAGTTGCTGAGAAAAATGTGACGAAAAATGTGCATATATGTTCAATGTGTATAAAAACCAACTAAGTCGGCAAACAGGAAGTAGGAATCTGACGGGTCCAAAAACGCTACCCACAATATGGTATACCTATATGACGCTTGTGACCAAATATCAGATTTCTGCCATCAACAGTTACTGAGAAAAATGTGACGAAAAATATCTTGGACGGACGGAAGTACGGACAGAGGTAAAACAGTATACCCACTCCCCCTTCGGGGAGCGGGGGTATAATTACACCTATCATTGATAATAGACACTTGATTGTACAGAACTCTTCGACTATCACCTATTTTTTTATAAGTATATCCAAGATCAATGAGAGTTAGAGTAAGTTTAGACTTTGATATGTTAATAGAATCTTTTATTTCCTTTTGTATTGTTGAGACGGTCGGAGCAATTTTCCGTGAATATAAACCGTGGATTGTTCTTTTAATAACACAATGATCAAAGTCGTCCAAAATTTTAGCTCTTTCTTTGGGTTTATTTGACTTACAAGGCCTCTTACCATTCATAATACGGTGCATTGAAGTGTAAGACACACCCAAAGCTTTAGATGTCTTTTGATATACCTTAGCAAATGAGACAATTGGCTTCTTCGTTGCCTTTTCCTTACTAAAAAAGGCAAGCAACTTTTTTACAAACTTTTGGCAATCCGGAGATAAGTCAGACGTTTTAACCATTTCACAAAAAATGCAAAATATAACAATAATTTATGAGAGAAATGCTTGTCAGGTTCGTCTAAAGTACACGTGGCTGAGAGAAAGATTGTACAGGTAAGATACCTGACGTACGGATGGCTCTTCTATAAAGTACATCTACTCCCACCCGAAAAATTACAATAAAATAGGACCTAAATACAAAATTTCAGCTGAGTACAGCCTCAGCCAAAACAATAAGAAGCATTACTGTAGCATTTTTAGTTAGCACTCCTAATTCTAAATAAAACTGTCGTTTATTTTGCTGTTCAAAAATCTATAGTTTAAAAGATATTTGGATGTTTCGTTATTCTAATCAAAAAAATTATTACTTTTTAATTTTATACAGATATATCATGTTTGTGAGAGGTATTTGCGAAAAATACCTGTCGAGAGACGAAAAATTTCCCGAGCCGAAGGGCGAGGGAAATTTAGTCTCAAGAAAAATACCAGTCGAGAGACGAAAAATTTCCCGAGCCGAATGGCGAGGGAAATTTAGTCTTAAGACTGGTATTTAAAGGCTCAGGAAATTTTTCGTCTCTCGACTGGTATTTTTCGCAAATACCCCTCCCAAACATGATATATCTGTTTAATTACACCGAATATTATTTAGAACACTGGCTAAATAAATCATACCTTTTGTTTGTCGTTTTCAGGACCTAACATGAAGTATCTGTTTAATTCTACCGAATGATGTTACATAAAACGCACAACTGATAACGTTTTACAAATTTTGAATGAAGAGTCATCTGTAGAATTAGGAAGATGCTCCAGAAATATAATCTGCCATCTCCAGAAGAAATACTAGAAAATCCTCCAAAGAAACAGCAGTGGAAAAATGCAATGAAAAGGACCATTAACAGCTTTTGGTACGATAAATGGACAAACGAAAAACAAATAAAATCTACATTAGAATATCTAGAAATTCAACAAAGTCCAATAGGAACACCACATAACATATTACGAAGTGTGAAAAATCGAAAGTACGACATACAAAAAGCAGAAATCAAATTACGTTTAATTACTGATACTTATATGCTACAATACCACCACGCTAAGTTCAGCCGTAACAAAATATCTCCGATCTGTAAACTATGTGGGGAGGAAGATGAAGATAGAGTGCATTTTATACTAGAATGTAAAACTCTAGAAGAGAACAGAAAAACACAAATGGTGAAACTAGGTGAAGCTCTAGAAGAGGCAAAGGGGGGGGGGGGGGGGGATACATGGACTATAGAACAAAATGAGCTGCTTATACAAATCATCTTGGACTGCACCTCATATAAAATAAACCAACTGATTCCATATTCAAACCAGGATTTAGTGCAAATCGAAAGAGTCACGCAACACTACTGCTTTGTGTTACACCAAAAGAGAACTGAAATATTGAAGAACATTATATAGAAAGGCAGAGTCAATAGCTGATAGTACTTTTACAGAACTGTTTCCTTTTTTTTCTGGAATTTAACAAACATATATAAGTAAGCTAATATAATATTTTTCTTACTGTGTCCAGCACCCGATCCGTTCATTAAAGAGATCGTTTTACCTTTTAAAGTTTATACGCAGATGATTTTACCTTTTATGAGTCAATTTGTTTTAACAACGGAAGAATTGCTGTATTCGGAGAGTGCGTGAAGGAAATAACATTGTATAAATTACGATTGCGCTTTTATCTTTTAGTGCCGTGTGTATATACGTCTTTACTAATATGAATAATTAAACAACAGAATGAACTTTTAACAACGCTATTAATTGTAATACTACTGAAACGACTATTTTACAATACACGTTTTATACTTTTTAGTAATGGATGTAAATACGTTTTTATGCCACTAACCAAATTTATACAACATGGAAATGATGAACTTTTAACTACTACGTATATTTTATCATAACTGTAAATACGTATCTTTTTAAGTATGTGCCCGTTAAGTTAGGTTTTATAATTTTATCCATAATTGGAGTGCTCCGAATTCCGGAGGAATTTTACCTGTACAAAGACAAAGACAAAGAAGGGTACAAACGGCAAATACGATTTTGCAAATACCATGAACAAAAGTTAAATCTTATGCAAATACACCTACATGAAGTAAAAATTTGGAAATTCACAATGCAAGGCCTGAATTTGTAAAAAAAAAAATACCACGGCTATTAACCAATCAGAATCTAGCATTCTTATATATTAATCAATCAATACAATTAGCTTCTTGGTGCGTCCTTGACAAATTAACATAACAAATAATAAGACAAGCTTAAAATAGAACCAAGTAATATATTCCTTTTAAACCATATAAATAATGTTCATACAAAAGACAAGGTATTTTATTTAAACCTAATAAAGTAGATTGAGATCAAATCCAAAGAACAGGATGTCTGTGTAAATCCTGTGTTCTTCTTTCATTGTACATATCCCGGATGCATGCCAGATATGTTGACGTCTTAAATAAAAAGGTCAAAACTTTGCAAAGCACATCCTAGTACCATAAAATAAGACCAAATTATGACAATGCCGTCTTTTGAGGTATAAATCGTAATTGGATAAATATTTCACCGCATGCCAACTTTTTTATCTTTCTTTATGATGGTTTCTTTTTTAATATTTTAGGTAGAAGAAATAGTTTTTTATATTCTTGATTGATAGTTAAGTTTTTACAGAACTGAAATGTTTTATAGACATGATTTAAAGTTTTAATTTATTGAAATTTATATAGTCTCTCATAATTCTTTATAGAATGGCACTTGTATTTTATCTATAAAACTTCTGTTTTAATGTATATATTGTGATGATTGTGTATTATATGTATTACAAGTGGTGAGACTTTAATAAAATATTGAATCTGAATCTTTTAAAACGAAATATTATTAATTAACCTTGATTTATTAGCCTTAATATTGTAAAATCTGTCAATACAATATAAAAACTTTCATTGGGCCAATACGACAAAAACCAGTCCTATACGGATATTTTCCATATTGGCCCGATTGCGGTACGTCCAATAACAGCTAGATCGGAATCCACTAGACGTTTCGACAATCACAAGGAAAAGTCCCAAGAGATGTCAGTCGTCTGCTGAAGTTGAAAATGGAGAAACGCAGACCAAATAGAGAGTTGAAAAACTCTAAAGATGTGCAGGATGCACTTATTGAAGATTATTTTAGATACAACGATCTGTCAAGAATGGAAGCAGATGATATTTTAATAAATATATCTGAAATTGAAAGCCCAAATTATAAGTACGTTGAACTTGATCTGCTGAACTTACCCAAAGATTTGTCAACAAACCTGAACGAGGATTCCGACAACCAGAAAGAAAATGTCGTACCAAACAAAAGGTTTCGTATGGTAACAGATGAAGAAACTGGTGTTTCTTTTAGAGGAAAATTTAAATAAAAACCCTAAGCTAAAGACAAAAACGAAAAAGTGACATGAAAGTGATCACAGACTTCTTCACTTCTATTGGTGAGGAAAGAGCACCGGGACAGATATCCCCAAAGACCTTGACAGTATTATGGCTAGAATCTTCCTGGGTGTACTCAAAAAGGATGGTACTGAATATGAACCAGATTCTCTGGGTTCCATGTACAACAGCCTTGACAGACACTTGAGAGACATGAAATCTCCAATCAGGTATGTACTGACATTTTTGTCATTCAAAATAGTAAACATTCATCATAAATTTGCCTGATATTAATAGGATAATTAATTAGGCATTGTGAATATTGAAAATAATATCACGAGTGCCGAACAACACAGTGTGTTTCAGAACTTTATAATTAGGGCCCCGCCAAGTTTTGGCGGATACCCGCCCTATAGTAATCACTCTGTCCGTCCACACTTTCTGTCGTACAATAACTCATGATCCTATGATCTTTCAAAAAATGTTTACAGATACATTGTAATTCATCAATCAATCATATATCATTTTACTTGTGCTATCTTGAAACAGTTTATACTACATTGATAGTACCAGTTGCAACATGTAAAAATGAAAAAGTAATTAACAAATATGAATATAGATAGTAAATTAATTTTTTATGTTTCATTTTCAGACAACCCAGAAGCTTTAATTAATGCAGTCTTTCTAAACAATGGTGCATACTTTGGGTTAAGAGGGAGACGAGACCATGTAAATATGACATGGGGTTATATGCCTGTACCAAGTCAGGGTCATTACGGTTTTCACAGTTTTCCGGTTGTTGACTGATTTTGTCTGTTTATATAATTATGAGTTTTGACTTTCCCTTTGTAAGATTGTTCGGAGTTCGGTAATTTTGTTATTACCCTTATATACAGCTGAAAAGTACTTCTGGAGGTCAAACGTAACAATCCATTGGCCCTCTTTTGTGGGGTAACTGTTTCGGGTGGTGTAATTAACATTAATGTATACTCTGGAGATAGAAAGAGCATAATTAACGGTAGTCAGTAACTGTAACGTGGACTCTTAAGTCATTTCTAACAATATTTGACTTAATATTTCTAATTCAGATATTCTGCAGTTTGTTTGATTCAGTAATGTTGTTTTATTGTTTTTCTTGAATTTGCTTTGAATGAGTCATGCAATGCCTAAAAAACTTGACATTTGATGACAATCACATGCTTTCATATTGGCCTATATAGTTAACATCATATTGGACTGGTTAATTAATAAAGGTATCATTACGTGCTGTTTTTCATATTGGCCTAGTTATAGGTCCGAGGCTTGCCTCAGGCCAATACAGCAGGCCTCGGACCTATAACTAGGCCAATATGAAAAACATCACGTAATAATGCTATAGTATTTCGCATAAACTAAATTAAAAAAATATCTATAAAGGAAATAAAAAAAAACTCTCATGTCAGAAAATGGGCTCCGTAAACTATTTCGTATAAACAAAATTAAATTCTCATGTCAGTTACTGGGTTCCACAATAAAGCCACATATTAATATGCATTTAGCTTTTTTTTCCCCTTTCATATGAATTTCAAATATAAATATTTGGTGCGGACAGCAGAATCATGAACGCTCAACGATGGAAACTGGCAGAGCAGCAGCATAACAAACCTGGATATTGCCGATGTTGCCTGCAAATTCAATAAGCCATGTGAGGTAGAAATCATTAAATTAGTCATGCGTTCAACAACATCGCAACTGTATAGCGAAATCCGTTCACGAAAATAATAAACCCAACTGTTTTCCTTTTTCTTTTTGGAAAATTTTACGTTCACAATTTATTGCTTGTCATTGACTGTATGGAATTAATATTGATATAGTGTCTGTGTTCAATATAATATCGTAAGTATGCGTTGCGTCGGTAGAAAAAAAGTCACAGGAAAAAAAGTCACAATATATTTTTTTTCCTCATTTACTAATCCCCGGAAAGTCACAGTGTGTATAATTATTTTTGTTTTGTTTTTGTTTTTGACGTTTTTGTTGTTTTTTTCTTTATTTGTTTGTGTGTTTTTTGTTGTTTTTTTTTTTATATTTATTCAAGATCTTGATTGAGAACTAAATTCGATTGATGTCTCACTGATATGTATTCAATCCCAACTCCTTCTAATTATAAAGGAATGATTCTTATAGAGACCTTGATATATGAGAACCAAAATTTGACTCATTGATATTCACCCATCCAACTCTTTCTAATTGGAAAATAATAAAAAAAAAAAAAAAAAAAAAAAACACCAATGAATTAGCATTTACATATAATTAATCATATCAGTGATTGGAGCATTTATAAGTCATATAATAAATAACATCATAACGATATAATGATGAACATACAAACATTGAATATTTCCAGTTTAAAATTGTAAATGTTCATAATGTCAATTAAGCACTAATGTTGGTGATTGAGTCTGATGTTCCACCCAACTCCACACAAGAACTCGGCAATGGTCTTCTGGCCAGTAGTGAGGTCTCTGCATAGGTTCTGTAAACGCTCCTGGAGCTGAACATGTCTCTGTTGAGTACGCTTAACTGGTGGATTATCAACGGCATCTTGATGGATAATAGTACGGACAGTAGCTTCTTCCTTTTGACACCACACGATGACACGCCATATAGACGGATGGGCATGTCCTACCAGGTTGAAGAACTTGTTGTTCCAGCCCTCGCACATGTTGTTGGTTCTGGCATCACCGTTGACTGTGGCATCATGTACGTTCCAAATGGCTGGTGGAAACATAGGTGGGCTGCGTCTTAAGACCAGACGGACTGCTTGATTTTGTGCTGGATTCTGCTGTTTAAGTCTACCACTGATGTAAGTTGAATCAAAGTAATCTAGGAGCTCAGTTGCCTCTGGTGGATCATCAGGGCATAGTGTTCTAAGCAGATGAATACCATTGGTCAAATCAGGTACTGGTAAAAAGGCAAGACCATACATCATACCACAGAACAGTCTGAAGTCGTCGTCGTTCTTGTAGAGAGGCACCAAACCAAGCTGCTGTATCTTTCGCCGTGATGCTTGTGTCAGGTGGTAGAAACAGCCCTGGTGGTTGATGTGGCGACCAAATACAGCTGTAACTGCACGAAGGATTGCATTTTCAAAGTCTGGATAATGAATTGTAGGTTGCTGGCATGGCAGTTGTCAACAATAGACTGGAAGAGTTCCCTGTAAGTATCTTGACATGTATTTGGCAGGAACGCATATACTGCAGTGCCTGTTACATCTTTGAATGGAACCCGAATGGTGTACAGCTGTTTAAATGGGCGCGGAGCTACAGAGAAGATACCGTCCATGAAGATAAGAAGGTCTGGGCATTGGCTAATCTTTCCAAACTGTCTGGTGAGTAGAAAACTAACATTCTGTTTTCTGCATTCTGGCCGTTGTCGTATTGCAGGAACTGTTGGTTGTTGGTAGTTGTTGTGTACTCTTCAGGCAATCTGACATCTGCATAGGTGGTTGGGACTGGACGAGTTGGACGCTGGTATCGAATTGTGCGTTTGCGGTTTTCTTCACTGGGCAGAAAGGCTTGGACATTGTCGTCACACTGGGACACAACCTGAGCAAAGATCTGGCTGGGTTTGTTTATGGTGTTGGTTGCCAGGTCTTTCATGGCATTTCTGGGTTTTGAGTACTTGATGCTTGTATCACTGGGAGCGTGAATGTGTGGCAGCCCAGGAACTGGATTTTCATTCTGAAGTGTAGTGCTAAAGTTTCCTCTGCATCCTGTACTTGACCGTTTAACACACTTCCACCACTGATTGGTCTTCCTGGTAGCATATTTGGTATACATGTACTCCTGGTAACACAGCTTGGAACCACCTCTATTGCTTGGTATAATCTCCATTTTGGTTTATTGATAGTGAAAGTTAACTTTTTCCTTTTATACAAAAAGTGAAAGAAACCATACATTTTGCTCTGAATTGACTAGGGCATGGAATACACCATATGATGATGTTCAACAATTTCTTTCATAATTGTATTCTTAACTATTACAAATGACCTATGTATGTCTGTGTATAAACATTATGACAATAGCAATCAAATGGCTTCTTTTTATAAATTACCCTTTCCATGTCAATCATTATGGTTTCTGAGTCATTTATGAATTAAATACATACATGTACTAAATAAACAACTGGGTCTCTATTCAGGAAGAATATATTAATTACAGTATAAACAAATTAAAAATTAAGGCATTGAAATAATATTTACAAAAAAATTTAATTATCTGAAAGATGACATTATATATGTGACTTTTTTTCCTGTGACTTTTTTCTTATAACTTTTTTTCCAGTGACTTTTCATCCACGACTTTTTTCCGTGACTTTTTTTCCTACATTCTCTCCATATACATTGTTATTGTCTGTAAGTGTACTGGTATAGTGTAAAAGTAAAGGGTCTCCTTTCAAATTCAAATGAACTTATACCCGGCGACCACCGCTACAAATTTGTTTCTATTAAGGTGTCAAACCACCAATTAATTTCTTTAAGGTTTTCTACTAAATTTGTGTTTTTTCGAGCCTACCTGGTCATTTTATCTTAAGTTTAACCTTTTGAAGACCATATATTTTCTGAAACGTACATGATTCCTCTACGTTCTGTCAAAATATCAGGGCAGTGAAATGCCATGCTACGGAAAGCACCTACTCTAAAAATAGCTTGGTCATCCCCAAGAAATTCACTATTTATAGGTCATGCATCAAATCCTCCATAGAGGTATTAAAATACAATTAAATCCATCAAATTTGGGCTCAAAATAATCCCTATTTATTTAACTTCAATTATCAATTTTAATTAGTCCATTCCATTCAGTAGTTTTCACAATACTACAAAGTGAAAGGAACTTTTTTCTTGAAAAGGGACTACTTTCGTATCCAAGCTCTGATTGGTGAATTAGTGGTTTGACACCTTTATACTACGCCAAATTGACAAGAAAACGTAAAACGTTTCCCTTTTTATATAAACTTACAAAATAAGAAATAGAACTGCTCAATTTTCATACACTTCAGTAAATTAATGACAATACCATTTATGATGAACAAAATCATATATTCTGTACAAATAATTATCTGTTTGTCCCATAATTACTTTCTACGCTTCATTGTGACATCTATGACAATAAAGGTAATAACAAAATTACCGAACTCCGAACAATCTTACAAAGGGAAAGTCAAAACTCATAATTATATAAACAGACAAAATCAGTCAACAACCGGAAAACTGTGAAAACCGTAATGACCCTGACTTGGTACAGGCATTTCTAAAGAAATGGTGGGTTGAATCAGATTTTAAGGCGCCAAACCTCCCGCTCTCATTAGGGTTCAAAGGTTCCGGCTGTCACTATAACAGTATTTAAATACAGGAACAAAATAGGTAAAATAGTAGTCAAAGCAGTACCATATTCGGTGACGTAAATGTCAAAAATATTTTTACGTCACACATTGACAAAAAAAATTCTTGACATTTTTGACTTCTTTATCTTTATACATTTTCACTATATGAAAATGCATCGCTTATAATTTTTTCTGCAGAGACGGAATATATTTCGACAAGATATTGGTATCGGAATATAAACTTTTTAAGAGATCGAATAAGGCGAATCTTTTTATAGCCCTGGTCCAGTAGCCTGTTTCTCAGATGAAGATGACGTTTCAGGAAATCAGAATAATTGCTACTGGCCCTTGCATAGCGAATCAATTGCGAGATGTAAACACCATATGCAGGAGAAGCTGGTATATTGCTGCACATGTTTGGAAAATTTATGATTTTAAAATTGAAGTCGTCCCGCTTATCATAAATTTTAGTACTGAGTTGACCACTGTCGTCAAATTCGAGGTATAAGTCCAAAAATGATGCGGACGAAGCTGTATCGGTGGTCTCTTTAACTTCCAGCTCTGGAGGGTATATCAATGGAAGAAATTCTGCAAATCTAGAATTATTGATAGATAAAACGTCATCAATATACCTGTATGTGAAATTAAAGGCTCTAGCCTCATGAATCTTCTTATCTTTTACAAGCTTTTGAAGAAACTCCGACTCATATGAGTATAAAAATAAATCGGCTAGAAGAGGGGCACAATTCGTACCCATTGGTATGCCGACGACCTGCTGAAACAGTGTCCCTCCAAAGGAGACAAATATGTTATCGATGAGGAACTCCAGCATACTGATCACTTGTTCCTCGGAGTAGCATGTTTTACCTTTATGAATTTTGTTTGAAAAATATGTGGAATTGTAGCCTAACACAACAAATTTTGAGCCATAGTTTCTATGACTAAAAGCTTTATGAATTGTTTCTTTTAAGCGGGTTTTTAATTTGTCATGCGGTAGGGTGGTATATAGAGTTGAAAAATCAAAAGTTTTGATGGAGGATACCTGAGAGAAAGATCTTGATTTCAGGTTATCCAAAAGATCTTTAGAGTTTTTCAAAATCCACATGTGATTTATGCCACTACGCGAGTAAACAGTTTCACAATATTTCTGTTGTCCCTCTTTTACTGCAGACAGAATCTTTGTCAGGTGAATAGACAATTCTTTCGTCGAACAAGTTGATGATCCCGCTATGTACCTTTCTTTGTATGGTGTCTTATGGAGTTTAGGTATCCAATATAAATAGGGTAAATCCTCAGACTCTTTACCAGAGGGAATGTTTAAAGAGGTCATGAATGATCTGTGGTTAGCTAGGATTTCATCTTTGTCGAACGAAGTTGGTTTGTATGTGGTATTACTAGAGGTGTTGCTATTTATGCCTAATTCCTTGATTAGGCATTCGAAGTAATATGATTTACATACAAACACGATATTGTTGGAAGCCTTGTCCGCAGGAACGATAACATATTTGTCATGAAGAGAGGAAAGACACTTAACGGCTTCTTGGTCTTTAAATACAGACTTAGGTCGACTATTAACACAATTTTTGAGTTTGTGAATCCGACCTTGTACTAGAGACCTAATTGTTCTAACCCAGTCTGACAAGGACTCTAACTCAGGATCTTGGTCTACTTCTCTCTTTATCCACCTTCTGGCATAATCTTCAACAGCATCCATAATTATCTTGAAATTATGTTTCCAATTGATGTGTTGAGGTTCTCTGAATTTAGGACCATGAGAAATCACCTTTCGGAGACTCTCATGTTGAATGATATTCAGATCACCAGTGATTACATGTCCAGATGGGTTGTATTGAAAAGGAGAGTGGGAGCAGTCACAAGTCAGAGGGTTCTTAAGGTACTCTTCTATGTTAATATCTTGCAATGCTTCTTTGTAGTTGAAAATTTTACGGCCAATGCTGTTAGTGTAGCTATAGGAGACAATGGGAACAGATTGATTTTTGAAATATGGTGGAATTTCTTTTACGACCTCTTTTCTATTAAGAATGTTGCTGATGTTAATAGCATCGATTCCTTTGTTAGCAAACGGAATATGGAGGAATTTTCTGTTGTTATCATGAAGAGGTTCAGATCGAACTGGTTTAAAAAGACGAAAGGACGCCACGTCACATATAATACTAGACAATCTGTACTTAGGAGAAAAAGGATCTACGCCTCCTTTGTCAAGTCCAAAATCCCTAAGATCTTTGAGGTAGCTTACAGGTAGTGAAAATAAGATTGTACGAATATGATGAATTCCAAGAGGTTTCTGTATATTAGAAAGTAAATCATTAAAAGTATCTTGTAACGTTCTTGGTTTAGAGGACTTTTTAACATTAGGATGTTGAATTCTTTTATGACCATGGCTACGTTTAGTTCTTGGAATAGTATTAAAAAGGCTCATCACGTTGATTTCGTTGCATCCAGGACTTGACAAATTTCCCACTCCTTTGATGTTATCATTGCAACCGTAAGGCATTGCAGTGCCTAATTCCTTTATCCAGAACAACTCTCTATCGGTGCGGTAAGATGTACTAAGAATAGGACTGTTTGTATGATGGTAAATCTTCTCGATGATTCGAACTTTCATCGTCAAACAGCGGTCATGACCCGGTTGATTGAAATGATTATACAAAATCCTGTATTTGGGATCTTTTGCATCATATCGATGTTGGCTCATCCTACTTCGCAATGTTTGACGAGTTTCACCAACATACAAAAGTCCACAGAGTGTACATTCTATACCGTAAATGACATTTTTAGTAGAACAGTCCAGAGGTTCAAACGATTTGGTGTAGTACGTTTTTCCAGTTAAATTACTTGTAAATTCAGGAGAAGTTATTAGCATGACGCATGTTTTACAAGTATTATTTTTGTCAGTTTTTATTTTGCAAGTAGTAATGCATGGAGAAGAGTCACAAGTACTTGGAGATTTAAGACAGTCCGAAATATTAATAGAACAAGATTTTAAAATTTGATACGAATCTGAAGTTTTGAAATAATAATTACCCTCTGGCTGAACGTAAGACAAATCGGGGGTATCCCGTAGGATATTCCGTGGAACGCATATATCATTTGCTACCCTGTTCCGTGTAGTAGCAAATGAGGACCTTGTTAACCCGGGTGACGTCCTAGCCGGTATGCAGACTGTAAAGACTCGTGTATATAATTTTAGGAAGCTTATGCATTCCAAATAAATATTAATGTTGGGCATATTAAACCTTTTAAAAATATGTTCCACGATATAGCGTGGAAATCATCGTGGTAAAGATAAATATATCGTGTTCACCACGCATATATTAATCTTTTCCACGATGATTTCCACACTATATCGTGGGAAAAAACACACGTATAATAAAAGTTAATCCTTTCCACGATGATACCACCGCGGATGAAAAATATCAGTTTACCTGTTCCGTCGTGTTTTCCGCGACGAAGCCATCGTGGAAAGGATTAATTTCCGTGACAGAATAGTGGGAAATGTAAAAAAAACAAAAAAAACACGCTGTTCCCTCTGTAGATAAACTTCTATTGAAAGAAAAGAAGTTGCACGTATTGCGGGATATTCAATACGGGCCGCTTCTTTTTTTTTTAAATAGTACTGTATCTTATACTTAAAATCATTTCGCTTGAACAGTTGACTACAGAACGACAGGGATATAAATTCCTAACGGTGTATACGTGTATCACATTTCATTTCTTACATTAGCATTAGGGGAAAAGGGAGTATTTAACTCTTATAAAAAGATTCCGATGCTACAGTTTTGTAACTGAAAAAAAAATGCACCCTGAAGCAGAATTTGTGTTCCAATCTCGATCTAGACACCTTTTCAAATAACACAGTTGGTACTTCATATCATTTAAAGGGGAGCTTAATCAAAATAAATCCCAGAACGGCTAATGATAAAAAAAATTAATAGCAATAATAAATTTATGTTTGTAATAAACAATCCAAAGGGAACACATTAAGGATTATTTTCCAAAATTTTCCAACAAAAAATATTCTTTATCTGTATGATATATCCAGCTTAAGGAAAGAAAAATCTTAATTGACTTACCTACAATATTTAACTCAGTAGTTCGTGGACTTGATCGTTTGGTAGTTGGATTTACAACTACCTATGCAATCAGTACCTATCACCACTAACGTTATGAGTTCGAATCTCGCCCAGGCGATACAACATTATATGATAAAGTTTGCCAGTGATTTGGGCTAAATCTGTGACACTGTACACGGTGAGGTGAGCGTGTCGTACATAAATCACTTTAATGTTCAAAATATGAGACAGACAATTAAATTAACACCCTTATTTTGCAATCTGGTACCATCCTTGTTATACATTCGTATTTTGTCGATTTATTTTTTCAGTAAATTTCCGAAAAATTGGTGATTTACAAAGATTCCTTTCAGAAGGTGAATCGATGATGTTTGAACAATATTATCATGATTCTGAAAACATGTAAAAGAACGTGACAAAGTCAAGAAAAAAAGTCACACAAATAACACAGAACAATTAAAGACAGACCCACAAAGAAAACTAAAATATTAATATGAAAATAAGAGCATCGGACGCGCCCAATGACATGTCAAAAAATGCTAAAAACACCAACTTAATAGGCATACAAAGACGTTAGGGGATATATTAATTTCACTGTAAAGACAGTAAATTCTATTTTCGATATAAATTGTCAGCCCCTCGGTTTATCTGTTGCGTTTAAGGGTAGAATGGTCACTGGGTTTTTCATGTTTACGACGTACGACGGACGGACGACGAACGCCAAGTGATGGCAAAAGCTCACATGGCCTTTGGCCAGGTGAGTTAAAAAAGGGTGCACTCGACTCGCAGTCGCAAGTGATAAAGTTTACCAGGTGCTTGCCCATGGTCGGTGGTTCTCTTCGGGTACTTCGGCTTCCTTCACCACTAAAACTGGTCACCAAAAATCAAAATAATTTTTTTTTTAAATCCACACACTGAAATGTTGTAAAGTAAATCCATGAAATCGTATGCAAGCCGAACAATGAATGCGTAGATATGTAACAAATATTTTTTGTGCACTGAAAATAAAATCATCATCGCCCAGTGAGATCACGTAGGATCTTATTTCGATTTCTTGTATGTATAGTGTGTTCCATCATCTATGTTTTCAGTCACTAAATATGGCAATTAAAAGATAAATTGGCAAACGTACTCACCGTATGTTGTGAAAATAAATCCAAAATCGGAATGGAAGCGTTTCCTGATTCGGAAAGGAGGCAAGAACGCCGATTTAATCGGAAAGGAGTCGTTATGAATATACACCGGGAATTTGGCAGCATAAATTGTGCGCGACATTGTCCGCAAGCATAAATATAAATTACCGTCTTCCAATCAAAGTATACTACTGTATTTATACTCTTAGACATATCAGAATCGAAATAAATTAATATCCGCCAACTCATGTTAAAACTCAAAACACATTCTGGCTTCCATGATTTATTTCTTAAATACCTTTAATCTCGGACACTAAATAGTATGCTGTACTATACTGTATCTGAAGTTTGATAGATTTATCTGTATGTATATATGTTCAGTTGTATGTCTTTATTTATACTGTTTTGTTAATTTCATTTATAAAATGTAACTCTTCAAATATGGAGGAAATAAATATCATCAATCAATCAATCAATCAATCAATTCCTATTTAAAATATAGAATGAATTTTGTGTCCACACTTTCTTGGGGAAATATTCAATGTCAAAAGGGAAAACTTCCCTAATGATATGCAATCCTATTCCTAATTCCTATTTAAAATGTAGGATGAGCTGAGAGTAGAAAGTTTTTGATGGAAGTCAAAATCAATAACTCCTTCAAATTTGCTGTAATAATTTGCGAATGTCTACATGCTAATATCGAGGAAATCCCAGTTGCGTGTACTACTTGAAAACTGGGGAAAATAATATGCGAATCTTCATATTGTAATAAGCAAGCATATATTGTGTTGAGGAATACCTCTTTAAATTGTAGAAGGAGTTTCGCGTGTAAAATTTCGCTATAGACGGGCGAATGGACAGGATTATAATAAAACGATTGTCTTCCCAAGCAGGGGGAAGGGAAGGTGTGGATATGTTTTTTTAATATGTCTGCTTTTATTACATGTACAAATTATCCCAAATCGCTCAAATGCGTGAGCTTCAGACCTTCGACGCCTATCAGGAACATCCTTTGACCCGCCTGTATCCGTAGACGTCCATATAGGTAATATTAGACCCCTTGTCACTTACTTGGTGCGTACACTTCATTTTACCATTGATTGTCTACTACAATACCAAACATTATCAAAACTTCAATCAACATTGTTTTTTATTTTTTATTTGATGGAAGCAAGCAAACCGGTTAGCAGGACCTCCAAGAGAAATTTTACAAGGCGGAACAAGACTGATTTGGGGCTCCAGTGACAGACTGACACTTCTCTCAGAATTGAGAATTTGAGGTTAAATAAAACCACTGGTAAACTTTTACAAATACTTTATTTCTTGTTTATCAGAATGTCCAGACAATATATATACATTATACAAAGCATTGACAAACATAATTCAGAAGTCTAAGTGAATTTTAAATAATTATTTTTCTAAATAAACTAAATAGTAGAAAATACAAAAAAAATATGAAAAATTAAAGAATAAAACGTTTATTGATTAAGCTACTGGGGCCCTTTAATGATTCACAGTCCCCTTCTTGGCTCCCCAGACCGATGTCCCGACTGAATGCCCCCCCCCCCCCTCCCCCCCCCCCCCCTCATAGGGCCTGCCGGTCAGCCAATAAATCCTTACCTGCTGCGAAGACATCTTCTGCTTTTTCTCAAAGTTAAAATTGTTGTCACGTCTTTCTGTTTTCTGTAGTATTTGCTTTGTCAATTATAAACTAGGAAGACTATTGAATTTGAATGAGAGATTTCATGCTACAATAAGATCTTGATCTTGATTCTACTACATTGTTAAACATATTCTAAAATATTTAAACATTTAATAAAACATGACATATTATGTATAAGGTTGTATGGTGTCTTCAACCTATCCCAACATTTTGAAATATCATATTCAAGGTATGCCAACAAACATTTTATTACAGGTGTTTATATAGCAATTAATGATAGTTACAGGTAAGTTTTGGAAATGCAGGTCTCAAAAATGAAATTTATAAAGAATTTTTTTTAATCTAAAAATATAAGATATAAAAAAATATAAAAATATTAAGCTTTGTAAAAATATAGAATAATAAATCTGTTAAAATTAAACAAAATCTGTAAATAAAAAAGATGAAAATCAAAAATTTTAGAATAATCTAAATAAACAATCTTTTTAAAAAGTCTTAATTTAAAATATTATATGATACTTATGCAATTAATTATTTTTTTTTTTATTTTTTTTCATAAAGTTTGATATTAAAATATATGTGCTTATAATGTCCTGGTTTATTTTCATAAAGTTTGATAATAAAATACATCTTCTTCTTCTTCTTCCGTGTACAGAGTGTACTCATCATTGAGCCTTATACTCCAGCGTGGCAGTCAAGATAAAAGCCCCGCAGGGCAATATTTACATTTAAAAACAGGCGGGAATCTGATCTATACGGTCAGGAACAGGTAAGTTTCCCAGTGTGTCCCTGAACTCCTCCACGGAACTGACTGCCGATGAAAGGTTGTTCCATTGCCGGATGGATCTTGGGAAAAAGGAGTTTCGGTAGACATCCTTCCTGGTTGATGGAATCCGGAAGGTATTCTGACCTCTAGTCCTGGAGTCTGATGGAAGAAGATATGCTTCTGCCGGAATAGCCACTAGGTTATGCTGGATCTTAAATAGCAAAAGGAGGCGGATCTTAACTCTCCTAACCTGGAGTGGTTCCCATCCAAGTTGGGTTACCATCTGAGTGACACTTCCTGGCTGTCTTGGTGGCAAATCGTGCCGCTCGTCTCTGTACCTTTTCTAGTTGGTTAATTTGCCCGGTATTATATGGGTCCCATATAGATGCGGCATATTCCAAGGTTGGGCGAACTATAGTTTCATAGGCTCTGACTCGTGCTGATGTTTTGCACCCTCTAAGATTTCGTTTGAGGAAGCCTAGTGTCCTATTTGCTCTCGCTGTGATGTTGTTGATATGGTCATCCCATCTTAGGTTCTTGTTGATGGTAACGCCCAGGTACTTACTGGAGTCAACAACATCAAGTTGGTGGTTATGCAGTGTGTAGTTAGCTGAGATGGTACTTCGCTTAGATGAAATCTGGATGACTACACATTTTTCCGGATGGAAAGCCATTTGCCACTGCTTTTCACAGTCTTCCAGTGCCGCTAGATCTTGTTGCAGGTCCTCTGTGTCCTTCCTACTGAAGATGGGCCTGTATAGTAGGCAATCATCTGCGAAGAGGCGTGCCTCTGAGTTGGTGACTTCTGGAAGGTCATTGATGAAAGATAAGAAAAGCGGTGGATCGAGAACGGTTCCCTGTGGTACTCCTGATAACACTTCTGCTGTTGATGAAGTATTGCCATCGATGAGGACTTGTTGCAGTCTGTTGTTGAGGAAGTCCTTGGTCCATTGTAGGGTTCGTCCACGCACTCCGTAGTACTGTAGTTTGTGGAGAAGCCTCTGATGAGCTACAGTGTCAAACGCTTTTGAGAAGTCAGGTAGTATAATATCTGCTTGACCCCCATCGGCTAGGGTACGTGCGATGCTGTCAATGGTGACTGATAACTGGGTCTCACAGGAACGTTTGGGTCTGAAGCCGTGTTGTTAGTCCCTCAGAATGTTGTGTCTGTCGTAATGATTCATCACCTGACTATGGACGATATGCTCTAAAAGCTTACAAGCTATTGAAGTCAGAGAGACGGGCGATAGTTGAATGCTTGATGTCGGTCACCTTTCTTGAAAACTGGTACAATTGAAGCTGATCGCCACTCATCTGGTATAGTGCCTGTGTTGATAGATAT
This sequence comes from Bathymodiolus septemdierum, assembly GCA_963383655.1. Lineage (NCBI taxonomy): Eukaryota > Metazoa > Mollusca > Bivalvia > Mytilida > Modiolidae > Bathymodiolus > Bathymodiolus septemdierum. Next base: position 42,495,590 of record OY726519.1, read on the forward strand.
CTGGAATATCTTTGTCAAAGCTGGAGCTATGTAGCTGGCATATTCATGGAGTAGTCTGGCTGGAATACCATCTGGACCTGTGGCCTTGTGACTGTTGATATTGTTGAGCAGTTTCAGCACTCCAGCTTCACCGATGTGTATATCTGGCATATCAGGATATGGACTTTGACCCTTCTCTGGCATAGATGTCATATCTTCCCTGGTATATACAGAGTAAAAATGGTCATTTAGTACCTCAACGTTGGTCTCGGTATCGCTCTATAGGAAGCCATCGTCTTTCCTGAGTGGAGTAACACCTTGGGAGTCTTGTTTCTTACTCTTCAGGTAAGACTAGAACTGTTTGGTATTGTTCTTCATGTCTCCAAATATGGTGTTGTCGACATATTGGTCGTCGGCTTTCCTAGCCTCTCTTTGTACTGTTGTTTTTAGCTCTTTGTATCTGGCCCAATCTTTTGTCTTGTTTGTGTGTCTGGCTCTGGAAAATGCTTTTTGTCGTCTACGTAGTAAACGTTTGATGTCGGTTGTCATCCATGGGTTTGATGGTCTTTTTCTGGAGATCTTCGATGGTACAAGATCAGTAATGATTACTGACATAGCATTTTTGAAGTCATTCCATATGTCGTTTAGTGATGTGTATTGTGTCCTCATGATCTTTTCTGTTGCATCTTGTATATGGCTGCCTATGATGGATTTATCAGCTTTATTCCACAATAGTGATCTTTCTTGGGCTAGATTGTTGTTGGTGTGCAGTCTGTGCAAGGTCTATTAGCACAGTATCATGGTCGCTTCTGCCCAATGCCGGTAATGCTTTACACTTATCAATGATCGTAGGATGTGATGTGAAGAGTAAGTTAAGTGTATTTTGTCCACGAGTAGGGAAAGGTACCATCTGTTCTAAAGCTAGGTCATGTTGCATGGATGTAAACTCTTCGTTTACCCGCCTAGGTAATTGATGGCCCTTCACCGTGGAGGATTCCCAGTCTATGTCTGGCAGGTTGAAGTAGCCCCCTAGGATGAAATACGAAGACTGGTACTGTGGTCTAACTGTAGTAATGTCTTTCACTAGTTGTTCAATGTATTCTCCATCGGTTCTGTTGGGTGGTCTATAAGCTGCTGATATGATGACTGCTTTTCCATGGAACAGTTTCACTTTAATGCCAATGAACTCAGTGGTTTTGCCGATGTGTACTATTGAACCTACAAGTGAGCGTCTACAAGCTATGAGTACACCTCCATGTGGGTCGCTATTCATATTCATATGTGCTCATAATGTCCCGATTTATTTTCATAAAGATTGATATTCATATATATATGTGTGTGCTGATATACTGATTTATTTTGTTATTTCCAAAAAAATATTAACCTATTCAACCTATGGCAACATTTTTTCTTACCTTTTATATCTATTTTTCAAAATGTTGGCATAGGTTGAATGAACCTGTTGTATGCGTGAACGACAATTACAATACGCGTTTCTGGAATGACCTTCTATGCGCTCAAAGTAAAAATATTTAAAAGTCAAATAATCTAAAAGTTTTTTGGAGCAAGATTTAAAAAGGTCTTAAACGGGATAGCCTAAATCTGCCAAGGTCATATATGTCTGCGGGGGATTAACCATAGTTTTAATAATAATTATATGATTTAGGAACTGTAAGTTTCGCTAAAACAATATATAATAATAAACCATGTCAGTGCCGAAGCACTGGCACTGGGTGGATGATTAAACTATTGACTTAAAAGGAGTCTTAAGTTTCTCGTTTGACGTCTAGTTTTTGACAAAACTTGTGTTGTTCTAATCTTACTATAATCTAGGCCAAGTAAAATGATCTCCACCCAAAACAACAGTGACCAATAATGAATATAATAGCACTTAGCCCTAATAGTTTCTATCGAGAATCTATACACCAAAGAGTCCCCGATGGTATTTCCTATTTAAAACACGCCTATAAGCGCCAGTTTGAAGCTAGCCGACAACTGTGTTCTCCCTCGACCACCATTGCAGCACCAATCGCTTAGCCTTATGCCAAGGTCCCCAGAACACTCTGGCACGTTCGTTATATAAAAACATAGCTTCAGTAGTCTAAGTGTTGCCTTGCCTCGTAAGGATAGACATATAAGACATCATTTTTTTGTTTTTTGTTTTATTTTGACAGCAATCTAATTCAGTAATTTTAATGTATATGATATATGTCCTATTTTGAGGCAGGAACATTCGGTCTATTTTTATTTGCTTGGATATTTTGTACTTTTTTGTTGATTTCGATTGTAATATATGTGGACAAAGAGTAAGAACAGTATTCGTCTGACACATGAAAAGAGATCCTCATTTTAGATATTTTAATATATCAGTTTACCGACATATACTAATTACTGCTGTCGCTACTTTTCCACAAAGACTCCAACCGAAATAAAGAAATCAGTAATAAGAATAAAAACGAGACTGCCACCACGTTGATAGATCTAGCTTTGGTTTATTTTATTATTTTTATTGTATTCCGACCGAGACATAAATTTGAAATCTACAGGAGAATATTTCCTACGTTTTCATTATAACAATCAAAACTCGTGTAAAGGATTACAAAATTATATTGTTGAAATTTCGTCTGCTACATGATCAATACGAAATCTTTTCTAGATACCTCCATTGTTGGAGATGTCTTGTTATTTGTCAGTCAAGTTTAATGAAACACACGTACAATGTACATGTATATGCGCACTGAAGGAAATCGTAAGTGTAATCGCAGACTTACGGTTTACGATAAGTTTTAGTGAAACGGTCTCCAGATATTTTGTTTCTCGTAGCCATTCGATCAAATTTGATTATCCGATTTGCTTAATTTTTAATTTTTACTTGGAAATCTAAAATGAAAGTTTATGACATTCAGTATCCAATTTGAAATATATATTTTGACTAGATCTGATAAGTTTTAATACATCCCCATTAATGTATTATCAGCTATATATTGCGTCTAGATCTTTTACACTAAAAAAAAATTACAATATAACAACATGTCTCTAAGTTAAAAAATCGACATATTTTTAGATTTCCAACAGATACTGTGAACATAAGAGTGCAGCTGAGAATGATTTCCTTCTGTCTGGTGTAAGCTTATACAGAATGAGAACAAGCTTAGTGGCATTCTTTATAGATTAATGCTTAATCTACAAACGAATGATGGTTATGATTTCAGATGGATTTCTCATATAAGATCTGTATTTGACAGAACAGGTCTCAGATATATATTTACAAACCAAATTCAGTTTAAATTTTGTAATTTGAAGCCCTTATTATTTGAGTGTCTTCGAGAACAATTTATTCAGGTATGGTTTTCCGATATTGAAAACTCGTCTAGAGGTCAATTCTATGCGACATTCAAAGCAGAATTTTGTAATGAAAACTATTTGTCTAGATTATCTGAGTTTGGAAGAAAACAGATATCAAAACTCAGGACATCTAATTGTAAGATGTCGATAGAAACGGGAACGTGGCAAAACATTTCTAGAGAAGACAGAATTTGTCATTTGTGAAGAGACGGAGTTGGTAATGAATATCACTACCTCTTCCTCTGCAAAAATGAAGCTGTTTTTGAATTAAGTCAAAGTATATACCATCTAAATCCTAATATAAACAAAATGGGTAGCATGTTGTCACTGTGTAATGTAAAACTGTTATATAGTAATATAGCTGTTTTTGTGAACAAACTGAATAAGTTATTCTAATTTCAATGTTCGTATTATGCTCTTTTTGCCTGTCTACTTACTCATTCTGTTATTCATATTTGTATATATGTTGATGTATGGCCTCATGTAGCACATGTTTGTGTCTGAGTGTACCAATAAAAACTTGAAAAGAAACAGACTTTTTACTATTTTGAAACTGGCATCTTAATATTGAAGAAAAAAATTATTGTACTATAAATATAATGTTTTAAAAGGTGAAAATCAACCTTCTCCAAAGTGAGTTTCTTACATACGATTGATTTCAAGAATACATTTTTATACATTTCATGTGTGTTTCGCATAATTTTTTTAAACTTATTTCCATAATCTGGTATATTTCCGAATTTTAGAATTGTTACCGATTTTTATTCAGAAAATAGAGAAAAAATATCCAAAATATTAAAAAAGAAAATAAAAAAAAAGAAGATAATGAATGTTTTCCTGACGTAACAGTAATTCTTTCTATATTATTTGCTAAGAATAGAAGTGTACATTTTTTATTGTGCTATGAATTATACATACAAAATTAACTTTAAGAGTATACTTAATTTAGTAAAGGTGGTATATAGTTTTTTTTTTATTATTAATATATGTCGTACTTTTCACGAAAATCAATAAAGCAACTTTATAGATTCCAAGGGAGTAATCAGAGCCATAAATCGTGGAAGGACTTATAATATAATGACCATAAAAAAATAAATAAACATGATTGGCTAAAACACTAAAAAAGAAACTAATGGGTCGTTGGATTTCGTCAACGTAAATATACCATTCAATGACCGAATTTGTAAACTATGCAAATTAGAAATAGAGGATAAAATACATTTTTTACTGCAGTGTCCCATTTTAAATTCATTTAGAACTGAAACTATGCAGCAAATCTCAGATATTTGCAAAAATTTTGCATCATTAGAAACAAATCTAAATTTATTTGGTTACTTTCAAATGAAAATATAATTATTATTAATATAGTCATAACACTGTTGATGTCATTAACAGAAACTAGAACTAAATTGTTATCTGGGAGTGAGGTTTGTCCTCCGGGCTCTCTTCCAAGTTCACATTGTATTATTACATCCAATATAGTGGTATAATATATATTATGCATATATCTATAAGTATTTACCTATTAAATTATATGCATAACATACAAATCTAAGAAAATAATAATAATAATAAATTAATAAATAAATGATACATAGTAATAATAACTATTTAATGAAAAGAATTCAAGTGTAAACTTATGTGTATGGTGACAGTGTCGGATTTAAGGGGGGGGGGGGGGGGGGGGGGCATTGAGGGTTTCACCCCCCCCCCCCCTTTCCCCATCCAAAAAGTCAAGTACATATATTAACATACGTTTTTCAAAACTATTTAACGTCACGATATGGCTTTTAATCGAATGATTTTGATCTGTGTGATGAAAGTAAAACAAAATACAAATTAATTTCTTTGTGTTGATTTAATCTTCAAAGAGGTAATTATGATAAGTAATTATGCATCATTATGTATCATTTTTATGAATGTATCATCAAAATACCAAATAATCAGGTGTTATTGTCTTAAACCGTTGTATAAACATGTCTAGCGTCATAATTTTATATAGGTATAACCACCAACACCTGTAAATTGAGGCTCTTTGAAGGAATTCGTTGTTTAATTATCATTTATTTTTACAAATAAAATTAAAGGAAAACGTTGCTGTATTATAAAAAAAAATTACACGAGTTTCCGTTTTGAAAATATATGAATACAGCACATTTTAAACTCTAAATGAAAATATAAATACATATAAAATAATTAAAATTAATTAGAAAAATAATAGACTTATTAGATTTTTTCCTGCTATTGCTGAGCACTTTACAAAACTGTCAAAAACACGCATACACCAGACCAGGGGCAGCTGATGTAACTTCTTTAAATTTGTTGTATTATATTTGCAACTTTGATTTTGTCGTAGCCATTGTTATTGTTCAAATGTGCCTGGCTTTTAAAAAAAGACCTCAGCAGATCACTACAAGAGAGATCACTTGACATAGGCAGAGCCATAAAAAGCGAAACTTTAGTTCAGAGCTGACTACAAGACTGTAGAGCAAATGTTGAACAATTCAACCGCCAGTGATTTGAGAGGAGTATTAAAACCGCTAGACATAGAGGTTAAAAAAAACCTAGACTATGAGGGAGACAAATAATGAGAGATAATGTGCAAGCAGGGGATCCGGAAGACTACTTTAGGAAGTCAATAACTGTACCTTTTCTCGGCTATACGCTAAATGAAATGAAAACAAGGTTTACCAACCTTCACACCAGAACCGCTTTGGGGCTAATCTCGTTGAGATTAGGATTTTCTATGACTAAAGAACAGACAGAAAATTTCTTCGGAAACCTAACTGATCTCAACGAGATTACTTTGGGGCTACAGTTGGTTCCCATGATCTATTATTGAAAATATTTCCCCATAACTGAGCCCCCCGTCAAAAGAGTCTCTGGATCCGCCCCTGACGGTGTATATATATTTTTATATAATTCCTCTCTGAAGTTCGACCATTATTATTTTACAACTGATGGGTCACTGTGCTTGTTATATAGCATACATTCGAATGTAACTATTACTATGTCAATGGTATGATTAAATTTTGATTTGTTTGTTTCATAAAATGTTGTCATCTTCCAATCAATGTAATCAATCCATAATCATTGCATTATATTCTTTGTTAATTATTCTGCCCGAAAGGGCTCCTTAATTGCAATCGTAACTACTCGGCCATTCTCGCTACCTTGCAAATAACCAATCGTAACTACTCGGCCATTCTCGCTACCCTGCAAATAACCTCGTATGCATTAGGCGCATAAATCGCACTTCTTTTCACATGTCAGTTATATGAAAGTTTGATAAAGTTATATTTTAAGCAATTTTCTATATTTCAATTAAAGTTTTAATTAGTTTTGCATGATTAGATTTTACTTAGTATGTATTCCATATTGGATTTTCGTGGACTATATTTTTGTGCGGCTTAACTTAACTTAACTTCCGGCAAACAATTTATGAAGAATTTCTACTATGTACGTACGAGGTTATTTGCAGGGTAGCGAGAATGGCCGAGTAGTTACGATTGGCAAATAACAGGGTAGCGAGAATGGCCGAGTAGTTACGATTGCCTTAATTGGAAATAAAAATATTTGTATTGTATTAAACCCTCACATCTGACTTCATACAGAATAAACATTTCCACCAATAATGCATTCACAATAGAAAAATCATAAAACATAGGAAATATATTTCCAATAATATGATAATCGTAAAATTAATCTGTTTTGTATCAAATTCGTTTCGCACAAAAACATAAAATTTGAATATTCTATCATCTTATGTTACTTCCGGTTAAATTGCGCTGATCTCCCTTTCTTGATTGTTTTGCCGGTTTGTGTGGAATATTCTACAGAACTCAAACACCCATTACATACAGATTATAGAAATAAATTAAAGTGGTACAAGATGAACATTACTTCAGCAGGTAAATTATGGCGGATTATTAGTATGAAAACAGACGATATTTTGGAAATTACACGATTTCACGTGCGTGACTCAGTGGTTTTGACATCCCCCCTTTTATTTACTGTTTTAGTGTTTACCTTCAATAATCTGACAATATAGCATGTTTGTGTAAAAGTACATAATGTAGATTTAAACATATATAACTGTCGTGTAGTAATGCTTTAATTTAGTATCAGTGGTGTTAAGTATACATTCCAGTACTCTAGTCTAGATTATGTGAGTATTTTTGTTCAAATTTCGTTGAGATTTGAGTTTTGACTTCCGAAGAAAATTTCTGCTCTGTATCTCCAGTCTAATCAGTTAAAAAAGTATTCTGGAAATTTAATATGACACCCCCTTTTTCAAAACTACTAAAAAATTGTATCGTAGCCTTCACTCTATTATTTTCAGTTTAGTTATACGTTAATCTGATATATCCTACCGTGACATCTGCTCGGTCATGCAATAATGTCGGTCATTTGTTTTGATTTACAATTCTCGCGCAGCACGAGACCAATGACGTCATTTTGTATATTCATAGCGTACATAAACACGGGGAATACTTTTCAACGTCAAAATTACAAGATGAGATTAAAACAGAGAAGTTTGAATTGAATAAATTCCATGCAAGTAAAAAAGATCCTTTTTACTAATGTCTTTTTTTCCTGATCATTATGCTTGTTAAATATGTTTCCATCGATGGTATTCCCAAAAACATTTGTATTTTTCCGGTTTGTTGACATAATCGACATCACAGTTCATGACCGTTTCTGGAATGTAGGCCAAGCAAATTGTATTTTAAAATACTTTGAAAATATGATGATTGATCATTCAGATTCCACCATTTTCTAGAAAATGGCAGATTTTACTGGGAAAATACATGCAAGTGCTCTCCATTAGTCACTAAATGGCAGATTATTTTGCATTTCCACTGCTGCTTTAATAACAAATACACCCCTTACTTCTTGGGGTAATGAAATGAAATTCACAGAGAAGATAGAAAAAGAATTAATTTAACAGCAATAATCAAAATTTATAGCATAAATTGAACAGAGAAGTAAATTAAACCAGACAGAAAAATGAGATTGTCTGGGTAAAAAAAAACCTGTCATTATTACAAATAGCATCAACAAAACTGTATTGTTACCACTCTGTGATAATAAATGTGATTAAAATAAATTGAAATCAGTCATTAATTGTTTTACCAAAATATGTTGGTCTAATAGATTGTATTGACAAAAGCAAAAACACCAAATTCACTGGATTAAATACTTTTTATGTGGGTAAGCAAGTTTAATATTTGCATCAAATAATTAATTTTTAATACTTCAATTTCAAACTATTTAAAAAAAAACATCTTTTGAAATTTTTCAGACAAATCAATTACACTGAAAAAGCTAAAATACTGTACTTTCTTAATCTGGTTTACTTTTTAAGTTTGGTTGGCCTATGACAAAATCATGTGCTTTATTGAACTTTGACCGACTTTATGTGACGTCATACGACACCATTTGGAAAAAGGGTGTGTAAACAAATATGGGTCAGTATGTAATTATTATCGATCTTTTTTCCATGGAACTTTACACATGTGAGCAAGAATAGATGAGGAACATAATTAAAAAGAAAAAAATGTTTACTTTTCAAACATTAAAAAAATAATCAAACATTATCCAATGACTGACCGACTTATTGTCAGACGAGGATATATCATCACAAAATGGTATCAGGTCAAATCGGCACCTGGTCATTTCGGCACCTATCTACATAGTCAAATCGGCACCTTAAGGTTGGTTAGTCATGGTCAATTCGGCACCAGTATTAAAAATAATCTAGTAATAATAAAATATTTATATAAAAATAAAAAAAGAAAGTTGGATTTATTAGCTAGTACCAAATATAATCTATACAGTCAATCAACGATTTTTTTTTTAGTTATTACGATTAAATTTGATTGCGTTTATTTAATTTTAATTATTTCCTTTCATCAAATAAATACTTATAATATAAATTCAATACATCTAACATGCCACGTGATTAACATTAGATGTGTTTCTTTTAAGTATACTCTGGAAATCTTTGATGTTTATTTTGGTAGTAATCTTGTACATGTATTGATCTCGGCTCTGAATGAAACGTCTAAAAATATCTGATTATGAAAACAAATCAAACCTCGTTAAAGAAATGAATAATTAGATTAAACAAATCAATTAGCATCAGTGGTCCGTGTTCATGTCGCCAGTCAGGACGAACAGCGACGTGGAGGGATGGCACAACAGATTTAACAGCAGCATCATTACTAAGGGACCTGTGCCGGCCTTTCTACCACCTGGTGACAGAACTGTATGCAAAATCAACAGACATCCCCGTACAATTTAAGCTGGTATCAGAGGGGAGATTAAAGCGTTACCAACGCAAACGGAGTAGACAGATCCAAGGACAAGTATTCGGGCTATAGAAGCAGTATGTTCGTCGTGAAATTACTGCTAGTCAGCTGCTCCGGGAGTGCGCCTTTGTGTATTGACCACCAGCACAATGAATAAATTGACTATATCTGTCATTGTTATTTATGATATTGCAAAATAAATAAAATTAATAAATGCAATTTATTAACTCGGAATATTGTTTCTTTTTATTATTATTATTATATACATTGTGAAACAAAATATGAACATTTTACAGATAACGTGTTTCATTCAAATACATATATACATTTAAATATTAATCACTAAAATATCAATAAAATTATAATTTTCCAATGTACAAATGGGAAAATATATACATAGGTGCTGAATTGACTATCGGAAGATGCCGAATTGACCTAGTGCCAGTTAACTTGAGGCCGAAATGACTAACCTAGGTGCAGAAATGACCAGATGCCGAAGTGACTTGAATTCCACAAAATGACCCTTTCTACACCAAACAATCCGAAAAACACAAGTGATGAGTCCAGGACGAGTTGCAATTATCTCGGGGTAAATTGATAATGATTTAATTAAGTTTATTTGTTTGATTTTCTAAGGTATCTACAATGATATCAAATTTTATGTGAGCAACAGTCGTATGATTATTTTTTTGACATTTCAGCTGGTGTAATATCACTGCTCGATGAACCAGAACCACAGTTAAAGGTCAGATTTGTATTTATGTTTTTTTCATATATCATATTTTGTTCTGTATATTTAATTTTTTATCATGGATTATTATTTTTATTTTTTTTTTTAATATATATCTGGATTCAAGGCTTTAATTCTTAAATGACAAGAAAGAGCAATGCTATATCAGTTTCTGAGAAAAAAATGTTATGGAAAGAGGTTTATTTTAAGATATTTATAAATGAGTTTGGAAAGAGGAAATTGTTAGATATCTGAAAATGGACATTTTCTATATTTCACCGATGAACTTTATATTATTATGTTGTGTGTTTTTTAATTACATTACGAAAACATGTAGTAAAAGACAACCATTTAAATATCAACAAAGGTTAACTTAATTCCTTTCTTTTTTTCTGCAGGTTTTTGCTTTGGAAAAATTGAACAGAATTGTCAATGTATTTTGGGCAGAGATTTCAGAAGCTATTGATAAAATGTAAGTATATGTTTGAAAATTTACATATTAGATATTAGATCATCTTTAAAATGTTTCATTGTGACTAGTGGTATTCCGATGATCAATTATAATCGATAATCAGTTGGTTGGTGGCTTAAACCAAGCACTCGAGTGCAAAAATCCATTTCGATTAATCCAACAATTCTACTTTCACTTTCACTTTGATTTTCTGGAAATCTCGTGAAGTAATTAAGCAGAAAATCACAGCTTAGCCAAAAAATATCTTGCCATTCCAGCATCCTCTGTACCCTCAGAATGAGTATTTAGTCTTGAGGTTCATTTAGTGAACAAAAAGAGGGCTCACCTCGGTCCTTCTAATATTGACAATATCATTTTCATGAATAAAAACATTGAATATTGCTGGTAATAATACTGATTACTGTACACTGTAAGAGTCTGGATGACAATGTTCTGTTTTCTATGGACTGTTCAATAAAATTTATTTCTGTTTGATGTTGTTTGTCATTTGTTGAATTTTTCCCAGAATGTATTAAGTTTGTTCACTGTCTATGGATTTATAATCTGATGTGGTAAAGGCAGTCAGTTACCACTAATTATTTAAGGTAACTGATCAATCTAGTAGTGAAACATAATTCAGGCCTCAATAATATAAAAACAATACATTAATACATTCAGACAATAGTTTGGCATGTTTAATTTTGTCAAACAACCTTAAAATAAAGTAAAAACATGACAAAAAACATACACAACATTATATATAAGAGGTATAATGTAAGATTTGCATAAAATATGTCATTTTTCAACAAAACATCCTTTTTCCAATTATAACTGATAATTAGTTATTCATGTGAAACCGATGATCGATTATGGAATTCCTTCCGATTCCCATCACTAATTGTGACCGAACTTACAATTTTTGAAGTAGGTATATAGATAGGCAAAAGGCAAAAAACATTTCTTCCAAATCCATTGTTTATCTCTGAAAAAAGTTATATTAAGGTAAAAAAAAAAATCTTTGGATCTAATTAAATTATTTACAAATCTAAGTAGGGGCAATTTTGATGGGTCAGTTGTCAAGTTTGTGTTACAACTTACAGCAAACTGAAAATATTTTATTGGTGGCTTTAAATTACATTGCACTTTTAATTAAACATTGTTGTTCACGTTTGACATTTCTAATATGTTTGATATTAATTAGTGATAAACATGTAAAGAAAACTGTCTTTGTATATGTCATTTGCAAACATTTCTATATTTCTTGACTAGACATGTGCATATACATTTGTTGATGTCTTACCAAAACATTCTCATCCTGCATATGTAAGTTTATTTTTTTCCCCAGCAAATGACTGCAAATACTGAAATAGTGATTACAGTATGTCAAATCCAAACACCAATGGAATTATCTTAAAATAATTACAATTTTATATATAAAAAAAAAACATATTTATACATGTTATATGATGTTTTCTTTTTTTTTCTTCAGAGAAATATTGTATGAAGATGTTGCATTTAAAAACAGTGAACTTGCTGCATTGGTGGCTTCAAAGGTTTGTTGATATTTTTACAATTTGTTGTTATGTAACTTATGTAAGAAGGTACACTGTAATAGTTATTTAGATTCTGAAATATACATGAAAGGTTATTATTCACATTTGTTGATATTGGTAGAATTATTGACCAGCACTTTGTAAACTTTCTTTTCATAATCCAAATCTAATTTAAGTGAGAAAATATGTTCAATTTTATTTTAAATTATATATGGAATTCAGCAGAAATTAAAATATTTTGGGAAAATTTGTTGACTTCTATGCAATGTATACCAGTAATTATTTGTATATTTTTGTAGGTTTATTATCATCTTGGGGCCTTTGATGACTCTTTGACATATGCTTTAGGAGCAGGGAACCTCTTCAATGTCAATGACACATCAGAATATGTTGAAACAATAATAGGTAGGTAATTAAGCAGAAATTAGTACAGGGTATGAATATATAAAAATCTTATTTTTTATAGGTCTATAGATAAGGGAGTGGATGTGGTCGAGTGGTCTAGGGCGCTGGACATAAGGCTAAGCGAATGGTGCTGCGGTGTATCAATGGTGTGGATTCAAATCCCGTCGAGGGAAGAACAAAAATTTGACAGCTCTAAAATCTAATTCTAACACTGTTTGGTTTAATTTTCAGACGTATATATATATATATAAACGTCTAAAATGTTAGCACAACGATATCATAAAAAGATGTTAAAATGTAACAAAAATAACTATAAGTCTACAAAAAGACTATAATTATAATTAAATCGACGGATATTTCGCTTGACCAACAAGCTTCATCAGCGTCTGTCATCTGATAACAGATGCTGATGAAGAAATATCTGTCGATTTAATTATAATTATAGTCTTTTTGTAGACTTATAGTCACTTTATTGTTTCAAGATTTTATTTAATTAGACATTGATAAAGTCCCTCGGTGGGACAAAAATTTTGTCATTCAACGAAGTGTTTAATTCTTTATCACTTTGTTTTGTGTACTTGGTGTTGTTTTACAAATTATTTTAGACGTTTATATTTTTATATATATATATATATATGACTTTCAAAGTTCCGAAATTTAGTAGAAAACAATTTTGGGAAGATTTTCTTGAAAGTCGATAAAATGACATAATCTTCAACTCGTTGAATGTGGTCAGTATATGGTAGAAGAAGAAGAACAAGTTTTGCACATAAGCTTTCCCTAATGAATATAATTGGTTTGACAAAAATCTGGAAGTAATATTCAGATCACAATATAATTTGTTCTTGTTGTCCAAATCTGATAAACCCTTTAAAAAAATTACAGCCTTTTTTAATTTTTATTTTAACCAAACCAGATGAGTATTCATCTTATGTAAATATTTCTATGTAAACCATTGACCACATTGGTGGTGTAATGGTTAGCGTGCTCGTCTTGAGTGTGGTAGATCATAGGTTCAAGCCCAGTCAGCTCAAACCAAAGACGGTAAAATTGGGGGTTAGGGGTTGTGGGGTTTAACGCCACTTTCAACAATATTTCAGTTGTATTATGGTGGTCAGTTTTATTGATGGAGGAAACCAGAGTACCCGGAGAAAACCACCGACCAGCTGCAACTCCACTAAGCACACAGCACTAAAGAGTAAGAGGAAATACTGGTTGGCTTGTAATCAATATAACATGTCCAAGTAGAGCAACATGTTTACCTGCAGGTTGTCATTTCAATGAGCTAGCACTAAAAATCCAACTAAGAGCATGTTGATCTAGTACAGAGCAGACATCATCATCTCATCAAAATGTAACTTTTTCTCGCCATGATATAGCTGAAAAAAATGCTCATTTGGCATTAAACAACAACCACTCATGTATAACATAAAATTGTAACTAGCAAACAAATAATGTACATGTATATTTCTATTTATTTTTAGCCAAATGTATTGATCATTACACAAAGTTACGTGTTGCCAACGTAGATGCTGGCGAGGGAGAACAAGTACCTATTGATGCCAGATTGGAGACAATTGTCAACAGAATGTTCCAAAGATGTCTAGCAGACAGGCAATTCAAACAGGTATACCGACTATGAAAAACGAGTTCCTGATAACATTACATGCCCTAATTTCTTGGGTCTACTAAAATATTTTGATCATTAATCAAAAAGGGCATTAGGAGAATAACCTAAAAATAATGTCATTTAGCAACCAGATTCAATTTTTAAGAAAAATAACTTTCAAATTGTATTAACTGAAATGATTTCTCTATTGAATCATTATATTTTCGTTGACTTTTTATGTAAGATGATGTAGGAACACTTGGAAATATATTTTCGTATTCTTTCTTTATTGGGAAAAAATATAACAGTTAGGTATACTATTAAACATATTGATTTGAAAGAATTGAACAAAAAATATGAGGCAAAAGAGATTTATTATAATAAATATGTATATATGTTGGTTTGTTTTGCGACAATGGATTTCTGAGAGCAATATCACATTGAAGGCAGAAATGAGATGAGAAGTCCAATTCCTGACAACATATAAACAATAATATATTTATAGAGGATTTGTCAAGATGTGACATCAATAAAACGTTACATTATCACACATAGAAATCAACAATAATATATTTATAGAGGATTTGTCAAGATGTCGCATCAATAAAACGTTGCATTATCACACATAGAAATCAACAATAATATATTTATAGAGGATTTGTCAAGATGTGACATCAATAAAACGTTACATTATCACACATAGAAATCAACAATAATATATTTATAGAGGATTTGTCAAGATGTGACATCAATAAAATGTTACATTATCACACATAGAAATCAACGATTGTATGTTTGTATCACACTTGTTACTTGATAATAGATATTATCATTTGTAAAAAAACGAAAGCAAAATTTACAAATATTGATGAAAAGTATTTTTAGAGCATATTGTAGATTCATGTTAATGGAATATATATTAACTGAAAAAGAAAAAGAATTGAATCTGCTACAAGAAGAAAAAAAACCTTGAGTGTTATTTCTGATTACTACCTAATTTGATAATTTGACAAATATTTAGAACATTTTTATTTTGTTTAGAAAGAACAGTTTTGACTATTATTCCGTAATGACCAGTCTAGCTTTAGATAATCTTATTGTCATTAATATGTAATATGAAGATGAGATTGATATATTTACAGGCTGTTGGAATAGCACTGGAAACCAGAAGAATTGATGTTTTTGAAAAAGCAATCCTTCAAGCTGTAAGTAGAAATATATCAGTTTGACTGTAGTAGTAGTCTTTGCTTTAATTTTGTTCACCTACTTGCCTGTAAGCCAAATTTAGGAAAAAAATTATATTTATTCAAGCAAATTCTTTCATAATTTTCACCTGTCCGAATTCAGTTTTACTTGTCCTGGGCTTCAGACAAGTTAGTTAGCACTGAAGACTGTAGTAGAAAACTTGAGTCACTTAGAGAAAACCACTGACCTTCCTTGAGTCACTGACAAACTTAATAGTATCAAATACTAGTACAACTTGCCGCTGACACAAGTAAAAGCTCTTAAACATTAGTGGTGATGGCCACTGATCATATACTGCCATATAATCATGGTCATGTATGCCATCCCAACTATCATACTATCATTGCCATAGATGCCAAAATGGAAAATGGATTAGTCTGTCTGCAAACACCTTTCAGACCTGATTTTTGTTTGGAATATATGGGTTTCATTGTACAAGACAGAATAATAACGATGAGAGATCTCCTGACCAATAATTATTTTTTTAAATAAAATCGAAGCTTGTATTCAGCCATCACCTTAGGGATAAATGACTGCCTACTGAAGACCAGTCTAGGTCACTGTTGAGGCATGCTTGACTGTAGTTATATTCAACTAACCCACCAAATAAAATGTACAGTGCATTGTTATTATTATACTATAGAACAGTCTCTTTGTTTACTTTACACAGTATAACACATAATTTTTATGTTCTTCAGGATGATGTAAACAATATGTTATTATACAGTTTAAAAGTGTGTATGTCACTAATTGGAAACAGACAGTTTAAGAAAACAGTTTTACAAGTCCTTTCCAAGTTGTACATGGAATTAGATATCCCAGACTACATCAACGTTTGTCAGGTAAATACTACTGCCTTCACATATTATAATCTTGTTTTTCCCCAGACAATAATTTAGTGTACCTGTTGTGTATGTACATTTCTTTGTTTAACAAGTTGATTAAATTTTTGTACTATTTCTTATCACCACAGTGATTTAATTTCTGAATGAGAATTCCTGCCAATTTTCTTTCAACAGTCATTTAAAGACGGAAATAAACAACTTAAGAATATTTTTGATGTTGTTTTAGGAGAAACAGATTCTCCTGCTACGAGTGGATTTCAATATTTCTTCACTCTTGAAAGTCAAATAAAATTTTTATACCCCCACTCGACGAGAGTCGGGGGTATATAGGGATCTTCATGTCCGTCCGTCCGTCACACTTTTGGTTTCCGGATAATAATTAAAGTACGGCTCAACCAAATCTTTTCAAACTTTCACACATTGCTGTGTGCCATAAAATACAGGTTAAGTTTGATTACGTTGTATTTCATATTTACCGTTCATGAGTTATGGCCCTTTTTCTCTTAGAAAATAGGGACTTTTTAGGTTTCCGAATGATATTTAAAGTATGGCTCCACCAAATCTTTTCAAACTTTAACACAATGCTGTGGACCATTAAATACAGGTTAAGTTCAATTACGGTGTATTTCACATTTACCGTTCCTGAGTTATGGCCCTTTTTCTCTTAGAAAATACTGACTTTCTAGGTTTCCGGATGATATTTAAGGTACGACTCAACCAAATCTTTTCAAACTTTAACACAATGCTGTGGACCATTAAATACAGGTTAGATTCGATTACGTTGTATTTCACATTTACCATTCCTGAGTTATGGCCCTTTTTCTCTTAGAAAATACTGACTTTCTAGGTTTCCGGATGATATTTAAGGTGCGACTCAACCAAATCTTTTCAAACTTTAACACAATGCGATGTACCATAAAATACAGGTTAAGTTTGATTATGGTGAAATTGACATTTACCATTCATGAATTATGGCCCTTTTTCTCTTAGAAAATAGGGACTTTAAAGGTTTCTGGATGAAAATAAAAGTAACGCTCAACCAAATCTTTTCAAACTTTAACACCATATGTATATCAACTTTGATCTTCCTGGAGACATTACACCAATTGTTACACCAGTTCACTTTTCTCAGCATTCCTTCATTACAAGTGTGTTTCCATCATATGTCTTATAATCAGTGTTTTGATGTAAATAGTGAAAGAAAAAAGGAAAAGATTACAGGTAACCTGATTTAAATTAATTTGGCAAGCAATAAAAAGTTTACTACATTGTCAATTACAAGAATTTGTAAATTTTTGATGGCCATGAAATGAATAAGTTGTAAGATAAACCACGTTTCATTCCTTTCATTGCCTCATTCAAAATTTGGAATGCGGGGGTATCTGTGATCACCAGATCAGCTTTCTCTAGTTTTTAAAGCTTGTGCTAAAGATCTTGAGTGGCGAAATATGGTGATCCACTGGTAACGGAAGGAGAATCTATATTTAATTCTATCGCATGTACAATTAATTTTATTTATAGTTAAAGTGGCGTGTACTATGAAATTACGATGTTAATGTTTGTACTCTTATCTTGGTATCAAACATTTAAGACTTAGTGGTGGACATTTGATTCCTGCACATTGATATTCCAGAAAATTCCATAACTTGGTAGCTTTGAGTAAACAATATTTTGTAAGTTCATGGAACCATAGAATTAGATGGCATCCTTCAAGTTATGAAATGATTATGCTGTTTAATGGATATTGATAGGGGTAGGGTTACACAGGATTGGGAAATTGCTCAAGGGTTTTTAGGCTGTGTTAGAAAAATCCTTAATGGAGAAATAAGGAAAAGAAAATGAACTTGACTTATTGTTTATTCTGTTGTATATGTTTCAGTGTTTTATATTTCTGGACGATCCACAATCTGTTGCAGATATCTTGGAATGTTTGATCAAAGGATCTGAGGTTAGTTTAATTCAAACACTAGTTTGATTCTGATTGAGAATGTGATTTGTGTAGGGGGATGGTATAACTCTTTATTTCTACATGTCTTGTCACTGACAAAATGACTGTAAATGGTTATGTTAAACAGTTTTACAGTTAAATCATGATTGTTATGGTGAAAATGGGAATTCAAATGATAAGATTTAAACTGAGAAGAATTCATTTAAAGAAATCAACCAAAAATGTCTGTAGGATTTTGGACTATGACTATCTATCCTCAATGCACGGTGTATGACCTAATGACCTCTCAGTCAGTTATATTTTTGATAGAATAAACAAAAGTATTGCCCGTTAAAGTAGATCTTTGGTTAGAGCCCTGGACGGGTCAAAGCAAAGACTATAAAATTATTATTTGCTGCTACTCCGCTCTGCATGGAGCATTAAGGAGTAAAAACAAAGACTGGTTGGCTCGGTATCAGAATGTGTCCCATTGGAGCAACATGTCTACCCGTGGACTATTAAAAATCCAACTAAGTATGTTGATCTAGTACAAAGCTGACATCATCTCATCGAAATGTAGTTGTTCTCGCCATGATATAGCTTAAAACTTAATCACTTAGCATCAATCATTCACTCACTGACACACCCTTATAAACAAAAATGTTACTTGGAAGGTCCTCAACATTTTGGATGATTTTCATTCGATTTAGGAATTCAACAATTCTACTAAGGATAAAGTGTCTGGTCTGTTGAAATTTCTAATCTCTTTTATTTTAAAGGCACAAAATATGTGATGTATATGTCACTTGGTATTGATGTTCCTCATGACCCTGTACAAAGTTTGTGTACAATTGTTGATTTTGATCTTTGTTCAACATATTCAATGTATCAACTTACTGCTAAAGTTGGCGTTAAACACCAATCAATCAATCAACTTATAGAAGTAAACAGGTCTAGGACAATAGCCCCCCGGTCAATTGTCCCCCATCCCCCAATTTTTTTATTTCATTTTTATTAGTTCACCTGGACCAAAGGTCCATGTGAACTATTGCCATCACTTGGCGTCCGTCGTCTGTCGTCTGTTGTCTGTAAACTTTTCACATTTCAAGCTTCTTCTCCGAAACCACTTGGCCGATTGGAACCGAACTTAGCAGGAATGTTCCTTGGATGGTCCTCTACAAAGTTACTGTTTTTCGTTCCAGTCAGATATTCAATATGGCTGCCAGGGCCAATAATATGCTCTGATTGGCTGAAATTTCAAAGATCTTCTTCTCTGAAACTAATGAACTGACTGAACCCAAACTGTAAAGGAATGATCATTGGAATGTCCTTTATCAAGTTACTGTTTTTTATGCCGATCGGAAATCCAAGATGGCCACCATCGCAGGACATAGATTAACATTGGACCCTATGGGAAAATGTTCAAATGCCTTCTTCTCAGAAACTACAAATATGATTAAAGCCAAACTGTACATGAATGTTCATTGGATGGTCCTCTACAATCTAAAGGTTTTTTGTTCCGATATGAAATTCAAAATGGCGGCTACAGCAGGACTTAGTTTAACATTGGACCCTATGGGGAAAATGTTTCAAAATGCTTCTTCTCTGAAACCACTTGGACAGTTGAAACCAAACTGCCCAGGAATGATCATTGGAAGGTCCTCTATAAGGTGTGTGTTTTTTATGCCGATCGGAAATCCAAGATGGCCGCCACCGCAGGACATAGATTAACATTGGACCCTATGGGAAAATATTCAAATGCCTTCTTCTCAGAAACTACAAATATGATTAAAGCCAAACTGTACATGAATGTTTATTAGATGGTCCTCTACAAACTGTACGTTTTTTGTTCCGGTATGAAATTCAAAATGGCGGCTACGGCAGGACTTAGTTTAACATTGGACCCTATGGGAAAAATGTTTCAAAACGCTTCTTCTCTGAAACCACTTGGATAATTGAAACCAAACTGCCCAGGAATGATCATTGGAAGGTCCTCTACAAGGTGTGTGTTTTTTATGCCGATCGGAAATCCAAGATGGCCACCACCGCAGGACATAGATTAACATTGGACCCTATGGGAAAATGTTCAAATGCCTTCTTCTCAGAAACTACAAATATGATTAAAGCCAAACTGTACATGAATGTTCATTGGATGGTCCTCTACAAACTTACGTTTTTTGTTCCGATAAAAAATTCAAAATGGCGGCTATGGCAGGACTTAGTTTAACATTGGACCCTATGGGAAAAATGTTTCAAAACGCTTCTTCTCTGAAACCACTTGGATAATTGAAACCAAACTGCCCAGGAATGTTCATTGGAAGGTCCTCTACAAAGTTTCTGTTTTTTTATGCTGATCGAAAATTCAAGATGGCCGCCACCGCAGGACATAGATTAACATTGGACCCTATGGGAAAATGTTCAAATGCCTTCTTCTCAGAAACTACAAATATGATTAAAGCCAAACTGTACATGAATGTTCATTGGATGGTCCTCTACAACCTTAAGGTTTTTTGTTCCGATATGAAATTCAAGATGGCCGCCACCGCAGGACATAGATTAACATTGGACCCTATGGGAAAATGTTCAAATGCCTTCTTCTCAGAAACTACAAATATGATTAAAGCCAAACTGTACATGAATGTTCATTGGATGGTCCTCTACAACCTTAAGGTTTTTTGTTCCGATATGAAATTCAAAATGGCGGCTACGGCAGGACTTAGTTTAACATTGGACCCTATGGGAAAAGTGTTTCAAAATGCTTCTTCTCTGAAACCACTAGGACAGTTGAAACCAAACTGACCAGGAATGATCATTGGAAGGTCCTCTACAAGGTGTGTGTTTTTTATGCCGATCGGAAATCCAAGATGGCCACCACCGCAGGACATAGATTAACATTGGACCCTATGGGAAAATGTTCAAATGCCTTCTTCTCAGAAACTACAAATATGATTAAAGCCAAACTGTACATGAATGTTCATTGGATGGTCCTCTACAAACTTTACGTTTTTTGTTCTGATATGAAATTCAAAATGGCGGCTATGGCAGGACTTAGTTTAACATTGGACCCTATGGGAATTTTTTTTCAAAATGCTTCTTCTCTGAAACCACTTGGACAGTTGAAACCAAACTGCCCAGGAATGATCATTGGAAGGTCCTCTGTTTTTTATGCCGATCGGAAATCCAAGATGGCTGCCACCACAGGTCATAGTATTAACACAGAAACATATGGGGAAAATACAGAAATATATTCTTCTCTGAAGCTATTGCACTGATTGAACCTAAACTGTGCATCAATCATTGGAAGGTCCTTTACAAACTTTGTGTTTTTTATGTTGATCGTAATTCCAAGATGACTACCACTGCAGGACATAGTTTTTACATAGGACCGTTTTTTTTTATTACCAGGTGAACGATACAGGCTCTTGAGAGCCTCTGGTTTATTTTCTAAATGAGAAATAAATATGCATAAACTCAGATTAAATTATTCAAATTACTTTTAAGTTGGATTTTCTTCTTTGTATATTAATCACAGGGGCTTGAATCGCTTTCATAGAGGTCACACGGCCTATATACCATATATATATATATATATATATATATATACTAACGTTAGTATATATGGTATATAGGCCACGTGATCTCTATGAAAGCGATTCAAGCTATATATGGTATATAGGCCGTGTGACCTCTATGAAAGCAATTCAAGCCCCTGTGATATTAATCATCAAAAGGATTATACAGCTTGGACAAGCTATGATAAAAATAACTTTCTCTTATTATTTATAGATATTTTATTTTTAGATAGAGTTTAATGATTTCCCAATTAAGTTTAATTACCTTACAAAATTGGTCTTCAAAGAAAAATTATAAAAAGGAATTTGATTAAACAATGATCATAGCTAAGTACAATGGTTAATAATTAAAAAGAATTTTGAGAAAAAATGATTGCAAGCTAAGTTCAAGCTTAGAACTGGCTTAAATAGGAGTGTATTTTGAAGTGAAAGTATAGTAGTGCAATGGAGTTCATAGAGTCAGAAAGAGGTAATCAGAAACTAAATATCAAACTGAAAAAAAATTGTGGGGGGCAATTATCCTAGGGGGGCTGTTGTCCTAGGGGAGGGCGATTGTCCTATGGGGGCTATTGTACTGCTCCCAGAAGTAAACAAGAAATAAGAGTAAGGATATTTAGATTCTTACTGTATGGAAATTATTTTGATTAAAGGTCAAAAATCAAACAATAATTTTACTCATAGGCAGTTAATACAAATGGTGTCTTTGAGACAGCAATCATATGCTAATTGGATTAAAATATACATATGCAGTTTTGCACCTATAATTACTAAAGTTTGTGAGTTGGATACCCATCTGTGTCAAGGTGCACTCTGTACAATCTTAAGTAAAAAAAAATGTTTGTTTCTAACGTATGATCATGTGTTATTCTGTGTACCCTAGTTTCCTCTGCTAAAACATAGATTGATTGATTAGAATTTAATGCCAACTTTAGCAGTATTTCAGCTATATCATGGCATTGAAAATATAGACTGTCATGTTGTGACTATAATATTTTAAATATCCATAATCCACCCAAAATACTTTATGGATATAACAAATATTTCAGTACTGTACATATGCAAACTTATATTAGAATAACCTATAGCTAAGTGTCTCAGTGTGACATGATATTTCAATTTATCTTTATTTTAGGACAATTTGTTAATGGCATATCAGATAGCATTTGACTTGTATGACAGTGCTACACAACAGTTTCTACAGAGAGTGACCAATGCTTTGAGATCTACAGTACCTCTTCCTGAAGTAGAAAAAACAGCAGATAAAACAGAAGAGGACAAAAAAGAAAGGTTTATAATCACAATACAGTCCTTTCTTATAGATGTCAAATGTTTTGGAGACAGATTAACATAAACTTTCAGCTTGATTCCAAATCCACATTCTGAAATCATTGTATATTATACAATTACAGACTAAATTGGAAAAGTGAATATGAGTTTTTATTGACCTGTAAAATAATATTGACCAAAGCCGAAGGCTGAGGTCAATATTGGTTTTGCAGGTCAATAAAACTCATATTCACTGATACAAAAGCCTGTAATTGTTTTATTACATATACTATAATGCTTATGCAGGGGTTAATAAATCCCCTAGCCCGACGCCCGGGGCTAGTAATTTCCACATTTGGGCTAGCTGAAATAATCAGCTGTATGCCGGACAGGCTAGTAAAAATATATATCGAATATTGACAAACTTGTCAATATTCGCATATCTACTTATATTCATATATGTTATATGTTGTTTAATCAGCAGCAATGTTTTATTTATTCAACCACTAGCTTTTTGTCGAAATTGAGAGCAAAGAAGGTAGGAAAACTGTGTATTCTCGTCATAAAACAGCTTCAATAAATGACGGCTTACTGGAAATTTCTAAAATGAAATACCGGAATAGGATTCCGGAACCATGAACGACTATTTCCGGTTTTGTCGATAGTCAAAAAATTTTTTTTTTAATGCCGACCGATCCTAGATTTTTTTGACATGTGACCATAAACACACATATATTTTTTTTGGCCTTACAGTGACCTGAACTGTGGAAAATAAGTGAAAATAAAACGCAATACCAGATCTGAAAAGAAAGATAGTTAAACTAATATACATTGTACATGTTGTACAAGGGTTCAAGTCTGCAAGTCGGATTAATGAAATCACGGTATTGAGCAGGACTAGTGGTTCATAGATTCGGGCTAGTAATATTTGGGAGTATGCTAGCCCTGGGCTAGTGAGGTGATCCAAGATTTTTTAACCCCTGTTATGACGTCATCCGGTGAATATTACTTCCAGCAGGTGAATACCATTATTTATTGACTTCTAGACTTTATTTAGCTAAAGTACGGATATTTATAGTCATTATGTAATAATATACAATTATTGACTTTTATCGAGGTTAATGTAAGGATCTATCGTTCCAAGATATATGATATTTACCAAGGCCAAAGCCGGGGTAAATATCTTATATCTTGGAACGATAGATCCTTATATTAATCGAAATAAAAGTCAGTAATTGTTTTATTACATGAAACTGTTATTAATGTCCTCTGGGCCATGTTTTATAAATTGACATTAAACACTACATGTGGTTTTTTTTGTAAATTTTAATGGCAACAAAAAAGATTTATGCATACTGCAAAGATAAATTTTGATCGTTCCAGAGGAGCCTTTGGAACGTTATATTAACCTCACGTGACGCTAAAATTAAAAGTAGGGGTTTTCCGATTTTTGGGTTCACATGAAATTAATATATCGTTCCAAAGGCTCCTAATCGTTGTGCAAATTGAAGGTTTAGACAGTATTCATAAAGTTATATCAAGACAAAATCTCATGCTTTTAACCAATCGGATAAAAGAAATATTTATAGTCATATAATAATATATATTATTCCACTCTATAATATTTATTCTATTTATATAGAAATTCGATTGGTCAAAACAATCACACGTGACATTTATCAAAACATTGTATTTCCCTCTCAACAACATCGTATTTCCCTCTCAACAACATCATATTTCCCTCTCAACAATATCGTATTTCCCTTATTCGAAATTCTCAAGATTTAACGCTTTGGTCATATAACGGTATAACTCCAGAGATGTTCCAAAATAATAATTTTGTAAACAAAGATGGCCAAAAGATTTCATTTGGCAGAATTCACCAAAACGTTGGCCTGGTGGAATAAAACATTCATTTCCCTTGCATAAGGGAGATATGAAAATTTGTTCACCCTCGAAATAGTCATATTTCCCTCGGGCGTTGAAATTAATTCTATAGGTTTTAATTCACTACATTTTTCCGTGAAAACTATAAATCATTTGTAAGACAAATGACAAACAATTCAAAATTTAATTTTGTTTCTTTTTGAGATTGTTTCTCCATAAGATAATGATCTATGACTGCCATTATAATTGAATGGCTAGTGTACTTGCCATGAGTGTAGAAGATAATATGTTTAATCCACAGAATTCTTACTTTTTTTGTCACTTGGAAGGTCACTAAAGACAGGTTTATCAGTTTCAGAATTATGACAATTTCTGTCAATTGGAATGACTTTTTTTTTATGGGTTTGATTACTTCTCAGTTTCAGAATGACATATTCTGTCAATTGGAAAGTCACTAAAAGAAAGGTTTATTATCAGTTTCAGAATTATGATATATTCTGTCACTTGGAATGTTTTTTATTGTGTGTGACAGATTTGATTACTACTCAGTTTTAGAGTCAAGACAAGACTAATCCATTACAATCTGAAAAGTAAACTTGTGTACATTTTTTTTATATATATTAATACATAGTGTACACTTAATCATTGTTTGTTACATATCTGAATATCTTTCATTTAATTTCATAAGTTGGTGTATTGATGTTAATTTCAGTGATATGGAAACTGATGACAGTAAAACATTAGCTACAGAGGCAACAAAAGCCACAGAAACATCAACAAAGTCAGAACCAAAGACTCCTCTGGTTAGTATGTATGTGTTATATAGTGTAGCTGAGAATGTTGGGTTTTTTTTGTGACATTTTGGATGTATAATATGAAGACTATTATTTATTTTGCTGTTACTGAATTATGTATAAATAGCTGATTTTACTCATAAAAAGAGTTTTCTTTAGTAAATGAAAAGTCTGTTTAAATAGTGATGACTAACAATTCCAACAAGATCAACAAACAAAAACCCAAACAATTTCACCTCAAATAATTCTACACAATAAAAGTGTTGTGCTCAGTTGTTTTGAATTGAAGCTGTAAGGAAATACATGAAAAACATTTTAAACTATTCATGGCAAAAAAATCTACTTTTTTTTTCATTTATGAAATTACATTTTAGTTGAATCATAACAATGTATACAATTTATTTAATAATTATTCTTTATTTATGGGAAACTTTAGAATTGGATTTACAGTAAGTTGTGAAATATAAATATTATTCTATCACAATATTTAAAACACAAAACAAATATTGTCAAAAAAATTTATTGGTTTTTTAGTTATTCAGTATCCTGTATAAACTGAATTTTACTTGAGTTCAGGATGGATTGTCTTTCATGTTTGTTTACATCCATATTTTAGTATGAAATGCACAAAAAATATCCTATTTCACTCAGTATTCAGATCTTTGTATTTTGATCTGTTATGACAACAAAAACATCATATATCATTAGTTATTTTTCTTCTTGTAGACCGAAGAAGACAAAGCAATGCAAGAAAGAATGAAGAAATTACAGACAATATTAGGAGGAGATCTGACGATTGGACACCATTTACAGTTTCTCATTAGAAATAATAAAACAGACATGTTAATTCTGAAAAATACAAAGGTTACATGTTTTCTTTTTACATTTTTTACCCTCAATGTTTTGTTTTATATATATTTAGCATTTGCGAAAAAAAAATAGATCTGTACACATCTTGTAAATATTTGTATATTTTTTTTCGTAATTGATTAGTTAAGAAATCTACGTTATTGCCTCTGACAGTTCATTTTAATTTTATATTAAAGTTCGATTAATTAGATTTAAGTTATATTGCCTTGTTAAGTGACCATACTTATGTATGTGCTGTGCCTCTTCATATTATTGTCATTTGTAGGGTCTTTATTTTAGTAAAGGGAAGTAATCTGTGTTCACTAAATCCTTCACAATATTTGAATTAATTTTATGCAAATTATTATGGCAGTTCATGACCAAAAAGTTTAAAATCACCAGGAGTACATCTACTTTGATCCACTTTCTGTAACTTAAATAATTCATAACTATGAGTATTAACTGAGGCTGGATCTGTACTGTTTAAATTGTCCTAATGCGTGTGCCCTCTTTTGAGTTGAATAAAAGTTGTGCAGGCATGTCTTTATTGTTTTTGTTTTCTAAAATATCTACTGAAAGTTTAGCTTTCAACATTGGAGTATTTGGGATTCCATAAACTCTAGCCACATTTTTTTTTGTTTTTCCAGAATATAGATTCTGTAATATATGTTTTGTTTTTATTTAACAGGATGCTGTGCGGAATTCAGTTTGTCATTCTGCCACTGTGATAGCTAATTCATTCATGCATTGTGGAACAACTTGTGATCAATTTTTAAGGTAAAACATTGTTGTTTTTGTTTACATAATTAATTGAAAACTTAAAAATTTTAACGATTGTAGTAAAATAAATACGTACGATTTGAAATGCAAAAGTAATTGTTTATACATTTGAGTGATGGGTCATTGGTGTTAGATGCCATACAATCTCAGCCACCAAGGCCCCTGTAGAAAAATTGTTAATGTATGTATTTGGTATTGGTCATCTATCTTTATTTTATTTAGAGTATTTGATGTTGTGCTCTTTCCTATCAATCTTACATTATATATGGTATGACAGAGTTCACGAAATTTGTCAGTCTTGTCAGAAATAACCAGCAAAATTTGGGCAGATTTGGCAAAGGACTAACACAAGATTTATATTTTTTTTCGCTAAGACCACCAAACACATATGTAATTTCGTGAACCCTGGTATGATATGGCATCTGTTTTACAGTTCTTGACTGTTTTGTCATCTGAACTTAATTGAATTCCAGCAACTGCTTGGAATTCATGATTATTTATGTAATGATTTTTATTTTTCAGAGATAATTTAGAATGGTTAGCAAGAGCTACAAATTGGGCCAAATTTTCTGCCACTGCCAGTTTAGGTGTTATACATAAAGTAAGTAATTTTTACAGTTATAGGTTTAAGGATTACGATATTACAGTTTTATCATGGTGAGTGTTATTGGCATAGGAAACCTGAATACCCATGAAAACAACTGATCTTTGGCAAGAAGCTGAAACTTTATCACATCATGTTATATCAAGTACACCTCTTTTTGGGTCTTAAACATGATCATGGAGGGCCCTCAAATATTTGCTAGAATTTTAGTTAATTGAGGTATGTGTTCCCATTAGAAGAATAGAGATATTGTAGTCTATTTCAGAGTTATACCTCTTTGAAATTGTAAATAAACACAAATATAGTTTTGGGATTTTAATTTTAAGTTTGGGTTTTGTATTGTTACTTTTGACTATAAGATATTGGTCAATCACAAGTTTGACAAGAATGATGCCTTTTTCTTTTTCAGAGATCTTCCGTATGTTTCATTTATTTGTCTGTGTACGTCCTGTTTTAACATTGTTTTAATTTGTTAAAAGATATAGAAATAATGAGCTAGGGATGAAATAATTTGATTATTTCTTTACAGGGTCATGAAAAAGAGGCATTAAATTTAATGTCTACATATTTACCAAAAGATTCAGGTCCAGGCTCAGCTTATTCTGAAGGAGGTGGACTATTTGCTTTAGGTAAGTAAAGTATTGCCTATATATCAAGTAATCATATGCTGGAAAGGGTTGACAATTCTTTGCAGAAAAGTCTGAATTGTCCACACTCATGAAAGATATTCCACAAACTCAGAAGTTATCATTAATTTATGAATTTCAGCAAAGAGGATATAGCAAAAAATGATCCAGTCAATGCAAAGTTGACTTTTCATATAGAATCAGTGCATGATATGCAGAGTTGCAGATAATATTTTTTTCCTGTCAGACATTGAGTCCTGCAAGTAAGAGAGTTTTGCCAGACCTATCAACTTTTTGCCAGAGCTACTTTTTTTTTTAGAATTTTTTTAATATTTCACTTTCAATACAGTATGATTAAAGGGACAATCTTAAAGCTTTAATGCTTAACACAGTTAACGACTACTACAACCAGAATCAGATTAAGGATATTGCTAAAGGGGGGTTAGTGACTGAGACCACATTCAATTTAGATAGCCCTGCAACATCAAATAATCAATACTTTATATTAGTAAGATTGTATTATGGCACAGGCTACGAATATGACGGGCAGAAGTTGTGACTAAATGATCAACCGGTTTCCGGACATGGACACCTATTTTACGGAAATTAATTACGTATTGCTAGCATCTTGAGGCTACGAATACGACAGATTTTTGTTTTCTTAAATATATTGTTTTTAGACATTTATTACTGTGATACTATAAAGTTTAAAGAAAAAAAATATACATAGATATTTTTTAATTGAAGAATTATCATATACAATTTAATTTTTTTTTAAAGATTGGTTAGACCATATATGTATAAACCCAGCTAATACGTTTATGGTAAGACTCGCTGAAGTTATCAGTGTTCTCGCTAGTCCGTTTTTACAGGGCGCAGCGCCCGCCCTTGTCCGAGTGACGCCCTGCCCTTTTTCTCTATTTGTAGGAGTGCCCTGCCCTTTGTGACTAACGTGGATGTCTTTTTCCATACCTGTTACTAGTTCATAATAATAGATTTTTCATATTAAATGCATAAAGTCACGATTAGGGTTATTGTGTAAGCCCGCCATTTTTTTTACAGGTAAGTTGTTCACGTGATGATTAATTATTGTCGTTTTGGTTTATTTGGGTTTATTTCTTATTTATATTAAATATTTAAAATTTATACATTACAAAAAAGGTCTTACAAAAATATCACACCTTGAACTTTTTTCATTTCCTTCAGTAAAGCTTGCAGGTTAGCCTCATCAGCCCCCTTGCTCGAGGATGCCATGTTATGGATGTCTTTTAGTATCACAACCTTCCCTGTAGTCTTGTGTATGTGGTATTGCGGTATCCTTTTGTTGGGCTTAAATTTCAAAACGCTTTAAAGTACTCATACCAGTGAAATCTCATGGGCTTAATCGTGTATTGTAAGACTAGTTTTTCAATGCATCAGATTTTATTGGAATCAAAATAAACTACAAACAGAAAATTATATAAAAAATTCTAAAATTGTCATTTAATGAAATAAAAACAATAGAATTAAGAAAATCGAGAAATCCGTCGTATTCGTAGCCTCTAGATGCTAGCAATACGTGATTAATTTCCGTTAAATAGGTGTCAATGTCCGGAAACCGGTTGATCATTTAGTCACAACTTCCGCCCGTCATACTTGTAGAACCCAGGCTACGAATACGTTTCCGTCGTATTCGTAGCCTGTGCCTTGTATTATTCCTCTAATGAGTATTTTGATATCAAGTCGTCATTTGTTTGTTCATTTTGTCCTTCCATTTTCGATTAAAGGACCACCCCGGTCGCCTCTCCTTCTCATATGCCAACCTTTTGGCTTTTTTATTCTCTGTAAATAAATCGATAGGTAGTGGGTGCTTTTTTCCAGATTTAGACCCCTCCGTAAACTTATTTGGCCATGCAGCCATAACGGAAATGATCAAATTACAATTTACAACGATTACCGATAGGATACGAAATAAAATCCGGAATGGGAACTGGTTCCCGAAATTTAGCATAAACAGAAAGGAACAGAAATTTTTAACGATTTGTTTACAACTTTTGACTTTATTAACGATAATCAAAGATCCTTCGCTTAGGGGTCTAAGAGGTAACCAGGACCGACAGAAATTTGATTTTTGACAGCCCCAAGCAGTAAAAATGTTTGCGGTTATTAGGTCTGACACAAAAACCTCATTTGCCGGACCCTCTAAAATTCTGCCCCCTAGGTCCGACAGGGACGACGATTAGCTGCAGCTCTGGATATGTGCAGATATTTTTATTATCCCCTCGCCAACGAAGTTGGGAAGGAATATAGTAACGCTACCGTCCGTCCTTCCGTAACATCCTTGTGAACACTCTAGAATCAACATCCTTCAATGGAATTTAACCAAACTTGGTACATACAGTACACTCAAGGACATATTGTGATAGATGTCTGACGTCCGACATGTCGGATTTAACATGTCAGACAACAGGTCGGATGGAGACAGGTGCAATAAAAAGGGTCATAAAACTAGAGAGGTGTAGTTAACAAGATTAAATGTTTTATTGCCTTTAATTGCTACCTGTGACAGGATATGACTTGATTGTTGACATTTACCTGATTAGGTTAATTTTGAATAAAATATCTTTTTCATGTAACGTGGTTTGGATAAAATGGGTCATGGGTCATCAATATTTATTAGATTCAAACTGTTGTTGTTTGTGGAAGCATGTAGAAAATAATTTATTTCTGTCGAATTTTATGAAAATCAGTAGTCCTTCACTAAATATATTTGACAATTTATTCTATTTTCGTGGTTTTTTTCAACTCTAAGCTCATCTCTTGAATATTCATTTTTTACTTAGAATCTATCTATTTTTAAACCTTATTTAGCGGTCTTTTCTCACTGAATCTACAGTACTCCATTGTGGCAAAATTTGCTGACATTGAGAAGTACGATCGTTTTTGTTGTTGTTTTTTGTTTGTTTTATATATGTATTGTTTGCATTTTGAATATTTTCAACAATCAGCTGAATTGTGTTTTTTCGTGCACATAATTTTACAAGTGTGTGAAATATGATTTAAAATTTCAATGTGTATTTGTTCCGTTCGCATCCCATCTCTTGAATATTCATTATTTACCTGGAATCTATCTATTTTTAGATTTAATCTTGTGGTGTTACTTCCATTGTGGCAAAATTTGCTGACTTTCAGAAGTATGATCGTTTTTTTGTTTTACAGGTGTGTCATTTGTGTCAAACATTTAAACCTACAGCTGAATCGTGTATTTTCGTTCACATAATTTTACAAGAGTGTAAAATGTGACCTAAATTTATATGTATCGTCATTTGTTCCGTTCGCAACTAAATTTCAGCAGATTTTATCTTAAAAATACAAAACTTCAATGTTGTTTGATGTGAAGGTTTGCAATTTTTAAACTTAAATCGGCTGAAACTTATTGATTTACCCAACCGATATAATAACAAGTAACAACAAAATACCGATCACCAAGGAAGCTGTCTAGAATGACAAAAATAATACAAAATACGGAAAAAAATCGAAGTCTGTGAAACAGACAAATCCGGGAATCAACAATCAAAATTGAAACAAGTTTTCCCTGAAAGATCCAGACACAGATCGCTCAAGTACTTTGTAGAAAAGCTTCAGCAACCAGAATTCCAGGCAAAGATCACTGGCATCAAACACCGGTAACAACGTTTACAGAAAACGGCCCTTTTCAGGGCTACACAAATATTTCAAAAAGTAACAAAAGTTGTTGTCAATTCTCAAATTAATGTTAGCTTTTCCCCAGCCCCCATCTGACTGTCTCTTTCTCTTTTAAATTTGAAATACTATTTGACATACCAAAACAATTTTTGTTTGAATATATCATTTTGTCTGACTATGGTCCTTTATTTTACAATTATATGTGTACATGAATGTGTAAAAAAAAAAAAAAAAAAAAAAAAAAAAAAAATTCTATAGGACTCTAGTTTTGAAGTGATAAATTAAGTGGATTATATGATTTTTAACCATATTAGTTTTTCTTTGCAATCAATTTTGATAAATCATTCTTTACTATTTAAAGCAAATACACATTCATTGCTTTAATTTTTAATAATTACCTTTATTCATTCATTTTTCATTATTAGGAAAAATACAAATTATTTTACACATTTAGTAGCTTTACCTGTAAAAAAAAACATTTGTTTTTTAAGACAGCTTGATTAATTTGAAACTAATAATTCTTTTAATGTAAATGATCAAAGTAAGGTGATAAAAATGAAAAAATTCAAGTAGTATTATTGATGTTAAAATTGTCTTTTATCAGTAATTACATTTTTTTTTTCAGTAAAAAGAAAACAAATGAGAATAATTAATTTTATTTTCTTCATCTTTTTTCACAAACATGGCTATGAATACCTGAGAAAAAAAACATAATTATTTTTTTATTTGTCTAAAATTATTGAATTGAAATTGTAATGTGTGATTAAATAAATACAAGAACAGGTACATGTAAGTCATAGCTTTATCACCTTCAGGTACAAATTTACGACCTCCAATTTAGCCACTATCAGATATTCACACAACAGGTGTGCAATCAACAAAAACCTGTAGGCTCCAAGTCAGACATGACAGGCAATCCGTCTCTGAAGGTGATCCACCACAATATGTCCTTGAGTGTACTGTACTTAGTCCTTAAGAGAATCTGGTACCCTATTGATTTTCAAGGTCAAAGGTCAAGGTCACAGGGTCTAATTTTTACCCTGTAACATCCTAGTGAACACTCTAGAATCAACATCTTTCAATGGATTTTGACCAAACTTGGTATGTACTTAGTCCTTAAGTGAATCTGAAACCCTATTGATTTTCAAGGTCAAAGGTCAAGGTCACAGGGTCTAATTTTTACCCTGTAACATCCTTGTGAACACACTAGAATCAACATCCTTCAATGGATTTTGACCAAACTTGGTACATACTTAGTCCTTAAGAGAATCTGGAACCCTATTGATTTTCAGGGTCAAAGGTCAAATTTGTAGACGAGGGGATACACCACGCTTTGCGTTGCCCTTGTTTGATAGGGTATTATGTTAAAACTCATAAGCTTAGGCCTAAGCCAATGATGATATTAATTGTCAATGTGTATTTGTTTATTTTCAAGGTTTAATACATGCCAACCATGGTGGAGAGATTACAGAATATTTATTAAATCAACTAAAAGATGCTTCAACAGATGTAAGTATTTACAAAGTGTCTGTCAGATACACATTACAGTTAAACATGTCTACATCAAATCCTGAATATACCAAGCTTTAAATAAAGCCCCAATGTTGGAAATATTTGTAAATTTAATCTGAATAAGCTATGAGGTTCGATTTAGACATGTTTTCCTGTAGTAAGAACCAATACACATACATTAAGGTCTTTAAATGTTTTTGTGACTATATTCTAAATAGTAAGAACTATTATCAGTTGAAAGTGGAAGGGGCCAAATGTTGATGTAGAATAAGTTGATTCTACATGACTGAATAGTATGTAAGTAAACATTTTCTCATGGTCACTGTGAAATCTTCTATGAAGTGTATAAATATTACACCTCGGTCTACAGGTGTGTAGTATTTTTAACTTTTAATTGATAAACAACTACATTATTTTAGCAATATGAAGTTGAAAAAAAATTGTAATTGCCTCATAGGACTGGTTAAAGAGGTTTGATTTTATACATATATCTTCAACTAGGGCTAAAATAGAATGTCACACCAAACAGATGTTGTACATTCATTGTTTAGTTTCCCAAAAATCGTCAGTAGACTTCCTGTTTTTGGTCCCGTTCTTATTATTATTTTTTTTTCTCCGATACATAAAGTTGTCCACACAACCTTTCTCAGATCTGTAAATCAGATGTATTTGATTTTGTTTGTTTGTTAGACCAAGATATCTAGTTGATCCTAAAATATTTTGTTTTTTTCTCATCTGATAAGAAAGGCCATGTGAGCTATTGTCATCACTTTGAGCCTGTCATTGTCTGTTGAATTTTCAGTGCATGACTTAGTTTTTAACATTGAACACTATGGGAAAATGAATAAAAACTTTTTATTTTAAACTGCATGGTTGATTCCAATCTGCTTGGATCAAAAGAAGATTTTCTAATAACTAAAAAGCATTTTTCTGAATGTCTTGTTTTATGTTGGATGCCATTTCTTTAGGGATTCAAGTAAAGAAATGTATGACTGACTTCCTATCTATCTAGTTACTTATCATAGGTCGGCCCCTTACAAAGTTGTCATTTTTATGTGGATCGAAAATTGCCACACACCAAATATTGTTAATAGGAGAATTACAAGTCTTTCAGGACTTTTGGTGTGGTTTTGATACACATATTTAAACAATTAAAGCAGTTTGTTCAAGAGATAAAGGGGGCCGTCATGGCCGTGATTGTATAGTAGTTGGATTTACAACTACCTATGCAACCAGTGCCTATCACCACTGATGTTGTAAGTTCGAATCTCGATCAGGGCAAGGTGTACAACATTATGTGATAGTTTGTCAGTGACTTGCGACAGGTCTGTGGTTTTCTCCTGGTTCTCCGTTTTCCTCCACTAATAAAACTGACCGCCACGATATAGCTGAAATATAGTTGAAAGGGGCGTTAATCACCATCAAACAAACAAACAAACTTCAAGAGATAAATATTATTTATATAGTTGATAGTTAACAGTCCGTGTAGAAATACAGAAGATCCTCTTGTATAAATATAGATATTCTCCATTCATTATCATTTTTATTCATTGTCATAATTAATTACAACTGCATCAGTGTTGTAATTGTTTGTGTGGTAACCTCGAGTGCGGTAGATCGTGGCTTCGGGTCTTGGTTGTCTCAAACGAAAAAATATAAAATTGGTATTTTCTGATTCTGCACTAAGCAGGCAGTATTAAGAAGTAATAACAAAGACTGGTTGGCTGGACTCAAAATAATGTGTCCTAATGGAACAACATGTCTACCTGCAGACTGTTGTTTGAGTGAGCCAGCAAAATAAAAATCCAACTAAGTGTGTTGGTTTAGTACAAAGCAGACATCATCATCGTCATCATCATCTTATCGAAATGTAACTTGTTCTTGCCATGAGGAAAATTGCTCGCTTGTTGTTAAACGACAATCACTCACTCACTCACTCATACTTAATTACATCTAATGATATAACTGAAATATTGTTGAAAGTGGTGTTAAACACCATAACTCTTACTCTAACCCCCTTAACTACATCTAGAATTAAAAGTATTAATCATCATTAGTAAGGCCAAAAAAAAAATATGTGTGTTTACAGTCACCCGACCCGCCCTATTTTTCAGCTGCCGACCCTAACCTTTTTTATCGGCAATTATTCGACACTAATTTTTGCTAGCGACCCTATCAATTTTTACACAATTCGGATAACCATTTTTGTTGTTTAATCAGCAGCAATGTTTTATTTATTCAACCGCTAGCTTTTTGTCGAAATTGAGAGCAAAGAAGGTAGAAAAACTGTGTAACTCGTCATAAAACAGTTTCAACAAATGACGGCTTACCGGAAATTTCGAAAATGAAATATCGGATTCTGGAACCGGGAACGACTATTTCCCGTTTTGCCGATAGTTTTAAAAAAAAAAAAATGCCGACCGACCGACCCTATATTTTTTTGACATGTGACGACAGTAAGCACACATATATTTTTTTTTGGCCTAACCAATGTTCATTTAGACGATCTATATTTTCACAAATGTATTTGAAATAATCGAGAGCCTCTGGTTTTAAAATTAATTTGATGTCAGTGTAAAGTACATCATTATAAAATCTAGATGATTCAGACTCATAATTTGTGTAAATAAAATGTCCGTACTTAAATCAAAATGAACGTTTTTGCCCTAAAGATGTTTTTTGGAATAGATCTGATTAGTAATTGGCATATTCTCCTGACAGTCAATTTAAGTTGTCTAAATTATATTGGTTTACTGATTTTTAAGACTTTCTATTATTCTGCATCTGACAAAATCAGAAAATGTGTAACAAGATTTTTGTGTCTTGCTTCAAGCAGATTTATTAAGGAAAATGAACTTGATAATTATGCTTCACAAGTATACTTTGAAGAAGAAGAAGAAGAAAGTGTTGGATGAAGGTCGTTTACAGTAGATATGAGAATCTGCCAAGTTTATTTGTGAGCCTGGTCAACAGAAGACTTTCTAATAGTTAAAAAAACAATTTTCTTAATTTCTTGTTTTGTTGGATTTCTTTAGGGATTCAAGTAAAGAAATGTATGGTTGACTTCATATCTATCTATTTACTTATTTATTCAGAATAGATATTATATAGGTTAAGGTTACAAATATTTTTTTACATTTAATTTATACAAATAAAACTGACCGTCACAATATAACTGAAATATTGTTGAAAGTGGCATTAAACACCATAACCCTATATCTAAGTTTAAAAAAAAATTAAATTAGAACAAAAACTGATTTCAATGTACAATTAATTATAGTGTATGCTATGCAACATAAAAAGATAAAAAATTAAAAATTGTTGCTTCACATCAAGGGAGAAGTGACATTTCAGTAATATTAATGACGGGAAGAATAAAAAAAACCACCCCCTATATTTGGCTGTTTGAATTGCTTAGTTGGAGGTGATGCTGCTTTTTTACTGGTTGTTTAATGTGACATTCTGGCATATAGTGGTTGTATATTCTTGCGAATCTAGGTCTTATTAGGAACATTACTCCCCCTCCCTGTCAGTGAGACAAGGACCTTTTTCTATATCTGGTGTTTTCTTATGGACAAATTAAAATTTGAAAAAATTAATATTGCTTTAATTTTTCAGATGGTAAGACATGGTGGTTGCCTTGGCTTAGGGTTGGCTGCCATGGGAACAGCTAGACAAGGTAAGTTTTCGTCAAATGACAATATTTAAGGACAAATGCAATTTTCGAATAGTGAATACTACTCACAAGAGAACTCTCATCCAATGATATATAAACTTGTCATAGTACTAATATATCAAAACACTTTAGAAAGAATGCTTCTCATGATAAACCTGAAACACTTTAGAAAGAATGCTTCTCATGATAAACCTGAAACACTTTAGAAAGAATGCTTCTCATGATAAACCTGAAACACTTTAGAAAGAATGCTTCTCATGATAAACCTGAAACACTTTAGAAAGAATGCTTCTCATGATAAACCTGAAACACTTTAGAAAGAATGCTTCTCATGATAAACCTGAAACACTTTAGAAAGAATGCTTCTCATGATAAACCTGAAACACTTTAGAAAGAATGCTTCTCATGATAAACCTGAAACACTTTAGAAAGAATGCTTCTCATGATAACCCTGAAACACTTTAGAAAGAATGCTTCTCATGATAAACCTGAAACACTTTAGAAAGAATGCTTCTCATGATAAACCTGAAACACTTTAGAAAGAATGCTTCTCATGATAAACCTGAAACACTTTAGAAAGAATGCTTCTCATGATAAACCTGAAACACTTTAGAAAGAATGCTTCTCATGATAAACCTGAAACACTTTAGAAAGAATGCTTCTCATGATAAACCTGAAACACTTTAGAAAGAATGCTTCTCATGATAAACCTGAAACACTTTAGAAAGAATGCTTCTCATGATAAACCTGAAACACTTTAGAAAGAATGCTTCTCATGATAAACCTGAAACACTTTAGAAAGAATGCTTCTCATGATAAACCTGAAACACTTTAGAAAGAATGCTTCTCATGATAAACCTGAAACACTTTAGAAAGAATGCTTCTCATGATAAACCTGAAACACTTTAGAAAGAATGCTTCTCATGATAAACCTGAAACACTTTAGAAAGAATGCTTCTCATGATAAACCTGAAACACTTTAGAAAGAATGCTTCTCATGATAAACCTGAAACACTTTAGAAAGAATGCTTCTCATGATAAACCTGAAACACTTTAGAAAGAATGCTTCTCATGATAAACCTGAAACACTTTAGAAAGAATGCTTCTCATGATAACCCTGAAACACTTTAGAAAGAATGCTTCTCATGATAACCCTGAAACACTTTAGAAAGAATGCTTCTCATGATAAACCTGAAACACTTTAGAAAGAATGCTTCTCATGATAAACCTGAAACACTTTAGAAAGAATGCTTCTCATGATAAACCTGAAGTTGGTGCTGTTGTGGTCATGATCGTATTGTACAAGATTGCATCTAGGTAGGGGCATTGTGAAAATGTTTCTTTAATTTGAAAATGCATCCTATTGTATGATAAAGGAAGGATATGAATGTCACATAAAATTCTCCCCTGTGCACATTTTATTGAACCTTGTCAGGCCTTTCAATAAGGGATGGTACCAGGTATTTTTAGCCGCCTAAAATGGTCTCTGGTACCTCCTCATTTTAAAGTGTTGTATAAGATATTCATGAATAGTGTTCCAATTTTTAGTAAAAAGTACCGCCTGTGAATAGTGAAGTACTGGTGCACTTGAAAAATATTGAAAGCCCTGCCGTGTGTGCACTAATCCTTATAAATTGTCCCTATTTTTCATTACAAAGGAAACATTTGACTCTTTTTTTGTGAACTCGTAAATGGAATCGTATGTTAGTTGAATTTACATCTACCTACCAATACCTATACAGTAAGTGCCTATTGCCACTAAAGTCTGATTATGTAATAAAATTTGCCAGTGTCTGTGTTTTTTCTGGGTACTTTGGTTTCCTCCACCAATAAAACTGACTTGCATGATACAAGTACTGTTGAAAGAGGCTCTAATAAACACATGTAAGTTTCACCATGGACTTAACTTTTATCAGAAATATTGCTTTAAATGGTGTTAATGACTTGTTGTAATTAGTTATTATACTTGTGTTTATTCTGGTTTTGTTGTTTGACATGTATAACTTTCCATATCTCCTGGATTTAGGACTAGGGGCCATCATGGTCATGATCGTATGATAGTTGGATTTACAACTACCTGTGCAGATTGAAATTTCAAGATGGCCACCAACAACACAGTAATCACCATTATTGTTGAAAGTGGCATTAAACACCATAAACTACCACTATTATCTAACAAATAATTATTATTTTGATTATGTTTCAGATATTTATGAACAGCTAAAGTTTAATTTATATCAAGATGATGCTGTAACAGGTAATACTATTGTGTTGTCAATGCTTTGTGTTAGATTTCCTGTTGATCTTGTGTCCACATTTGTTTGGTGAATGAGTTAACATGTACTTATGAAATCAGTGCCTATTATCATTTACATTATGATTTTTGACTCCCACCTGTGTCAAGGTTTACCTGATACAGCATTATGTGATAAAGTTCATCAATGACACAGGCTGAATGTAACACATACAGTTTCCTATACCAAAAACTTGGCCTCAAAGATATAACTTAAATGCTGCATTCTTTGCTTTTTAAAGGCAAATTAAAAAAAAAAGAGTAGGCATTATGTAGCAACTATAAAAACAATTCAAACTGACCACAACATAGCCCTAACTCACAATTTGTTTTATCTGAATAAAAAAGTGTGTATTATGCACCATTTATTACGGTAATTGAGTTTTTTTTTGTAGTCCATTTACTTGTTAGTTTATTGTATTACAACATCACATGTCTGTGTACTTTTATCTTGTTTTTATCTGTAGAATAATAAAGTACATTTGACATAGACTGTGAAGTGTACATCAGACTGTAATTAAAGCTGACAAGACAGTCTTTGTTGTAATATCAAGAAA
The DNA here is from genome assembly GCA_963383655.1 of Bathymodiolus septemdierum. Lineage (NCBI taxonomy): Eukaryota > Metazoa > Mollusca > Bivalvia > Mytilida > Modiolidae > Bathymodiolus > Bathymodiolus septemdierum. Next base: position 42,536,093 of record OY726519.1, read on the forward strand.
TCGTTATTTTTTTTTTTAAATATTAACACAAGCATCATGAACACCCAGCCTTATCCAGATGTTTTGACAATCCACTTTATTTGTTCTTGTTTCACCTTTTTCATCTTTTTAATTTTGATTTGTTTTTATCAATAATCAACAATGGAAAATGTATCATTGTTGTGTTAATATATTTGTACATTCTTCATCTGACTTATTTTTTTCCCTGTCACAGATTAATAATACAATATGGCCAAAAACAATGTGATTTCTTCATTATTATTTTTAAATGACTAATTCATGTCTGTATTATCTGTTCTCATGTTATAACTGTAGATACAGGATCCTCTATTAATAGTACAAATCTGAAAATTTTATTAAGCTTAAACACTATTAAAGGGAAACTTCGTAATTTTTTACATGTTAGCTAAATATGTTCCTGGTGATATAAAATATATTTCCACAAATAACGAAGCAAATCGCAAATTTTTTATTTTAGTTTTTAATTTTTCAATCAGGCTGTGACGTTTTAACCTAATAATGCATTGTGGGATTGAAATTTAAAGTCTGGGTCGCTGATGTTGAATTCACTTCATTTAAAGCGCTCAGAGGTCTGTAATTTAAATCTAATAACCGTTGGAAAATTAAATACTGAAGTGAACAGCTACGTACCTTTTTGACAAACAACTATTTTAAATGAACAAAATGTTTCATTTCCTTTATATTTACAACGGAAAGAGTGTTTTACAACAGTCACCTATATTCGCTATATATCGGATCCCTTTTACAATTATGATCATTTTGTTTTACTGCTAATGTGCTGAAAAATATAATGGATAATTTTGACAACGCGTAACTTGTGTATTGATTTCTAGATTCTGTTTTAATCCCTTTTTTTATAATCATTATTCGGCATGCTGTTTACTGTTATTTTGATCTCCGCATGTAGATGTCCGCTTGGGTGTTTTCTAGCCGGAGGGTAAAATTATACAGGTGCAAAATTCAAGGTGACTGAATTAATCAAATGGGAATTTGAATACACACTATTTGCTTTCCAAGACGAGTTGGTATCGTTTATTATCTATTAAAGATAAAATATTCTTAAAACATTAGAATAAATATAATGTTGAAATAACATGAACAATTTATGTTTTAGATGATAAACAAGTATACACCATCCTTGAAATTATAAGTTTTCATTATGAGAGGCGCCAAATTGGTCTAACTATATATAGCTGTCTCATCATAATAATTTAACGATCGATGTTCATAAAAGATGTTTTAATTTTAATTTTAAATAAAATGATTATGATTTTACTCAATCATTATTTTAACAGTCGGTGTTCATAAAAGATGTTTTAATTAATTTAATTTTAATCAAAGGATTATGATTTTACTCAATCATTATTTTAACAGTCGGTGTTCATAAAAGATGTTTTAATTAATTTAATTTAATCAAATGATTATGATTTTACTAAATCAATATTTCTTTACTTTTCTTTTGTTCAACGCATGTTGTTTGTTTGGGAACATTTCTATATAAAGCACCGAAATTAACGTTTTAGTTATAGCTTAAATATATCGAGCTCAGGTACGGAAAGTGACTCTAGCGCCTCAAGTGATGTAGATTTCGACGACTATGGAGAGTTTGGTTACCAACTTGAACCAGAATATACGGAAGAAGAACTCAGACAAATGGAAGAGGCAGCGAGTGCCCAACGTCGGGAAATAGAGAACAACCCACGTCAGAACGACACAAATTGGTGCTCATGCACAAAATGCATTTCACTACCAGAGCTCCAGATAAGCTGCGTATTTGCGTTTTTTACGCTATGAAAACGAGTAAAAACGCATGTATTATCAGATCAGAGTGTACATTTACGCATACATATTGCTGTGTAAGCAAACTTTCCAAATTCGGAGCGTACTTGTATGCTGTTGACGATAATACATCGTGTACATAAACAATACATTTTTGACTTTGAGAAATTCCCCGTAATTACTTCTCTTTTATACTTTTCGAAAGAGAAAGTGTATACATCCGAGGGGTACCGAATGTTTGCCTTTCTAAGCATCGATGTCAAAAGAGATCTGATTGGATGTTTAGGATAAATCATCCAATCGCGGTCAATATTACAAATAAATGCGGTTTAGTTAACAACTAAAACGAAAGTGAATTTGGGAACACGCTGTTCGTTGAAAATGAGCAAGAACATGAATAAGTGTGCTACGGAAAATTATATACTTTTTTAAAAATTCCTGACAGTTTCATCTGTGTCTAGTGACAGCAGGGGTTTCAAAGTGGGCCGGTACCCGGTACTTTTACCCGCCTGAGATCGTGTATAGTACCGGCAGAAATTACTGAACCCCCCAAAATTAGCGGTGATCAAAACCAAAAGTACGATGGTCGATAGGCATGTGGAATATTTTTCATAAAAAAATTAATGATCACGTCAATTGCTGAATTCTCGCATTCAAATCGAACAACTGCGTCACGACCAAGTTGATGGGATATTCCCTGTTTTAAAAATAACTTTACCTTAGAATCGTAAATAGCAGTTTGCGCATGCGGTAAATAGATATGTTTTCGCCCCAATATCTTTTCATTCTTGTGTAAAACTCGAACCGAAACAAAGCTGACATCATTTCAAAATAAAAAAAATGACCGATTACAAATTATGTTCAAACACAATTTAGTGTAATCTCCAGTAATATAAGTATGATCATTATGTATTATGAATATATGACTACACAATATTTTGTGCGATTTTTTTATCCATTTAAAACCCAGGGTCGAATCATTCTGGGGCGTACTGTCTTGTTGCTTAACTCCGTCCATATTGTTTAACTTCCGGTATGAAAAAATAAAAACCTATGGCTAATTTATTTACATATCTTGACGGGGCCCTACCGCGGTTGTTCACAGAAATGAGTGTGTGCTGAAAAACATTTTTAAAAGGGGGTACGAGGAGATAAGGGATAGAAAATTACTAGAAATCTTGAAAAAGGACCGGGCATGGCTCAAATACGAATTACATTGTTTTTCCCCCCTTTTTTTCCAAAATAATTTAACTTTTGTGATTCAAATGTTAATAAATGTCTTCCCGCGAATCGTTTTTGTTCGAACATTTTTTTTGCACATAAGTCGTGAAAGTAACAATATATATTGTTTTTGTTTAATTATATTTGTATTGATCTATTAAAATTATAAATTTTATTGCAAATTAAATTTATATGTTCCATCAAGGACGTATTCTATATACGTCCTTGGTTTCATTAATTATGACAATTATATGTCTTGATCCGTGCCAATGGTCTTTGATGAGTTTAATTATTGGTAATAAAGTAAAAAAAAACACACAAGTCAAGGTATTGTGAAAAAGAAAAGGACAAAGTCAACAAAAGAATTTTGAGAATTTTAAGCTTTGATAACAATGGCTTGGTCAAGCCTAGCTGCGGAACCGTAGCTCTTTATGGTCCTTTTGGGGTTTTTTCAGATATGGCAGACTATCTATGAATAATCTCGGCTGAAGTCTGTAAACTGAAAAATTCATTAAAGAAATTGGGGGGGGGGGAGATCCAGGCATTATGGTGAAATCTGAACTCTAAAGTTAATGGGATTTTTCTTTCAAAAACACTTACTGTTTTGCAGTCTCTGAAGTACATTTTTTGGTCCACAAAATGCTAGATTTCTGGAGTTTCCGCCCCCTGGACCCCTTACAGCCCTCAGCCTAATTTTTTAGGTACCTCCTATTATAAATAACTTTGAAACCCCTGTGACAGTATAGTTAAAGGAATCATTGATGACATTATCAACACGGCTGTGAAAACTGCCAAAGTCGACGAGCAAAAAAACAAAATATTTACAACATTTTATTAATAAACATGACACAATCGTGTCAAATTAAACAGAGATATACATTTCACTTGCATCCTGTGTTTATTGAATAACACTTGTGTCAAACATAATTTTAAAAGTGTACATGTAAGCAATCTTTTCTGAAGTAGAGAGTACAACAGTGCAAAGGAAATATGCAAATACGCATCATTTTCAAAAGTAGGGGGTAATTACCCTTTGGACTTGAAAATTATCTGGAGCTCTGCACTACCTTTGCCGTTGGAATGCCTGTGCTGCCATGAATTTTCATTGTTTGATGGTCAATTGGAACCCAGTGACTGCATTACCGATAACACCAACTTTAGAACAGTTTGTCTCAACCCTGTTGTGCTTGAAACAAGCTATATTAGTTTTTTGAGGTACAAACGTCACAGAGGAAGAGCTCCAGATGTGTTAACTAACCGACAGAGTAGACTCATGGCTTATCGTGAGTTTGTTTGTTGGGTCAGAAAAGGTCAACCACTTGGCAAGAAATACAGATTGACCCTACCAGCCTGCATTGTTAAAGCTATAAGGGAAGAGTTTCCGTCACCAGATGGAAATTATATGAAGGTTTTAAAGAGTGTGCATGTGAAAGTGATATATCAGATTCTGACTAGTTTAAAATAAAATGGACATAATTAAACTGTAACTAATATGAAGATTTCAATTATATACAATATATTATTTATTTATTTATTTATTTAATCAAATATGTTTTAGCATATTCAGTTTATTGTAGTTTACAAAAAAAACTCTTTGCTCAGTGACCCCCAAAAGGCACAAACCCTAAATATATGATTTTTTCAGTTCGGAACCCCGTAAGCAAACTTGACCTATAATTTTGATATCCACTGATATTCATTTAGACAAAGTTCGGAAGAGATCATGATCATGAGCGGTATAAACAGATGAAGGGCAGTCAAAAATTAAAAAGAGATTAGGCCACACCAGATTTACTTCTTGTTCTTCGGATTTTGTGCTAAAAACGTTGTCCAGAGCGAGCAAGTGATTTAAAAATGTTAATTTCTTTTCCTTTTTTTGCTTGTCATTTTTGATGAGCGAAGCGTAAAATATTATGCGAAAAATATATTTCTTATATTTTTCATGTATTTTCAGAAGCGAGAGACCATATTTTAATTTTAAATATTTTATTCTTCAATAAATTAAGGCAAATAATTGTTGAAGTAAGGAGTGAAATGCGGGATTTACTTATTTTTATCTTCATTCTGAAAACGACAGGTACATTCACACCGGTTCACTCAGCAGGGTACCTAATATTGCATAATGAGTTTAGATCCACACAGGAAATCGCCAGGCAGAATATACAAGTGTCATTTTACATCCGGTCGATGGGCCTCCGACCGAATACCTGAATACATGTGTCACAATATTTGGCAATAATCAGAAACGCAATGCACATTTTGTGACCCGTTAACTAACTAACTTTATTAATGCTCAATTTTACCCCTAAGGGTTGAAGGCATGTACAAGGAATATATACAAACAACGTACACAAGTCAAATAGACAAAAACATAATAAGAACAGAAAATAAAATGAAAACAAATTACGCTACCCGTGACTAGAATAGCAGATGCAATACACATTTTAAAGGTTCTAATAGGTGATCAAAATACACGACCCTGATCATGTTGAAGTATACATTAGGAATGGGTGCATATTAATGCACACTGCCGGATCAAGGGGGTGTTCGACAATTTAGTAAAATTTGTGTATAAATTGGCAAACAAGAGCCTGGCACCCCGTTTTCAAAACTGCTGGATCCGCACCTAATGCAGCAATGATTCATGGGCTATTTTCACAAACAAATCTTAAGATTACCATTGATCGTAAGCTATATTGAATTGTTCATTTTTATCTTGATTTTTTTGTGCCCCATCAGAATGATGTAGCAACAACCAAAGTTATGAAATAAAGCAGGGTGAACAGGGCAGGGTAGAAATTCTTCTTGCAAAATAGACAAAAAACCATTCGTATGCAATTTTTCCTTATAGAAATAGAAATTAAAATCAGTTTATTAACCAAATCAGGGCCCCAGGAGGGCATATACAAATAACAATTATGATTGATACACAACAACAATACATCAAACTAAATATTCGCAGTGAAATATCAATAAATGTGATGAACAAATTTTTTATGACTATTCTGAGATTAATCAGAAGGATCCGCCAGTTCGAAAGACGTGATTAAAATAAACAAAATATGTTACGCAGAGACATATATGTTACGCTTTGTTTTTGTATAATAAACTTTAAAAGTATTTATTATACTCATCGTCTGTAACTGTCAAATGAAATCTATTACAAATCATGTTTACATAATCCTCTCAATTGTATGGCTTCCTACCCTGTAACTTTCTGTGCTTTTAGCTTATGTGTATCTTTATTGTAGTGCATGCACGATCGATTACAAAGTGCGATCTTACTGAATAATGTCATTAAAACAATTTTGCCCCGTAGTATAGGCCTTTTTGGATTTTTTTTTTAATGAATTCAGGGCATTGTTCCGATGTCCGTTCTTTTTTTAACTTAATTTCGTAGTTCTTCAATTTTGGAAAAAAATCTTTTGTAAATGTGTCTCATTAAAGACGAACCTTTCCCCCCGATTCATTTGTTTTGCCATAATCTATAGAAGCAAAACGTAAATCTGCAAAAAGTGATTGTGTAATAAATTCATATATTTTTAGAATAATAAGAAAAATCAAAAGAATTACCATCAAATTAAACAACCGTACGCTGACAAGCCATATCGACACTGAATGAGGACCCTGGTTTGTCACGCTTGTTTTGGGGCGTGGTGGTATTTAGACGTCACGTGATACTTGATATTGAGATGCTATCAAAATGGCGACTTCCATGTATCGTTGACAGAATTTTAAAATTGATTTCATTCCCTTATCCAACATAATAAAACGCTAATATACATATAAACATCCATATTTATACATCAGGAAAAACATATAAAAAAATATTTTTTTTGCGAAGTTCCCTTTAATACAATCACAATATCTGCATTCCTTGTCTTTCATAATACCTCCTTGTAAGACTCAAAGACAAGAATCAATTTTCCCTCGTACGATATCTAACTGGAAATGTCTGCCATAGTTATGAATCGCTCGATTGAAACATTCATTGCTGCTGTTTCCTCATTCAAAATTTATTTATGAAGCCTATTAATAGTCTTAACCTTTTTCTATTCTCATGTGTAACCTCTGACATAATATTTAACTTGTTGAAGGCATTCAGTATTTGGTAGAAGTAAGAAAAAAACACCATTCATTTTAATTTGATCTAAGTTAGGATGAATAACATTACGGTTAAAAGTATATTTGGGTGATTTTCAAAAAAATGAAGACTTTGTGTGACATAGAGGGTGAAATTTCAAATTGGACAACTTGACATAATTTTGGTCGTAAAATAATGTCAATATGATATATTTTTCAGATTCAGTTGCTCAGTGCAATATATGAAGACAAAATTTTTTTTTTCAACTTTTATTAGCAACAAAGTGTTAAAATGATAACAAATACAGACTTACTTCCTCAGAGGAATCATTTTCTTTTGGGTATGGTAAAAAACCTAAATGTATTTCCATTTGATAATGATATGAAATAGGCACATTTTGGTACCAAACTTTGTATATATCATGAGAAAACAGTTTCAGTATATCAAAGAAACACTATTTTTACTGTATATATTTTAAAAAATCTGGTAATTAAAGTTTTCATACAAGCATAAAAAATATGATCTAATGAGGCTTAATAGTTGTAAATCAATTATTTATATATGCCTAATAAATATAGCAAAAGTTAAGTTAAGTTGATCATTGGTGGTATAAACTAGAGGTAACCAAATAAAAATACTATCTATTTTTTTATGTTTTGTCATTGTTGGTCACAATAACTTTTTTAAGTAGTAGTACATAATCTATTTTGACTGAGAAAAGGTTTCCCTTGAATATATTTCATTTTTGCATTGCTATGATGTTATTTCAATCATATTTTATCATATTCTAAGTAATACTATCATAATTATAAAAAAATGACAACTCAATTTTCAACCATTTATACATCTTTTCAAGAGTATAGTGCTTATTGAGAATTAAATAATTCCCAGAGACAATTACAAGCAGTATTATGGAGGCTATATGATAATGCTTACAAAATAATCTATTTCTTAAATAAAATTGTCACACTCCTGACTCCCTCTCGAAAATAAACCTGTCGAGCTGAAAATAATATAACCAACTTATTCTTTCCAAACTAAAAGTTATATTTCTTCAAAAGCTTATATTTCTTACAGTTAACAGTAAATATTGAAAGAAGATTAAAAATTCTGTTTTTGCTTTTTCAAATGATTAGTGTGCAAAAATGGTTAAAATGGATTTGAAATTGATTAAAACTAGTAATAGATCATCTTTTCTTAGTATAAAATTACTTTTTAGTGGTTTTCAAATTAGTTTCCCCATGTTTCTCAATAACTTACTCTGCAAAAAAAACTTTCCTATTGCAATTGCAATCGACATTTAATGTTTTTATGTCAGGAGTGTGACATATTACTGTTGAATGAAAAATTATTGATAAATTTTCAAAAATGCTATATCATAAGAATGAAAATGTTTTATGAAAGGCAAGATATATTAAAGTAAGTATTCTGTTTATCTAAAGCAACATACATCAATTTTTCATTTAGAAAAAAATCCATATTTTGACATGTTTTAAGAAAATATAACCCTTTATCATCACTTATTATGAGAAAGGTGTCATGCAATATACAAAAATACTATAATTATTACTTATTGTTTATATGTAATTTAATTGAAAACATTGTGTAAGTTTGTAGAAGCATGGTTTATTTTTTTTTTATTTAAAAGATATGCCTATTAAAAGTGTCACACTCCTGACATTAGTTATTTTGATTTCCTAGCTATGATATGTCATATATCAGAGCTATTTCCAACTTTTTTCTTTGATTGGGTCTGGAGCTTTTGGAAAATAAAGAAAATTGTGAACTATTAAAGCATACAACATAGTACTATACAACTAAGATAAAATGTCACACTCCTGACATTTTTTGTGTCTCTCCTTATGCAAGCCCAATTTTACATTTATCATATTCATCCAATCTAATACTACTAAATTATTATAACTAATGTTTTTTTACAACATATTTTGACTTTTCTGAACTAATTAGTCTCAACAATGAAAAACTATTAAGGTTTAATTTGACATTTGTACAATTTTCCAAGTTAAATTTATTCATGTACACTAATTTAAAAAATAGAATAATTTTTTGTTGCAAAATCATAGGGTCACAAAACATCTAGATATTTGAAGTAAAATGGTACGAAATTATAGAATACCATCTTTCTTTAAAATATTTTTTATTTTATTATTTTTATCATCAAGGTAAGTTAAGGCAATTTAAAGTTTGTCACGCTAAAATGTCACACTCCTGACAAATTTGACCAGTTTTTAGAGGATAACTTTTTAACCGGAAGAGCAATCTCCATGACACTTTGCATGAAGATAACTGTTACCATTGTGCTTGTTTCAAGATATTTACCTTTCTTTCATATCATTTAATATTCAAATTATTCTCTGAAAATGAAAAGTCTTCATTTTTTTGAAAATCACCCATTTACTAGTAGTAATTTGTTGAAACAAAAACAGAAATTCAATGCTATGTTTTATAATATAGTATTAGAGAGTTTATCTGTCAAACAGTACTTGGAAACTGTAGAGCACTTCAAAACTTGATAAGTGGTCAAGACTTAATCATCAAAACAGTCTCATGTTGAATATGACGAGGCGCGATATTAATATTTTAACTCTTGAGGAAGTATTAGTATTACAAAAATATTTTTGACATTTACGTCACCGAATATGGTACTGCTTTGACTACTATTTTACCTATTTTGTTCCTGTATTTAAATACTGTTGCAGTGACAGCCGGAACCTTTGAACCGTAATGAGAGCGGGAGGTTTGGCGCCTTAAAATCTGATTCAACCCACCATTTCTTTAGAAATGCCTGTACCAAGTCAGGGTCATTACGGTTTTCACAGTTTTCCGGTTGTTGACTGATTTTGTCTGTTTATATAATTATGAGTTTTGACTTTCCCTTTGTAAGATTGTTCGGAGTTCGGTAATTTTGTTATTACCTTTATTTCTTGTAATTAACAATCTATACAAAACAAGCCAAATACATATCTTATTTTATTTTGAAAATTTGACTAAAGTTTATAACTGTATTTGTACTGTATTTTTTTTCGTGGTGTATTTAATTTCACGTAATTTGCATCAAATATTTTTTTTCTTGGTGTGTTTAATTTCACGTAATTCGCAGTAGGTATATTTTTCATGAAATTAAGTGTGCGTCAAAATACAAATACAGAATTTTATTTTTGATAAAGCTCATTTCGTAATAGTTATATATGTACTACCAGACGTGATAACAACCTGTTAAAGTCCCTTATATAATCACAGGTAATTAATAGGGATAGCCATCAACTGTTTGAAGCCAATTAATGATTAAAGGTGAATAATAAAGATCCTAGCCAACATTGACTGATTTGACACCTCTGGTATGGTGAACTTTTGACCGACAATGTACTCGTGACAGGGGAAAAAATACATGCAGCAGATGGTTTTTTGTTAATAACTAATTAATTATACTCATTTTGTTAAAAATAAACAAGATTGTAATTAACGTTTGATGTTTTTTGAAAATATTTACAAAGAGAAAAAGGGAGGCTTTTTGGCATGGGGCTCTTGTCCTAAGGGAGCCTTACTTGGGGGCAGTGACTTTTATCCTAGACCCATAAAAAAGTATAATTTCAGTATTAATTCAAATGACAATATATTTACGATTAAAATTTATATTAAATTTAAAATTTAATTTGATTGATAATTCAAGCACACAAAGAACACATGTAATGAAATTGTTTTATGGTAAGAATGTTCCTTACATAATGATGACTACCATGTATAATGTTATGTCCAAGATGGCCTGGCCACCATCTCAGGAATTTTTTTTAACATTGGACCCTATGGCAGGCCTCGACATTAATGTTTGTCCGATTGCCCGGTACCAGTGAAAACTGACGTCGGACAAGTAGATCTTGAATTACGGTTGTCCGACCGGACAAGTGAAGAAATCAGAGATTCCCAAACGTGCCGGTACGGCGGACAAATCGATTTCCACTGGTATAAAATACTGGGTTTGTTGAATAAAAGAGCCCTGATTGATCTCCAATTTGTCCATAATTTATTTTGATTAAAACTAAAGTGAAATGCCAGATCAACACTCTTTTATTGTATCATTTATCGTTCCTCCATATGAAGTTCAAGGACATTGACAAAATTAAAGTCGCAATCTCAGAAACGCTTTAATGAACGGAATTATCAATATTTGAAATATAAGAACAAGAATTACTCCGGAACGGACACGTAAAAATTATCGGATATCAATTTGGTGCTAAATATAAACATGTCTTTTGTGCAAAATACGATAGAGGACTTGATTTAGGCTTTTGGGAAATATTGAAACCTTGAAATGGACAAATATTACAAGCTTTTTCCTGATCTGGTTGAAAAGATCCACTAAAATTTTTATTTCTCTGTGAATTTAAATAAAATATTTTGCTTTATTTATATCACAGGCACTTGTTTCTGGTAAAAAAAAATATACCTAGATACTGGTATATATAGTATCTAGGTATATTTTTTTTTACCAGAAACAAGGATTTATATAACACAAATATGAGTTATTACAATTTGTGTGGTATTGGATCACAACACAGTAATATTTCAAAAGGAAAAAGGGGGGGGGGGGGGGTACATATAAAAATCACTGGTATGCAAGACTCCAATCAAAGTAGACAGAAATAAAAATGTGACATTGAATATATGTCCTTAAGGTAGTTATGAATAAAAAAAAAACAACAGAACAAATCAGTTCAGGCAGCTTTAACTATTTACTAAATTTGGGCAGGGTAACGTCAGAGGGGTTGCGTGCGAAACAATGTTTCGATTAATCACAATTGACTTCTCCCAAAGTCTCCCCACTTCTCTCTGTTGTCTCCCACTTCTCCCTGTGAGCTCTCTGAAAGAGAAGTCACTTCTCCCTCTAATTTGAAAGTAGTGGGAGCCCTGGATAATTATTCTCTAGTTTTTGTAAATTTTATTATTTTTTTCGGACAACTAAAAGATTGAGTCGGACAAGTACTTTTTTAAGTTAGTTGTCCGAAGGGACAAGTTGAAAAAGATGTTAATGTAGAGGCCTGTATGGGGAATTGAATAAAATAATTTTAATCCCTAAAGCTAGAAACGTAATTGAACCCAAACTATTGAAGGATTATCATTGGATGCTTTGCATTTTTTTTTATTTTGATAAAAAATCACCACAAGACAAGTCTGACATATTGTCATGGTAATTTCATTTGTTGTTTTATGTGTTAAAAATTTTGCTTTCGAAGAAACTACTCTTCTCTTTTTATCACAGATTGTTGCGTTTTACAGAATTCTATTAAGTAATTTGAAGTAAACAAGGAAATATATTTTTGCTTATAAATCTATACTTGTAAATATACATCCACCTACAACTGGTATATCTGGTTGTATTCCCATATGATAATATGAATTCCTTGATCTGACAGTCATTAGTTCTTGACCTGAGAACAATACTCTTTGACAAGGTGAATCACATTTATTACTATTGAAATTGTTTTATGCCCAGCATTATAATAGTCTATGGGGGCATATAGATTTTTAGCTCACCTTGCAGTGAGCTTTTGCCATCACTTGGCGTCCGTCGTCTATCGTCCATTATCTTTTCACATTTTAATCTTCTCCTCTGAAACCGCTCAGCCAAATGAAGTGAAACTTGGTAGGAAGCCTAAAGATTGCCCATTTTGTCCCGATCCATCAACAAACATGGCCACCATAGGCAATTCTTGTTTCTGATTGGCCTATTTTTTAAATCGTCTCCTCTGAAATTGTTTGGCCAAATGAACCGAAACTTGGTAGGGAGCATCCTTAGAAGGTCCTCTATAAAGATTGCTCATTTTGTCCCGATTCATTAACAAACATGGCTGCCACAGGGAATTCTTGTTTCTTATTGGTCGATTTCTAAAAATCTTCTCCTCTGAAACCGCTTGGCCAAATGAACCGAAACTTGGTAGGAAGCATCTATGGAAGGTCCTCTAAAGATTGCTCATTTTGTCCCGATCGGTTAACAAACATGGCTGCTACAGGCAATTCTTGTTTTTGATTGATTGATTTCTAAAAAAAATCTCTGTTAAAAGAAAGATAACTCTTGTTTAAATAGAGATATCTGTATTCAAAATGCAGTTATCTCTATGCAGATATTGCCGATTTTCAAAAATCTTCTCCTCTGAAACCGCTTGGCGAAATGAACCGAAACTTGGTAGGAAGCACATATGGAATGTCCTCGGTAAAAATTGCTCATTTCGTCCCGATCCATTAACAAACATGGCCACCACAGGCGACTCTTGTTTCTGATTAGTCGATTTCTAAAAATCTTCTCCTCTGAAACCGCTTGTCCAAATGATCCGAAACTTGGTAGGAAGCATCTATGGAAAGTCCTCTATAAAGATTACTCATTCCGTCCCGATCCGTTTACAAACATGGCCACCACAGGCGATTCATGTATCTGATTGGCTGATTTTTTTAGATTCTTCTCCTCTGAAACCGTTTGGACAAATGATCAGAAACTGGGTTAAGGAAGCATTTATGGAAAGTCCTCTGTTACAATTGCTCATTTTGTCCCAATCCGTTAAACAAACATGGTCGCCACAGACAATTCTTGTTTCTGATTGGTTGATTTCTAAAAAATCTTCTCCTTTGAAACCGCTTTGCCAAATGAACCGAAACTTGGTAGGATGCATCTATTGGAGGTCCTCTATAAAGATTGCTCATTTCGTCCCGATCCATTAACAAATATGGCTGCCACAGAGAATTCTTGTTTCTTATTGGTCGATTTCTAAAAATCTTCTCCTCTGAAACCGCTTGGCCAAATGAACCGAAACTTGGTAGGAAGCATCTATGGAAGGTCCTCTATAAAGATTGCTCATTTTGTCCCGATCGGTTAACAAACATGGCCGCTACAGGCAATTCTTGTTTCTGATTGATTGATTTCTAAAAAATCTCTGTTAAAAGAAAGATAACTCTTGATTAAATATAGATATCTGTATTCAAAATGCAGTTATCTCTATACAGATATTGCTGATTTTTTAAAATCTTCTCTTCTGAAACCACTTGGCAAAATGAGCCGAAACTTGGTAGGAAGCATCCATGGAAGGTCCTCGGTAAAGATTGCTCATTTCGTCCCGATCCATTAACAAACATGGCCACCACAGGCGACTCTTGTTTCTGATTAGTCGATTTCTAAAAATCTTCTCCTCTGAAACCGCTTGTCCAAATGATCCGAAACTTGGTAGGAAGCATCTATGGAAAGTCCTCTATAAAGATTACTCATTCCGTCCCGATCCGTTTACAAACATGGCCACCACAGGCGATTCATGTATCTGATTGGCTGATTTTTTTAGATTCTTCTCCTCTGAAACCGTTTGGACAAATGATCAGAAACTGGGTTAAGGAAGCATTTATGGAAAGTCCTCTGTTACAATTGCTCATTTTGTCCCAATCCGTTAAACAAACATGGTCGCCACAGACAATTCTTGTTTCTGATTGGTTGATTTCTAAAAAATCTTCTCCTTTGAAACCGCTTTGCCAAATGAACCGAAACTTGGTAGGATGCATCTATTGGAGGTCCTCTATAAAGATTGCTCATTTCGTCCCGATCCATTAACAAATATGGCTGCCACAGAGAATTCTTGTTTCTTATTGGTCGATTTCTAAAAATCTTCTCCTCTGAAACCGCTTGGCCAAATGAACCGAAACTTGGTAGGAAGCATCTATGGAAGGTCCTCTATAAAGATTGCTCATTTTGTCCCGATCGGTTAACAAACATGGCCGCTACAGGCAATTCTTGTTTCTGATTGATTGATTTCTAAAAAATCTCTGTTAAAAGAAAGATAACTCTTGATTAAATATAGATATCTGTATTCAAAATGCAGTTATCTCTATACAGATATTGCTGATTTTTTAAAATCTTCTCTTCTGAAACCACTTGGCAAAATGAGCCGAAACTTGGTAGGAAGCATCCATGGAAGGTCCTCGGTAAAGATTGCTCATTTCGTCCCGATCCATTAACAAACATGGCCACCACAGGCGACTCTTGTTTCTGATTAGTCGATTTCTAAAAATCTTCTCCTCTGAAACCGCTTGTCCAAATGATCCGAAACTTGGTAGGAAGCATCTATGGAAAGTCCTCTATAAATATTACTCATTCCGTCCCGATCCGTTTACAAACATGGCCACCACAGGCGATTCATGTTTCTGATTGGCTGATTTTTTAGATTCTTCTCCTCTGAAACCGTTTGGACAAATGATCAGAAACTGGGTAGGAAGCATCTATGGAAAGTCCTCTGTTACAAATGCTCATTTTGTCCCAATCCGTTAAACAAACATGGTCACCACAGACAATTCTTGTTTCTGATTGGTTGATTTCTAAAAAATCTTCTCCTTTGAAACCGCTTTGCCAAATGAACCGAAACTTGGTAGGATGCATCTATGGGGGGTCCTCTATAAAGATTGCTCATTTCGTCCCGATCCATTAACAAATATGGCTGCCATAGGCAATTCTTGTTTCTAATTGGCCGATTTCTAAAAATCTTCTCCTCTGAAACCGCTTGGCCAAATGAACCGAAGCTTGGTAGAAAACATCTATGGAAGGTTCTCTATAAAGATTGCTCATTTTGTCCCGATCCATTAACAAACATGGCCGTCACAGGCAATTCTTGTTTCTGATTGGTCGATTTCTAAAAATCTTCTACTCGGAAACAGCTTGGCCAAATGGACCGAAACGTGTTAAGAAGCATCTATGGAAGGTTCTCTATGGGAATTGCTCATTCCGTTTTGATCCGTTAACAAACATGGCTGTCATAGGCAATTCTTGTTTCTTATTGGTCGATTTCTAAAACAGCTTTTCCTCTGAAACCGCTGGGCCAAATGATATGAAACTTGGTTAGAAGCATCTATGGAAAGTCCTCTATAGAATTTGCTCATTTCGTTTTGATCCATTAACAAACTTGGCTGCCACAGACAATTCTTGTTTTAGATTGGTCGATTTCTGAAACTGCTTTTCCAAAATGAACCGATATTTGGTGGGAAGCACCTATGGAAGGTTCTGTATTAAGTTTCCTCAAAGCAGAATGAAAAGTGAGCGACACAGGCTAAGCCTCTAGTTGGTTTATCCGTTCATTCGTCTTTCCCGCTTCACTTTGTGAATGAGACTACTCCGAGGTCTGAACACTTTCATATTTGGTAGGATTATTGGTCATGATGTGTAGTTGATCATATTATTTGGTGGGGTATAGTGTCCTTTTAATACAGAACAATTTTGTCGAGAAATTACAATATAGTTTTGATGGTGGATAATCGTTTCATACAAACAGTGTTATTGTGTAAATAAACTGTTCAATAAAAGACAGCTGCACTATCAAAACTGCTCAGTTTATTTTTCAATGACTAACAAAAAATTCCTTACAAACTTTGTTATTAGGTCACATGGCTGTAGGCCATATTGAATGTAACTTGTTGAAAAATTGATCATTTGGCATTTAATAACAATGACTTACGGTACTTAAATCTGGACTGATAATAGGTATTATCTTTGATGGGAGGGGTCTTGTAAGAGGAGAACTGCTATACTAGATAGGTGATACAGACTCAAGTCAGCCTCTTGGTTAAAAAGTAATCATTATGCAATTGAGTTCTTTTTTTCAATTGTAATGTTCAAAAAGTCATGAAGTCACCATTGATTTTATTGTTCTTGAACCCCATGGGTTGAACAGCTGCAAACAAGTAAATAAAAAAATGAAAAACGTTCACGAGTTTCATATTTTATCATAACACTTGGCGTTAATGAAATTATAGTAAATCTGTCAAGTGTTGGGCAATATTCTGTGGAGATGAAGGAAAAGTAAATTTGTTTTTATCTTATCCATCACTGTAATTCCTGGTGGGATGAATATGAATATATATTTTATAATGATATTTGTCTTTTTCATCACAACCATCCATCTTTTTCCACCCTGAAGTATTGATACAAGACAATAATCGATCAGAATTCATCATTTTTGGAGTTTTATAAAGTAAATTCTTATTAATTATGCATATTTTCCCAAAGTTTTGAAATTGAAATATGTATTTTTAATTTTAAACCATTAGTAAATGAAGAGATCAGAATTTAACGAAAAATCACATGCATGTATTTTGTTAAAGTCTTCCTTTACACCTTCATTTTGAAAAGTAAGATTCAAATACACCACAACGAATATTATATGTTGTAGTTTTTGACTTACTGTAATATATGTGTAGCTTTGAAGCAGCAATTTTGGCTGTTGACCTGTCAATATATAATATAGAACAATCTGTCATAGTTTTTGTTTTTGTTTTGTATTTTGGCTTTTCGGGCCGTTGTGGTTGTGATCATATGGCAGTTGGACAACTATTTATGCAATCAGTACCTATCACCACTAACGTTGTGAGTATAAATCCCACTCAGGCGATACAACATTATGTGATAAAGTTTGTCAGTGACTTGCGACAGGTCGGTGGTTTTCTCCGGATACTTGTGTTTCCTCCACCAATAAAACCAACAGCCACGATATAACTGAAATATTGTTGAAAGTGACATTAAACACCATAAACCAACCTGTTACAGATGTAATATTATTGATCTTTAAAGTGAACAGAACAATCATATTTAAAGGTAGAATTGACTCTTTTATACAACAAAAATTAAACCCCATGACAATGAGTTTGGAAGAATAATTACACGATGAACAAACAAACTTAACTATTAATTTTCTCAACCATAAATTGTTTTATAACAAATAGTATGCATTATATGAATCATATGAATTCATCCATTTGACTTTCAATTAATAAGTGCCACAATATGGAGACAATTTTTTATTTTAAATGCCAGCAACCTCCTACCATAGATAAGAAAATAGATTGATCACTAATTAGGTTATGTTGGTAAAACTTGAAACATAGGAGGAGTTTTATATACCACTACTTCATTCATCTTTATTGATATTCACTTTACGGTATATAGTTTTATGCTTCAAGTGAAACACATATTTCTTATTTATTTGCCTAATATGACGGCTATATAACTTGCTTATTTAAAAACTGAAACAAAATACAGATAAATAATACAGTTTTGACTCAAAATAGTTGAGATAATATGTGTGGGTTGATTGACTCAGGATTAGATGTAAGAGTTGGGTACAATTGGATTTTGGTTGGTTGAAATGAGATTTAAAATTTATATTATGATTTGACAGTTTGTTATTACGTGTCCTTATAAATTGACATTTCGTGAAGTATGTATGGCATGCTTGTCGTTGACAGTTTCATTATGTCTGGTAAAATAAACCACAAGAGAAACACTTCAAAAAAGTAGATTTAATTTTCCTATGTGTTATTTCATTTTACAGAATGATTCTATTTTGGAGACCAACTTTCTAGGATATTACGAGAAAAAAAATAATCTTATTTTAATGCGTAACTTCAGTCTGATATAAATCACTATATGAATGAATGGGATATGTTGTGAATTTCAAGCAATTCTTTACCCCTGGCCCTGTAAATGATAATTTGGCAATTTTTAGACAGAATTGTTCTGTGCATTTAACGATGATTTTGTTATGTTAATTACAAAGATTTGTCAAAATTTTTTGTATCTGTATATGATGGTATGGGGGCATGTAGTTTTTCGTTTTTTCTGTTCGTTCTTTCATCCCACTTTGTAAGTGTAACTCTTCTGAGATCGTTGGTCCTATTGCTTTCATATTTGATTAGATGATTGGTCATGATATGTAGTTGATCATAGTATCCAATCCTGCCATTTGGATTTGACAATTTTTTAGGAGTTATGGGACTTAAGCATTTTAATGCAATTTCAACATAGTTATACTTTGTGAACGCAACTCCTCAGAGATCGTTGGTGCAATAGCTATCATATTTAGTAGGATAAATGCTCATGATGTGTAGTTGATCACATTATACTACCATTTTGATTCAATGATTTTTGTGCGAGTTATCAACTTATGGGATTTAAATGTTTTCATACATTTTCAATATAGTTATACTTTGTGAACGCAACTCCTCAGAGGTTGTTAGTCCAATATTATTCATATTTGGTATGATGATTGGTCATGATATGAGTTGATCATATTACCCCGTCATTTTAATCCAACTTTTCAACCTCTGACTGAGCGTACCTGATGAACTTCTTCCAGTAAAGTGCTGTGCATACTAAATTAGATTATCTACGTTTTTATTAACAGCTTAGCTATTAAATACTGTCCCAATTGTTAATTAGCAGAAACCTCTACCCCCTCCTACTACCATACCACCACACAAACATCCATTACATATCATAAGTGGGTCATATTAAGGCATAGCTTGCCCAATTAAAAAGGGATTTGACAAATTGTTCCAATTAAAAAATTGAATGTTTTTCATCAAACATAGAATTAATTTTCATTATACAAACTGTCAAGAGTGATTTATTAAACAAATTAAAATGGTTGTCTTCCACTAACAGTCTCATATTCTCCTAAAATAATAATGACTTTCTATTTCACACCAAGTTCATTAAGTATTAACACACTGATTAGCTTAGTTAAGTGCCCTGAAGTAACAATCTCAGATGACAGTGTTAGCTCTTGGCCATTATTTTATATATTTATGGCAGCTAAGTTGAATATCTTGTGGACTTTGTGTTTCCAACCCATGAATATATAGATTTTGTCACTGTTTTCCATTAAAATTTAATATTATTCCACTGCACATACCATATAAAAATTGTATATCTTCTAGATATTTTAAGAGGACACTAGACTCAGTATTGACCAGATACCATAATCTGCATAAACAAAACACCTGTCTATTCCGAACAGAAAAGCTAGTCCCAAGGAATTCTATTTCAAAAAGAAGCCAAAAATGTTGCTTATTTGGAAGACATACTTAGCCTGAGAAATAGTAAAACAAGACAAATATCTATAATGTAATGGGTCGAATATATTACTATGTCCTCCAGCATATAATGTCCAGCAATATATTACTATGTCCTCCAGCACATAATGTCCAGCAATATATTACTATGTCCTCCAGCACATAATGTCCAGCAATATATTACTATGTCCTCCAGCACATAATGTCCAGCAATATATTACTATGTCCCCCAGCACATAATGTCCAGCAATATATTACTATGTCCTCCAGCACATAATGTCCAGCAATATATTACTATGTCCTCCAGGACATAATGTCCAGCAATATATTACTATGTCCTCCAGCACATAATGTCCAGCAATATATTACTATGTCCTCCAGCACATAATGTTCAGCAATATATTACTATGTCCTCCAGCACATAATGTTCAGCAATATATTACTATGTCCTCCAGCACATAATGTCCAGCAATATATTACTATGTCCAGCACATAATGTCCACAATATATTACTATGTCCTCCAGCACATAATGTCCAACAATATATTACTATGTCCTCCAGCACATAATGTTCTGCAATATATTACTATGTCCTCCAGCACATAATGTCCAGCAATATATTACTATGTCCTCCAGCACATAATGTCCAGCAATATATTACTATGTCCTCCAGCACATAATGTCCAGCAATATATTACTATGTCCTCCAGCACATAATGTCCAGCAATATATTACTATGTCTTCCAGCACATAATGTCCAGCAATATATTACTATGTCCTCCAGCACATAATGTCCAGCAATATATTACTATGTCCTCCAGCACATAATGTCCAGCAATATATTACTATGTCCAGCACATAATGTCCAGCAATATATTACTATGTCCTCCAGCACATAATGTCCAGCAATATATTACTATGTCCTCCAGCACATAATGTCCAGCAATATATTACTATGTCCAGCACATAATGTCCAGCAATTTACTGAGTCAGGCAACACCTTTGCTATGCACTTGTTCACTTTCTCTTGTCAACATGCTGCAGTCATATCATGATTTGCTCTGTGAATCCCTATATTGGAGGGTTTTTGTCATTCTGAAAATGGGTTGGAGTTGTACAGAATATGAGGATGGCCCAGTGGCAGTGTTTTAGTGCCTGTTGTTTCGGTTCTTTTAACCAGAAAATATGTTTTTTTGCTTTTTATATGACCGAAAACATTTTACATTTTGCAGTCATATTATGTTATTAGTCTGTCATCGTTGTCGTCCATCTGTAGATACAATTGTTTCCAGGCAAAAACATTAGATCTAGTTGACCAATTCTTCTGCAATGTTAGCACAAAGATCTTAGACACAGATACAGGTTTTGGGTTTAGATTGTTTTTGGGGGTTTGTAGCTCTACCCATTTCCAAACAAGAGGTCCAAAGGTAGCAAAAATGGTGTTTTCTGTTTGATTGTTTTTATTTTTTATCAGTTGTTTCTGTCAAGATATGGTAGTTGGGTTTACTCCTACATATGCAGTCAATGCCTATCACCACTTTAGTGAGTTATATTCATGGTTCTGGAAAGGTGCACTCGATACAACTGCAAGCGATGAAGTATATTTGTGACTTGAGGCAGGTCTTCTGGTTGCTCTGATTTCCTCTACCAATAAATATGACAGCCATTGGTCTTAAAAACCCATAACCAAGCATTCCAATGTTGAGTTGAAACCAGTTTAAACAGGGATCTGGTAGTCTTTGTTTCTTAAGCTTACCAGACAGGAATCATGAATGAACTATTTTTATACAGATTACAGTTAAAAAGACATTGATTTTACAGGTTTCATATTGCCTATGCATTTATCTTTAAAATGAAATTGGAGTTCATTTTGTTGTAGTCTTTTGTTTATTATTTTATTTTTTTTACCTTTTCACCATTTTGTTGTAGTTTTCAAATGTTTTTTGTTTATTATTTTTATTTTTTTACCTTTTCACCATTTTGTTGTAGTTTTCAAATGTCCTTTGTTTATTATTTTTTTTTATTTTACCTTTTCACCATTTTGTTATAGTTTTCAAATGTCTTGTTTATTATTATTATTTTTTTTTTACCTTTTCACCATTTTGTTGTAGTTTTCAAATGTCTTTTGTTTATTGTTTTTTTTTTTTTTACTTTTCACCATTTTGTTGTAGTTTTCAAATGTCTTTTGTTTATTATTTTTTTTTTTTTACCTTTTCACCATTTTGTTGTAGTTTTCAAATGTCTTTTTTATTATTTTTTTCCTACCTTTTCACCATTTTGTTGTAGTTTTCAAATGCCTTTTGTTTATTATTATTTTTTTACCTTTTCACCATAGATTGATTAGAATATAAATAATGTTATCACGATTTCAGATACACAATGTAAATGGATCTGACTTCTATGGTGTCTCCATACAGAACATAATTAGCGAGACAACTTCCATTGTCACCTCCTCCTATCCTAATGTACCTACTTAATTTCACAACAATTACATATGATATAAATAATATCCTCTACAGGTTTCTCAATTTCTTTTCACAATGTATAGCTATAATGCCATTAATGGTTGAGAAAGGTGGAGTTAATTTTTATATTTGTTTCATATTTTGGTGATATTAACGTCATCTCTCAATAATGACACCATTAAGATGCATAAATGCTGAAATAAACATGGAATTAAGAGTCTATGGCTAGTTTCCTAGTCATTAATTGTATATAATATGCTATTTTCATATTCTAATCGTCATATTTTAGCACTTATTGTAAATGCACCGGTGTGTCCATTGGAAAAGGTGATCTCTCTGAATATGATTGATGTCTCTTTGTTGTCTTTCTTTGTTTTTTTGGAAGAATGGAGTATTTATTAAGGCTTTCAATGACATAAACAAAATGAACAATTAAGGGATTGGGACTATTGTTAGAAAATGAATTATCTAAATAGTTAACTTATGTAATACAAAATTGTCTTAAATGTCAATTTCTTTTCTCTTTGAAATTGACAATGTTCTGATCTGATATGAAATACACGTATAAAAAGTTTCTACTAAAAATTGCTCTTATGTCCATGCAATTGAGGGAAATGTGGAATGATTTTATTGTAAAAATGAAAACCTGTCAAAATTAATAAAAAAACAACATTCAGGCTTATGGTCATAAACCTGGTGAGTGTGAGTTTTTCCCTCACACTGAAAAAACAATCAATTGGAATATATATGCTGTGTTTTGATTTGATGATTTTTAGACTATGAACCTTGTTTTATCTGCTACAGTTTGTACAAATGTGTCAGTTGGATGAGCCAGTATTAACAGAATGACTGCCAGTACTCATCTTTGATAACATCATTCATACATAAAGAAAATACTTGGGGCTTTGGTTTTTGAGTTTTGCTAATCTCACAGTATCCATTTTACAATGGAAATGGGAGTCTTGAAGATAAAAAAAGACCAATCCCATTTAAAATCCTTTTGCCTGGCTAATGTGCACAGAACAGTATAGACTGCATTGGTGGTGTAATAGTGTGCTCGCCTCGAGTGTGGTAAATCGTGGATTTGAGCCCAGGTCGGGTCAAATCAAAGACTAAAAAATTGGTATTTGTTGCTTCTTCGCTAAGCATGCAGCATTAAAGAGAAAGAGCAAAGACTGGTTGGCTCAGAATCAGGTCTAATACAAGCAGACCTCATCATCATCTCATTGAAAATTAACTTGTTCTCACCATGATATAACTGAAAAATTGCAGAGTTGGTGTTAAACAACATTCACTCACTCAGAAGTTGTATACTTTTGTTTTGATAACAGGTGTTACAAGAAGCTTCCCAGATCCTTGCTTTTAGTATTGGCAACATGGGCTCAACATACAGAAGTGACCAGCATGTCCCCAGGTTGGATAGGGGTGCTCTCTTGATAAGGGGGATTGCGGGATGTCTGGTTGTAATACTGAAAACACATTGTGTAACATAGTGGGTGCAATGTTAGGAGAATGCCATGCTCCTTCAAAAAAAACCAACATTTTTATAGATTTTGTATATCATTTACATATCCTTCTGATTTTAATGAATTATAAGACAAATTAAAAAAGCGAACACAAATTAACCAACTTTTTATTTATTTCACAAAACATTGTATCTGTTTTATTTGTCTTTTTCAGGTGAAGCAGCTGGACTAGCTATGGGTCTGGTAATGTTAGGTACCAAACATGCTAATGCTATTGAAGACATGTTAGCTGTAAGTAAAATGTATATCTACTGATTACTGTGTCTATACTAGCTCATTTTTCAGATGGAGTTATCAGAACTTATATTCTTTTTGAAATATTGCTGAAAAGTGTTAGCTGTCTACAAAGTAAAATACTGGTAATTTGTTTCTGTTGCATTCTACATGCAATGTATTTAATTTTTTGCATCCTTTAAAGAGATTTCTTATATGGCATGCAAATTGAGGTATCACCAAAGCAAGAGTATAGGTGAGGTGGGGGAGAGAGTAGTTATAAAGTTTATTACAATTTGTTTGCACCAATAAGGCATTTAAAAAAAAAGAACTTTCATTGTTGGATGCTCAGTGATATTTTCAACTGTGATGATATTGTTACTGTTATGCCACACACTGAAATAAATTTATTTCGCTGGGTGAATTACCGATTTTTCTTTCACAAGGAAATCTCAGTATTTCACAGGCATTTTATAATATACTATCCAGATAGATTTATTTGTCATATTTATGTCATTTGTGTTTGCTTGGGTATAGTGGTGTCCAACATGTCTTGACTATATGAATAATATGGGGGATGTTTTATAAGAGACAGGAACTTCTTACCCTTTGGAACACATGGGTTCACCCTTGGGTTTTTGGTGGTGTCCTTGTTGCTCATATTTTTAGTTTTCTGTGTTGTTTTTGTTTTTTGTTTGTCTTTCTTCATCCTGTGTCTTGTGTGCCCAATATTAATGTTGCCAGTGTCTAGATTGTCCATTCTTGATTGCCCCTTCAGTTTTCTCTAACGTTTATTTATTGTCCTGAATATTTCATACAGACTTTAAGATTATTTTGAAATCAAGATGAAATTATCACATGGAGTTTTTTTAAATGTAAATATTAATTCTGATTTATAGATTATAAATCGTACAAGAAATACCAGAATTGAATACTGCCGACATTACCCAGTAATTTCCATTTATGTTTGAAAATTGATTCATTCTTCCTACAAAAATTGTGTTATCGCTATGAATGAGGTGATGATTGGATGAATAAAAAAAACACAAAATCATGTATTTTTGTCATATTTTGCTTCATCAGTCATTTTTTTGTTAATTTTCTTTTTTTTCACCAGTATTTCAAATTCATTTAGATTTACAGTTCCATATTGAGTCACAGAATATAAAATGGAGATGGGCGTTACATAAGAAAATTGTAAATGATGTTGAACTATGAATTAATGAAGAAATCAACCTTTTTCAAGGGTCAACGTTATGGTGTTTAATGCCACTTTCAACAATATTTCAGTCAGTTTTATTGGTGGAGGAAACCGGAGTACCCAGAGAAAACCACCGACCTGTCTGACTTTATCATTCCAAAACTTAAGACAAAGTGGAAGATAAAACAAAATTTTGTTGGTACCCTCCTTACCTATAGTCTAACATTACAATATTCTAAGCATGTAAGGATCCATTATTTTGCCAGAAATGACTTTGGGTGCAAATGGACGACCAATTTATCAGAAGCAGGTGTATTATTTCAATTTTATGCTCTAATATGATAAAGTGACATTTCTGCACAATATGATCAGAAAGTAGAACATTTTGATTGGCTTTTCGATTTGAATACATTAAATATTTGAAATAATACTTATTAAACAACTCTGAGAAAATTAGATTTTTATCTATAGAACCTTATGTGATAACATTTCAATAATATTCTGTATTTGGGACAGTTTGGACACTTTTTCTGTTAGTAATCATAAAATCTGACATTGTCCCACATAAATTGAGTATACATTGATCTATTAACCTCATCAGCTCATGACTCACGTAAGTACATTTTGCTCAACAAAGTAGGAGAAATGATAAGTTACTTGGTCTTTTGTTTTCTGTACAGTGTTTTGTAGTTTGTTATATGTTCTTTTGGCCATTGTGTTGTCTGTCCTTCTTTGATTTATGGATTCTGATTACCCCTTTGGTACCTTCAAACTCTTCTTACAAATATTATGGTTTATAGAAAAATTCAGTATTTTTTGCACTCTACGCTAGGTACATGTACATAGTTGAAGTCGAAGATAGTTATATCACATGATTTCGATTGATGAAAAATGCAGTATTTTTTGGACTCTAAGCCAGGTACACAATGCTAAATGCACACAGCTAGAGCTGTAGTTATATATCCTGATTCAAATGATAAAAATGTCATTTGCCTGCCAGTTCTAACAGTTCTATCCCATATTACCATTAACCAAGTTCATTTTATTGTGCTGATCATGAAATAAGCATGTTCTACAGGTTGGAAAAATTCAGCTATGACATAACGATGTGTATAGCATTATATTCCACAACACAAAAACAACGTCTGATAGGAAAATAGGCTTTCCGTAATGTTGAAAAGTGTGTAAAAATTGTGGAATTTTTTTTAAAATAAGAAATACAAAAAAAATACAAATACATAATACAAAAAAACACCAAAATATTATAGTTTTTCAGGTGCTAGACTATATTTAATATCACATTCCTGGCTTCAGATGTATATTCCCCTCGCCTGACAGCTTGGGGTATATAAATCTGTAGACGTGAATGCGACATTGAAGGGGTATATGTAAATCTGAAATCGGCATTGTCACGTTTTATGCCCTTTCTAGCACTGAATAACATATGATATACCGGTATCCCCTTAAATGAAATATCTATTATTTTGACCCCCCTAAAAAGTATTCAGATGGAGTAATTTGTACAAACGTGTTACTCGATCTCTAGTTTTATGTGTATGTTTTGTAGACCATTGTTTGTCCTTGTGTACTTTTTCTTTTGGCCATTGTGTTGTCTGTCCTTCGATTATTTACGGATTCTGACTACCCCTTTGGTATCTTCAAACTCTTCCTGTTTGAGAAGGACATTTATAATATCAATATAATGATGTAATCAATATGTAATTTATCATTGCTTTTATGAGAGAGAAAAAATGAATGAATTTATTTGCAAAAAAGCATAAACGTGCCTATGGCAATGAATACAAATATGTACAAATTTTGACACAATGTCAATGACAAACATAAAAAATATATAACCCACAAAAATAAATTCAAGTTGTTTCAAGTTTTTTTTTTTTTAAATCATTTAATTTTTTGTTTACATTTGATATGACCAGCAACCAAAACCAACAAAATATTTATACCATTGAGGTTGATAAACATCAATGTACACATTTCACTTGTTTTAGTGCAGGCACCAGGTCACTGCTATTTCTCAATAAAAATTTGTTCTAAAATAGACTGCTTATGTTTAGCAAAGTTACATTTTGTTATGTCCAAAATGATCGATTTTAAGATTTGAAATTGAATCGGTTATGAAATTTGTTTACTATATAGATACTTCAAGATTATATAATGTTTTTTATTATGAATATCAAACCTGTTCTGATATTTCATTTCCTCCATTAAGGAGGACGGAAAAGTGATACTATAATACCATCTCCTTTTAGTGTAAGCGAACGCTCACATTACAGTACATAGAAACCTTTTCTAAAATGAACTGTGAATAAAATGTCATTTGGTATAAGACTGAATGTCAAATTAAAATCGTAGTGTTTAAAATCTTTACAAATGTAATCGTTTGACTCTTCAGTGATAAACAATTTTAATGTTATTTGTATTAGACAATGTTAAATTGTTAATAGTACTATCTGGTTCCAGTTACAATAAAAAAATGTCTTCCTGAAAGCCTACATTCTGTCATCGAGTAGGAATAAATTGTGGACATTTGATTAAAGATTTATTTACATAAATAGGAAGACAGATGAGATCGTTAATAGCCCAGTAGGGGAAATACATTTCTGTGTTTGATGTGTATTTCGGTGATTTACTGATCTTTTCCATTGTTTAATAAGTTGATTAGAAAGTATTTATGATTACTCTGAAGAACTGACAGATTATACTTCTGATTGGTTTATTATCTGAGCAATTCTAGACAGATTAACATGCAAATGATGTTCTTTTTTTTTTTATTATTCTGTGTTTCTGTAATCAGACATTCTTTTCAGTACAACTGGTTCGATTTTCTGGCAAAAGGTCATGTGACTTTTTGTCATCTGTTGACATCACTCATTCTTTCATCTTGAATTTTTTTTGACAAGTCTTTGGAAATATTGTATGATTTGAAAAAAAAACAGAATTTCTTCCGAAAAACTGCAGGAGGTACAAGTAAAAGTATAGGGTGGGGTTTATGGTGTTTAACACCACTTTCAACAATATTTCAGTTATATTGTGGCTTGTAAAGGTATAAAAATATACCAAATGACATATAATTTAAAAAATATTGAACTGCAAATTTATTATAGACTCATATGTGCATTTAAATTTAGCTTTCTTATATTTTAACCCCTTCCCTCAACCATCCTATTAATTTTGATAAATTCTGCAATTTTCCCACTGTCAGTGTGGTGATTTGTATATCTCTCTTTTCACCACTTTCACAATCACTGGTTTGTAACTGATAATCAGCTGTTATATTACAGATTTAGATGTTGTCATTAAGATAATGGATGAGAAAGAAATCCGTAAATCCCATGACGTCTTTATTTCGTGTAAAGTGCTGAATTAGATTTCAATAGAACTTTCCATGAGCATTTTTTTGAGGAAAAAAAACATATTTCAAATATAATTAATCTGCTGATCCCAAGGTAACATGTGACACATCTGACTCCACTGAATACTGTAAAAAAGCTATCTTGTTTTTACATTGGAGAGTTTGGTAAGTGTCAAAAAATCTAAAATGAAAATGAAATAGTTGTAAAGTGATCATATTAATTTCTGATTTCATTTTACATGCACAATTTTATTTGAAAAAATGTGTTTTGTAAAAAATATTCTTTATAAAAATAAAAAAAACCTGGCAAAAATATAATAACATTGCATTTATTGTCGTGGCTGATAGAGAATTATTTCTTGCTGCTGGAGTTATGTAAGGTCATTCATCATTAGACTCCCAACAGTCAGTCTTGAAAATTAAAATGTCATATCCCAGTTTGTAGAATTATTACTCAATAAGTAATGAAAGTCTTGTTATTTTATAGATACAGCATTTCTATTCGTCTCTTTTTGTCTGTGTGTCAATATCTCTCCTCCAGTATCTTCTAAACCTCTAATACCAAGGGGCTGTTGTGGTCGTGATTGTATGGTAGTTGGATTTATAACTACCTATGCAATCGGTGCCTATCACCACTATCGTGAGTTTGAATCCCGCTCAGGGGAGGTGTACGTGATACAACATTATGTGACAAAAGTTTGTCAGTGACTTGCGGCAGGTCATTGGTTTTCTGCAGGTACTCCAGTTTCCCCCACCAATAAAACTGACCACAACGATATAACTGAAATATTGTTGAAAGTGACATTAAACACTATAAACTAAACCATAAACCTCAACATATTGTGTGAATAAAACTTGAATACTGCCCTCTTGACCTTAAACAACAATAAATCAATCAAAGATATCAGTAACATTTCATTAGAATATCTTAAATGTAATTCCTGTTCCTTGTATGTGAGTAAATGCACTAATTTTCACTCATTCCTCAATATGATTATGTTCTGTCCTTTCTACTTTAACGATCATTACAAGCATTCATTGACCCTGCTATTGTACTGTCCATGTTTATGTTGTCATTCATTGATCTTGCTATTGTACTGTCCATGTTTATGTTGTCATTCATTGACCTTACTATTGTACTGTCCATGTTTATGTTGTCATTCATTGACCTTACTATTGTACTGTCCATGTTTATGTTGTCATTCACTGATCCCTGCTATTGTACTGTCCATGTTTATGTTGTCATTCACTGATCCCTGCTATTGTACTGTCCATGTTTATGTTGTCATTCACTGATCCCTGCTATTGTACTGTCCATGTTTATGTTGTCATTCACTGATCCCTGCTATTGTACTTTCCATGTTTATGTTGTCATTCACTGATCCCTGCTATTGTACTGTCCATGTTGTCATTCACTGATCCCTGCTATTGTACTGTCCATGTTTATGTTGTCATTCACTGATCCCTGCTATTGTACTGTCCATGTTTATGTTGTCATTCACTGATCCCTGCTATTGTACTGTCCATGTTGTCATTCACTGATCCCTGCTATTGTACTGTCCATGTTTATGTTGTTATTCACTGATCCCTGCTATTGTACTGTCCATTTTTATGTTGTCATTCACTGATCCCTGCTATTGTACTGTCCATGTTTATGTTGTTATTCACTGATCCCTGCTATTGTACTGTCCATGTTTATGTTGTCATTACTGATCCCTGCTATTGTAGTGTCCATGTTTATGTTGTTATTCACTGATCCCTGCTATTGTACTGTCCATGTTTATGTTGTCATTCACTGATCCCTGCTATTGTACTGTCCATGTTTATGTTGTCATTCACTGATCCCTGCTATTGTACTGTCCATGTTTATGTTGTCATTCACTGATCCCTGCTATTGTACTGTCCATGTTTATGTTGTCATTCACTGATCCCTGCTATTGTACTGTCCATGTTTATGTTGTCATTCACTGATCCCTGCTATTGTACTGTCCATGTTTATGTTGTCATTCACTGATCCCTGCTATTGTACTGTCCATGTTTATGTTGTCATTCACTGATCCCTGCTATTGTACTGTCCATGTTTATGTTGTCATTCACTGATCCCTGCTATTGTACTGTCCATGTTTATGTTGTCATTCACTGATCCCTGCTATTGTACTGTCCATGTTTATGTTGTCATTCATTGACCTTACTATTGTACTGTCCATGTTTATGTTGTCATTCATTGACCTTACTATTGTACTGTCCATGTTTATGTTGTCATTCACTGATCCCTGCTATTGTACTGTCCATGTTTATGTTGTCATTCACTGATCCCTGCTATTGTACTGTCCATGTTTATGTTGTCATTCACTGATCCCTGCTATTGTACTGTCCATGTTTATGTTGTCATTCACTGATCCCTGCTATTGTACTGTCCATGTTTATGTTGTCATTCACTGATCCCTGCTATTGTACTGTCCATGTTGTCATTCACTGATCCCTGCTATTGTACTGTCCATGTTTATGTTGTCATTCACTGATCCCTGCTATTGTACTGTCCATGTTTATGTTGTCATTCACTGATCCCTGCTATTGTACTGTCCATGTTTATGTTGTCATTCACTGATCCCTGCTATTGTACTGTCCATGTTGTCATTCACTGATCCCTGCTATTGTACTGTCCATGTTTATGTTGTTATTCACTGATCCCTGCTATTGTACTGTCCATGTTTATGTTGTCATTCACTGATCCCTGCTATTGTACTGTCCATGTTTATGTTGTTATTCACTGATCCCTGCTATTGTACTGTCCATGTTTATGTTGTCATTACTGATCCCTGCTATTGTAGTGTCCATGTTTATGTTGTTATTCACTGATCCCTGCTATTGTACTGTCCATGTTTATGTTGTCATTCACTGATCCCTGCTATTGTACTGTCCATGTTTATGTTGTCATTCACTGATCCCTGCTATTGTACTGTCCATGTTTATGTTGTCATTCACTGATCCCTGCTATTGTACTGTCCATGTTTATGTTGTCATTCACTGATCCCTGCTATTGTACTGTCCATGTTTATGTTGTCATTCACTGATCCCTGCTATTGTACTGTCCATGTTTATGTTGTCATTCACTGATCCCTGCTATTGT
This sequence comes from Bathymodiolus septemdierum, assembly GCA_963383655.1. NCBI lineage: Eukaryota > Metazoa > Mollusca > Bivalvia > Mytilida > Modiolidae > Bathymodiolus > Bathymodiolus septemdierum. The sequence continues at coordinate 42,567,997 of OY726519.1, forward strand.
ACTGTCCATGTTTATGTTGTCATTCACTGATCCCTGCTATTGTACTGTCCATGTTTATGTTGTCATTCACTGATCCCTGCTATTGTACTGTCCATGTTTATGTTGTCATTCACTGATCCCTGCTATTGTACTGTCCATGTTTATGTTGTTATTCATTGATCCTGCTATTGCACTGTCCATGTTTATTTTGTCATTCATGCTTGTGATAGTATGTGGTCTTTAGGAGTGGAAGCCAATCTGTGCAGGTTTTTTATCGTTTGTTTTTATATGTATTGCATTTGGAGATCCATTTATCAAGAGAGGAGGGTTGGGATCCCATTAAGCAACCTCATTGTTGTCTTTTTTGTGTTCTGTGAGTTCAGTTAAGATGAGAGGTGATTGTTTGTTTTGTTGATATTGGTGGAATTGATGACCATCAGTGTTTTTAAATTTTCTTTTCATAATTATAAAATTTTGTATCATATGACCATTTTTAGCTAATCAAAAATGAAAAACAGATATTTTTAAAACTTTTTGCAGTCTGTGCCAAAAACCACTAGCCCTAAGTCCTAGTCTAGTAAAAATTGGTTCTGGCAAGTAAAAATTGCATAAAATTTGCTTAATCAAATAGAAAAAATTCTTCTAAAATGCTGTTCAGGCTAGTTTGTCAAAATGTTTTTGGCAAATGCAAGTGTGAGAATTTTAATCAAACATGAATTACATGAGAATTTCTGAACTGCATATTGACCATTTTTATGACATTAATAAAGAAGATTATTTTTAGTATCCTCTAACTCAATTGTTTTTTCTGATAGAATGGCTCGTTGTTATTGTCTTGATGAGCTGTTTTATAGTTTAATACCTTACCTTACCAATTAATGTAGCAATCAATGTTCAGCAATAAACTGTTTTCTTTGTGTTTTTGCTCGTCTTGCCCAAAGGTTTTCAATATGCTTTCATATTTTAGTCTTTTTTCCATGATAATTGTTTTGCTGAATGGAATTAAATTTCTTGTGGATGGTCCTTCAGATGAAGAAATTCATTTGCAGTTATACAAATGAAGTTCACAAGTTGATACAATGTTGGAAGGGGTCAATAGGGGGTATACAAATCTCTGCTTAAAATTCTGCAGTAAAATTGTTTTAATATTTGTCATATAGCATCATTATGATATGTAGATGCAATTTTTCACAAAAGTCCCCAAGTTATATGTAGTTAGATCTTTGGGCTTCCAAAAGACAGCAATGGAAATGAAGGTCTCGGGTATATACAAAAATTTAAGACAAAAAAATCATCACATAGCAAATAAATTTTGCCATGTAGACAGACTAGAAGAATCTAGATCTATATGAGACACTCGAAACGATGTTTATGCTTATTGAATAATTAAATTTCAGACATTATTTTTTCGCTTTACTACAAAACACAAAAAAGGGTATTTAAATTTGGCTGAAAAGTTAATACAGTTTGTATATGCCTATGATAAAGAATTTTTTTTTTTTTTTTAAATCTTCTATACTAGCTTGCATGTGAATGATACAGATTTGTATGAACCTCTCATTACTTTCTGGATCAATTCCTATTTTTTTGCAATTGATTTCAGTTGTCCAAGCTATTGTTCTGTTATTTGTCAAAGGGTCTTTATCAACTTTCTTTCCTTATATCAGATGATTGATTGATTGTTTTTTAACATCAAGTTAACAGTATTTCAGCTGTGTACATGATGAGAACAAAATTTACAAACAAGAAATCATGTAGGTTAAAACTGGCATTGTGATTGGTCGTCTTAGTATGGACAAATTTTTGTGTGTTTTTTTTTACAATAATGAAAAGAGGATATAAAGCTCAGAGAAAGATGTGCTTCAACTCCCTGTTTAAATTGAGAACAAGTTACCATGGCCAGCTACATGTACTTTTCAATGTCTTCCTTTACAAATAGGGCATCAGTGGCCAAGTGTTTAATGTCACTGACTCAGTGACTGTTGACCACAAGCCTTACTCCACTGACGGTCATGCTGTGCACCCTGCCATTTTTAATCATCACTTAGTGCACCCTGCCATTTTCAATTGCAAGAAATGGTCATCATGGTACAGATAAAAAATTGTAGATAGTACAATTGAACTGAAAAGTTAAACAATGTACTTTTTTGTCTGGAGTAAACATGCTTTGTTTACATGTTTATTTGATTTTGCATTCTAATATTGTTTATTATTTTTCTCTAGCTCAGTACAATTTGTATATCTAGCTATTTTATTTTGTTCCATTTCTAAGACATAGAATAAATCAAATAAACCATCATTTTAAAGGTTTCCTTTTTCTTAAAATACAGTTTTCTGGATTCCTTGATAAGATTTTGTTATAATGGTAACTTTGTAGTAATTTGATTACAGTGCCGTAAGCTTATGAAGACGCTGAGTTACTCTTGTAGAGTTCATTGACATCGTCAGAGGTTACAACGGGGCTAATAAATGACCAGTGTTTATCTTTGTTTTGTCAAATGTCTATTATTTGAAGATTTTTGTCAAAGTAATTATAGAAATTTTTGCAAGAAAAAAATTACAGTTTTTGGATGAGTTTCCGTATTTGGAATCTTGTTGACAATAAACAATCAAGAAAAGGTTCTATATGTCCTTATTTTTAGCCATAAAATAGAACATTAATCTACTGGGTTTAATATATACATAGATCACATTGAATTTAGAGAATCTGATTTTTACTTGAATAGATTGAAAAATCTAAAGTTCTATTTGCTAATGAGTTTAAAAGTTCTTTAAATTAAGCAAATAAAAAAAATAAATCTGTTAATTTTTTTTTTATGATAGACAGATTAATGATTATATTAAATTCTTTAAAAATAATTATGGTCCAAATTTCATTTTTTAGCTCACCTGACCCAAAGGGTCATGTAAGCTATTGCCATCATTTGGCGTCCGTCGTCCGTCCGTAAACATTTCAATTTTCTTCTAGAGAACCACTGAAGCAAATGGGACCAGACGTGGCAGGAATGTTCATTTGCATGGTCTAACCAAGTGTTGTTACTTTTGTTGCGATCGGTTATCCAACATGGCTGCCAGGGGCCATAAAAGCCTCTGATTGGCTGAAATTTTTAATGATCTTCTTCTCCGATACTACATGGAGGATGGAATTGAAAATTGTCATGAATGATCATTGCAAGCTGCTAACCAAGAGTTGTTACTTTTTGGACCGATTGAAAATCCAAGATGGTCACCAGCGGGGAACATAATTTAACATAGCGACCCTATGGGAAATATGTAAAACAAACTTCTTCTCAAGAACCACTGGATGGATTGGAACCATACTTGGCAGAAATGTTCCTGACAAGGTTTTGATCAATTGTTGTTACTTTTTGTTCCAATCGGTTATCCAATATGGCTGCCAGGGGCCATACTAGCCTCTGATTGGCTGAAATTTTAAAGATCTTCTTCTCCGATACTACATGGAGGATGGAATTGAAAATTGTTATGAATGATCATTGCAAGCTGCTAGCCAAGTGTTGTTACTTTTTGGACCGATTGAAAATCCAAGATGTCCACCAGCGGGGGACATAATTTAACATAGCGACCCAATGGGAAATATGTAAAACAAACTCTTCTCAAGAACCACAAGATGGATTGGAACCATACTTGGCAGAAATGTTCCTTGCAAGGTCCTTATCAAGTGTTGTTACTTTTTGTTCCGACCGCCCTCCGTTCAAGATGGCTGCTGTTACTAAAAATAGAAATTTCTTCGCTTGTCCATTGCTGCTTTAGTACAAGTCAAAATGAGCTCAAAATTTAACTGCAGCTATATAGCAAGGAGTAGTTTAACATATATTTCGGGTTTTTCTGTGAATTTTTTCTTTCAGCCGATTTAGACAGATTATGCAAATTAGGCATATTTTGATAAAATATCACATTTAAATCTTCTCCTCTGAAACCGCTGAACCAAATTAAAGTAAATTTGGCTGGGATGGTCCTTGGGTGGTCCCTTTTCAATATTGTGTCCGACAGCACCGCCCTCCATTCAAAATGGCTGCTGTTACCAAAAATAGAAATTTTTTTAGTTGTCAATTTCTGCTTTATTACAAATCATTTTGATTTTATCTGCAGCTACATGGCAATTAGTAGTTTAACATATATTCTGGGTTTTTCTGTGAGATTTTTTCAGCCAGTTTATTCCGTTTAGGAATATTATGAGATAAAAATCACATCAAAATCTTTTGCGCAGAAATTTTAGTTGAAATGATCTTTCAAAATTATGTGTAACACCCCCATTTTCTATCAACTTTCGATGTCATATTGAAAACCAGGTGAACGATTACAGGCTCCTGGGAGCCTCTAGTTTGTTGAAGCATTTTGTTTTGTCATTTATATATTTAGTACATAACATATTAAAATGCCATATTTTGATTGGATAATTAGTGATTATTATTTTTGGACAGATCATGCTTAATCTTGGTAAAGGGTGACTATACCTAGTGACTGGAACTATACCAGTTTGAACCGATTTCCTGTGGAATAGATTTTCCCACATTATTGTTATATATTTTTGGTCAGATTAACCTCCCTTAAAATAAACAGCACTATAATCTGTTTATCGTTTGGTGTCAACATAGTGAAGTCTGACAATTTTGTTAGTATGATTCTAATGTTGAATTTCAGTGGGGTTTTTTTCTTTCATGTACAGAATGAGATGTTAAGTACTAAACATTATCGTCTTCTCCCTCAGGAACAGTTTTCCTATGGTGTTGTCTGGTGAGATATAGTGAACTCGCCATTGACACGGGTACTTTTCCTCACCAGACAATACTATAGAAAAACAGTTACCTCGGGAGAAGACAATAATAGAATAATTGCAGTTTTATTAACATCTATATACCAAGATGGTAGTCTGGACGTTAAGATCTACATTTGAAACACTGTCTATTGATTAATGTATGGTACTCAATACATGTACAACTTTATTCTGAGATAGAATTGGTCAGTGGCATGCAGCATGTTGGTGGTTTGCTACATGATTCCTAGTTTCTCTTCCACAAAAACTGACACCTATGATATATCTGGAGTATTATTTATTTATAATGGCATTAAACACCCATAACCTTAACTCTAAGTAATTGTGACTTCCACCAATGAAACAGATTACTGAAGTATATTTTTGAAAGTGATGTTAAAACATCATAATCCACACAACCTATTGATGTTTTCTTGATTGTTAAAATTAGACCATCATGACTATTTTGTAGAAAACGTTCAACATTTTGTATGATACTGTTAGAAAGTAGTAGAGCGAAATAATCTGACCTAATTTTCCTTTTCATTGAAGTTCACTTTACAATTGAGGATGTGATGTTGTTATAAAGAGATCTTTTTTTTTTAAATTACAGATCAAATGAAATTAACGATTCAATTAATTTTACAGAGAACACAAACCCATTAGACCTTTAGTTGAAACAGCCCATCATTCATTTATATTGCATGTCCACACGAGAAGAATGACATAACTAAATCTGTATTAGAAGAGAGGGAAAAAAAGTTATTAAAGTATAAAATGTTCTTAAGTAGAAATAAAAGTGTTTCTGCAATTGTTAATCAGTTGAGAGAAATTGACATGTATACTAGCGTTACATAATCGTTCTCAACATCAGATGTCATTTGTCTCTTGCCGTCTTGGAGAATTGATCATAAAATTGTTGGTTTCATTTTAACGGGTTTAGATACTAGTAATCACATTTCAATCTTTGCATCATACAATTACATTATATGTTTTAGGCATGCTTGTTTCTGGTTGTTGATTTCTTGTTAAAGTGAGGCGCCATTAGGGTGTTATTTATCAGTAGTTGTGGGATCGTCATGGTCGTGATCGTATGGTAGTTGGATTTATAACTACCTATGCAATCATTGACTTGCATCAGGTCAGTGGTTTTCTCTGGGTACTCTGGTTTCCTCCACCAATAAAACTGACCGACACGAAATAACTGAAATATTGTTTAAAAGTGGCGTTGAATACCACAACCCTCACCCCCTAACCCCAACTTCTACACAATGACTACAGTCTGTATTATGACTGAATCTTTACTGCCAAGATATACCTAAAATATCATTGAAAGAGGCACTCAACTTCTATTAAATTTAATTTTTATAATAAAGCAATGTATGGTTTTCATTCAATTCTTGGATTTTATTAACCAGACAGGTCTGAATTGTATTTCAATATTAAAATAGAGTTAATTACTTTAGGAATTAACACCATTCTACAGGGAGATGTATAAAATATCAAAAAATAATTGAAAATGGCATAATATATTCCATAACATTTTGCCCTGTTCCCCCATAATATACAGAAAACAATATTATGTATGTATCCAATTTTCATTTACATTCTATGATAGATAACAACTTGTTTATACCAAAAAATGAAATTGAATATTAGCTTCACATTACAGAATGAATGTTTGAGTATAAACAAACTAGATGTAATGAGGTGTTGTTATCTAAACTAAATCAATCAGGAAACAATGCAGTACATGATCATGTTACTCTTTAATTCAGGGTTAGCGTTGTCAGTTTTTACTCTTTAATTCAGGGTTAGCCTTGTCAGTTTTTACTCTTTAATTCAGGGTTAGCGTTGTCAGTTTTTACTCTTTAATTCAGGGTTAGCCTTGTCAGTTTTTACTCTTTAATTCAGGGTTAGCCTTGTCAGTTTTTACTCTTTAATTCAGGGTTAGCGTTGTCAGTTTTTACTCTTTAATTCAGGGTTAGCCTTGTCAGTTTTTACTCTTTAATTCAGGGTTAGCCTTGTCAGTTTTTACTCTTTAATTCAGGGTTAGCCTTGTCAGTTTTTACTCTTTAATTCAGGGTTAGCATTGTCAGTTTTTACTCTTTAATTCAGGGTTAGCCTTGTCAGTTTTTACTCTTTAATTCAGGGTTAGCGTTGTCAGTTTTTACTCTTTAATTCAGGGTTAGCCTTGTCAGTTTTTACTCTTTAATTCAGGGTTAGCGTTGTCAGTTTTTCCTCTTTAATTCAGGGTTAGCCTTGTCAGTTTTTACTCTTTAATTCAGGGTTAGCGTTGTCAGTTTTTACTCTTTAATTCAGGGTTAGCCTTGTCAGTTTTTACTCTTTAATTCAGGGTTAGCCTTGTCAGTTTTTACTCTTTAATTCAGGGTTAGCGTTGTCAGTTTTTACTCTTTAATTCAGGGTTAGCCTTGTCAGTTTTTACTCTTTAATTCAGGGTTAGCCTTGTCAGTTTTTACTCTTTAATTCAGGGTTAGCCTTGTCAGTTTTTACTCTTTAATTCAGGGTTAGCCTTGTCAGTTTTTACTCTTTAATTCAGGGTTAGCCTTGTCAGTTTTTACTCTTTAATTCAGGGTTAGCCTTGTCAGTTTTTACTCTTTAATTCAGGGTTAGCCTTGTCAGTTTTTACTCTTTAATTCAGGGTTAGCCTTGTCAGTTTTTACTCTTTAATTCAGGGTTAGCGTTGTCAGTTTTTACTCTTTAATTCAGGGTTAGCCTTGTCAGTTTTTACTCTTTAATTCAGGGTTAGCGTTGTCAGTTTTTACTCTTTAATTCAGGGTTAGCCTTGTCAGTTTTTACTCTTTAATTCAGGGTTAGCCTTGTCAGTTTTTACTCTTTAATTCAGGGTTAGCCTTGTCAGTTTTTACTCTTTAATTCAGGGTTAGCCTTGTCAGTTTTTACTCTTTAATTCAGGGTTAGCCTTGTCAGTTTTTACTCTTTAATTCAGGGTTAGCCTTGTCAGTTTTTACTCTTTAATTCAGGGTTAGCCTTGTCAGTTTTTACTCTTTAATTCAGGGTTAGCCTTGTCAGTTTTTACTCTTTAATTCAGGGTTAGCCTTGTCAGTTTTTACTCTTTAATTCAGGGTTAGCCTTGTCAGTTTTTACTCTTTAATTCAGGGTTAGCCTTGTCAGTTTTTACTCTTTAATTCAGGGTTAGCGTTGTCAGTTTTTACTCTTTAATTCAGGGTTAGCCTTGTCAGTTTTTACTCTTTAATTCAGGGTTAGCGTTGTCAGTTTTTACTCTTTAATTCAGGGTTAGCCTTGTCAGTTTTTACTCTTTAATTCAGGGTTAGCCTTGTCAGTTTTTACTCTTTAATTCAGGGTTAGCCTTGTCAGTTTTTACTCTTTAATTCAGGGTTAGCCTTGTCAGTTTTTACTCTTTAATTCAGGGTTAGCCTTGTCAGTTTTTACTCTTTAATTCAGGGTTAGCCTTGTCAGTTTTTACTCTTTAATTCAGGGTTAGCGTTGTCAGTTTTTACTCTTTAATTCAGGGTTAGCCTTGTCAGTTTTTACTCTTTAATTCAGGGTTAGCCTTGTCAGTTTTTACTCTTTAATTCAGGGTTAGCCTTGTCAGTTTTTACTCTTTAATTCAGGGTTAGCCTTGTCAGTTTTTACTCTTTAATTCAGGGTTAGCCTTGTCAGTTTTTACTCTTTAATTCAGGGTTAGCGTTGTCAGTTTTTACTCTTTAATTCAGGGTTAGCCTTGTCAGTTTTTACTCTTTAATTCAGGGTTAGCCTTGTCAGTTTTTACTCTTTAATTCAGGGTTAGCCTTGTCAGTTTTTACTCTTTAATTCAGGGTTAGCCTTGTCAGTTTTTACTCTTTAATTCAGGGTTAGCCTTGTCAGTTTTTACTCTTTAATTCAGGGTTAGCCTTGTCAGTTTTTACTCTTTAATTCAGGGTTAGCCTTGTCAGTTTTTACTCTTTAATTCAGGGTTAGCCTTGTCAGTTTTTACTCTTTAATTCAGGGTTAGCCTTGTCAGTTTTTACTCTTTAATTCAGGGTTAGCCTTGTCAGTTTTTACTCTTTAATTCAGGGTTAGCGTTGTCAGTTTTTACTCTTTAATTCAGGGTTAGCCTTGTCAGTTTTTACTCTTTAATTCAGGGTTAGCGTTGTCAGTTTTTACTCTTTAATTCAGGGTTAGCCTTGTCAGTTTTTACTCTTTAATTCAGGGTTAGCCTTGTCAGTTTTTACTCTTTAATTCAGGGTTAGCCTTGTCAGTTTTTACTCTTTAATTCAGGGTTAGCCTTGTCAGTTTTTACTCTTTAATTCAGGGTTAGCCTTGTCAGTTTTTACTCTTTAATTCAGGGTTAGCCTTGTCAGTTTTTACTCTTTAATTCAGGGTTAGCCTTGTCAGTTTTTACTCTTTAATTCAGGGTTAGCCTTGTCAGTTTTTACTCTTTAATTCAGGGTTAGCCTTGTCAGTTTTTACTCTTTAATTCAGGGTTAGCGTTGTCAGTTTTTACTCTTTAATTCAGGGTTAGCCTTGTCAGTTTTTACTCTTTAATTCAGGGTTAGCGTTGTCAGTTTTTACTCTTTAATTCAGGGTTAGCCTTGTCAGTTTTTACTCTTTAATTCAGGGTTAGCCTTGTCAGTTTTTACTCTTTAATTCAGGGTTAGCCTTGTCAGTTTTTACTCTTTAATTCAGGGTTAGCCTTGTCAGTTTTTACTCTTTAATTCAGGGTTAGCCTTGTCAGTTTTTACTCTTTAATTCAGGGTTAGCGTTGTCAGTTTTTACTCTTTAATTCAGGGTTAGCCTTGTCAGTTTTTACTCTTTAATTCAGGGTTAGCCTTGTCAGTTTTTACTCTTTAATTCAGGGTTAGCCTTGTCAGTTTTTACTCTTTAATTCAGGGTTAGCATTGTCAGTTTTTACTCTTTAATTCAGGGTTAGCCTTGTCAGTTTTTACTCTTTAATTCAGGGTTAGCGTTGTCAGTTTTTACTCTTTAATTCAGGGTTAGCGTTGTCAGTTTTTACTCTTTAATTCAGGGTTAGCCTTGTCAGTTTTTACTCTTTAATTCAGGGTTAGCCTTGTCAGTTTTTACTCTTTAATTCAGGGTTAGCCTTGTCAGTTTTTACTCTTTAATTCAGGGTTAGCCTTGTCAGTTTTTACTCTTTAATTCAGGGTTAGCCTTGTCAGTTTTTACTCTTTAATTCAGGGTTAGCCTTGTCAGTTTTTACTCTTTAATTCAGGGTTAGCCTTGTCAGTTTTTACTCTTTAATTCAGGGTTAGCCTTGTCAGTTTTTACTCTTTAATTCAGGGTTAGCCTTGTCAGTTTTTACTCTTTAATTCAGGGTTAGCGTTGTCAGTTTTTACTCTTTAATTCAGGGTTAGCCTTGTCAGTTTTTACTCTTTAATTCAGGGTTAGCGTTGTCAGTTTTTACTCTTTAATTCAGGGTTAGCCTTGTCAGTTTTTACTCTTTAATTCAGGGTTAGCCTTGTCAGTTTTTACTCTTTAATTCAGGGTTAGCCTTGTCAGTTTTTACTCTTTAATTCAGGGTTAGCCTTGTCAGTTTTTACTCTTTAATTCAGGGTTAGCCTTGTCAGTTTTTACTCTTTAATTCAGGGTTAGCGTTGTCAGTTTTTACTCTTTAATTCAGGGTTAGCCTTGTCAGTTTTTACTCTTTAATTCAGGGTTAGCCTTGTCAGTTTTTACTCTTTAATTCAGGGTTAGCCTTGTCAGTTTTTACTCTTTAATTCAGGGTTAGCATTGTCAGTTTTTACTCTTTAATTCAGGGTTAGCCTTGTCAGTTTTTACTCTTTAATTCAGGGTTAGCGTTGTCAGTTTTTACTCTTTAATTCAGGGTTAGCCTTGTCAGTTTTTACTCTTTAATTCAGGGTTAGCGTTGTCAGTTTTTCCTCTTTAATTCAGGGTTAGCCTTGTCAGTTTTTACTCTTTAATTCAGGGTTAGCGTTGTCAGTTTTTACTCTTTAATTCAGGGTTAGCCTTGTCAGTTTTTACTCTTTAATTCAGGGTTAGCCTTGTCAGTTTTTACTCTTTAATTCAGGGTTAGCGTTGTCAGTTTTTACTCTTTAATTCAGGGTTAGCCTTGTCAGTTTTTACTCTTTAATTCAGGGTTAGCCTTGTCAGTTTTTACTCTTTAATTCAGGGTTAGCCTTGTCAGTTTTTACTCTTTAATTCAGGGTTAGCCTTGTCAGTTTTTACTCTTTAATTCAGGGTTAGCCTTGTCAGTTTTTACTCTTTAATTCAGGGTTAGCCTTGTCAGTTTTTACTCTTTAATTCAGGGTTAGCCTTGTCAGTTTTTACTCTTTAATTCAGGGTTAGCCTTGTCAGTTTTTTAACACTACTTAAATAACAATATATCAGTTTTCTAGTGACAGTTATTCTCTATCTAATGGTAAAAGACTTGATGATGTTATGGGTAGAATGCTCTGCTCGAGTGCAGTATACCATGGTTTCAAGTCCTGATCTTGTCAAACCAAAGACTATAAAATTGGTATTTGCTGCTTCTCCCCTAAGCATGCAACATTAAAATGTGAGAGCAAAGACAGGATGGCTTGTAATCTGGAAAATGTGCCGTAGTGCAGTGACATGTTTACACATAGACTGTTGTTTCATTTCATTTCAAATATCAATATAATCTCATTGAAATGTAACTTGTTCTCGTCATGATATAGCTGAAAAATTGCTCACTTGATATTAAGCATCAATCACTCATTTGCTCATTTTAATGGTAAAAGAAACTAGCAGACTTGATGCAAGTCACTGACATAATCTCAACACTTGCTGGAATCAAACTTATAACTTTCCTGGTGATGGTACTAAGGTACTGTTTTACATTTGATGATGTAATACAACTACCATGGGATCATAGCCATGACAACCTCTTTTATATTAAGGAATGGAACTTTTAAAAGGTTTGCTTGATGTCAGAACAACTGTTTATCATTTTTACCATTCTTTGTTATGATTATTTTATCAGGTTTTATTAATTTATTTGACAGTACAGTCAAGCTCAGCTCATTATCTCAAACTTGATGTGTCCAGATACATCATTACAAACTATAAAGAACAGTTTGTACTATATAAACCATACAAATTACAATGAAAATCTGCTAGTTCTTTGATTTGTCATAAGCACATTGTCATCAAGTCACCACTTAAAGCATTCTGGTTACGTAACAATTATTTGATTTCTCATTATACAGCTACAAGTAGCAGACATAATTCTGTCTTGATTTTAATAACAAAGACATCTTTTATTTTACAGTATGCTAAAGAGACACAACATGAGAAAATATTACGAGGTTTGGCAGTTGGTATATCCTTGACGATGTATGAACGTTTAGAAGAAGCAGATGCTCTCATCGAGTCACTATGTAGAGATAAAGACCCCATCCTTCGTTGGTCCGGCATGTTTACCATTGCTATGGCCTACTGTGGATCTGCAAATAACCAAGCCATCAGAAAACTATTACATGTTGCAGTAAGTTAAACAAAAAATAGGTTTCATAGAGTGAAGCTATATTTTGAAAAAATAAGGGTTTCGTAGAGTGAAACTATATTTTGAAAAATAAAAATAGGGTTTCTTAGTGTAAAACTATATTTTTAAAAAAAAATAGGGTTTCATAGAGTGAAGCTATATTTTGAAAAATAAAAATTAGGGTTTCGTAGAGTGAAGCTATATTTTGAAAAATAAAAATAGTTTCATAGAGTGAAGCTATATAATTTGGAAAAAAAAAAAAAATCATCTAGAATTTGAAGTTATTTAATCATTAAAGGATTAACCTATAGATATGAAAGCCTATGACAAAGGGAGGAAATTAACTATTTCAAGAATCAAAATTGGGAAAGCAAATTAAAAGGAAATTGCTTGTTCACATAATTTCCTCTTAATTTATATCAAATCAGACAAAAGGAAAAAATATACAAAATTTAAATCCATTTCAGAAAATAACGGAACTACAGATATGTTTAAAACCCATAAAGTTCTATATACACTTTTCTTACGAAATCTGGCATTTAAGAACTGTTTTAATATACAAAAACAAATTTCTAAAACTTTGGCATGAAGGGCCATGTGAGCTTTTAGCTGTTTTAGTGTTTTGTCTGTCTGTTTGGCATCTACTTATAAATTGTTTGCATTTCAATATTTGGAAGCAGATTTTTCTAGAAAGTATTTTGAATGGTTTCAACCAGTTTTTGCAATAATTAGAAATCCAACATTGCCACCAAACTACAAGATATATTTTCAGGAACTTCTTGTTAAAATTTTGAATGTTTTCTCAGAAACTACAAAACTCATTGAAAAGTGGGGGTATGGTGTTTAACGCCACCTTCAATAATATTTCAGGAGTATCTGGAGAAAACCACTGACCTGTCGCAAGTCACTGACAAACTTTAATATATGTATTGAGTACACCTCACTTGAGTGGGATTCAAACTCACAATGTTAGTGATGATAGGCACTGATTGCATAGATAGTTATGAATCCAACTTCCATATGATCACGACCACGAAGGCCCCCTAAAACTCAATGAATTTGATCTGTACATGTACATGGTCTAATACTAAGATGGTGGTGTTATGTTGATTGAAAAATGGTCAGTTTATATGCTGATTGAAAATCTAAAATGACCAACAAAGGATTTAAGTACAAAATGTATAATATACTCCATAGATGTATACTTTTTATAGACTTCAATAAACAGATACTTTGATAATCAGAAGAGTGATACAGGTTTATGTGAGCCTTTAGTAATAATATTTGACATCATTTAAATGGAGAGTTTTGATAATCAGAAGAGTGATACAGGTTTATGTGAGCCTCTAGTAATAATATTTGACATCATTTAAATGGAGAGTTTTGATAATCAGAAGAGTGATACAGGTTTATGTGAGCCTTTAGTTATAATATTTGACATCATTTAAATGGAGAATTTGTATGTATTAGATGATACTTTTACAGATAAATAGGATTTAAGCATTAACACTATTATAGAGTAAATCAATTCTCCATGATAAGTCAGCGAGTGATTTTTGTTTAATACTAAGTGAGCTAATTTTCAGCCATATCATGGGGAGAACAAGTTATATTTGATGAGATGATGATGTCTACTTTGTACTAAACCAATACACTAGTTGGATTTTTATAGTGCTACCTCATTGAAACAACAGTTTGTTGGTACTTTGACACATTATTCTGATTCAAAGCCAATCAGTCTTTGCTCTTTCTTCTCATGCTGCGTCCTTAGCAGAGAAGCAATAAATACCAATTTTATAGTCTTTGGTTTGACCTGGTTGGGACTGGAACTCATGATCTACTGCACTCGAGACAAACACTGCAACCATTACACCATCAATGTGGTTTAAGGCACATTTTACAGAAACCTTGGTTTTACTCTTTAAGTTACCAAATAAAGAATTGAAAACAATTCCAATTTTTTTTTTGATAATGAGAAGAAATATATTCTGAACATAATGTGACAGAAAAAAAAAATACTACTACTGTTTTCTACATGTACAAATTTAATATGTGAATTAGACATATCCAATTTTAATATAGAACCTGTAAATTTTATGTGTGTTAATATAGAAATTATGCAACTAAAATGGTGTGAAGTTTATGTTGTTTTATTGTCATAACTGATATTATTCCAGGTTAGTGATGTAAATGATGATGTCAGAAGAATTGCAGTTACTTCCCTTGGATTCCTCCTGTTCAGGTAGGTGGCACTGTGTAAAGCTTTGGAAATTTTAGATTAACAAGAACTATGCGATCTATTGTTAAAAAAATGAACAAACATGCAACTATGAAGTATTATTTATAGTATCAATGTCAACCTAGTTTTATCCCTGAATTATTAACAAGAAATACAATATGTGTGACATGATCATACAAATACTGTCATCATTGTAACCTACATAGTATTACAAGATTACAAGCTATAGAAAAACAGCCATAGGGCTCACATCAGGAAATTAGTAAGAAAACTAGACAGTTTAATATAATTTGAAGTGGGCTAGCTAGTTGGGATGAACTGTATTATATATGTTTTTTTAGATAATAAATCTAAAAATTGAAAGTTGAAAGTGAAAAAATTAGATGCTCTATCCTGCACAATACATCCACAGCTGTATAAAATCAGATGTATATATATTTTAACAGCACTGAACTTTTTGAAAATAATAATATTCATTGTCTATCAACTGTCCTTTTTGTTCATCTTTTTTAAAACTGCAAAGTTGTATATAGTAAGTGTAACATCATAGAAATGATTCTTTGAATATTGAAGCAATGCTCAATGCTATTAATTAAATGTAAAAAACAAAAAAATGCAATTCTGTGTCTGGTACAACTCTAAAAATATGACAGACATTTTATAATCGTTGTCATAAATTTATAGTAAATTTATTTGCTAGCTGATTAAAAACATTTTAAATTATGAAAAAGGATTTAAAAAAAGTAAATTTAGGTTTTATTTTGCAAGATCCCAAAAATGCAGGACCTCACAATGTTTGTACTTATATGTCAATGTCGAGGCTTACAATCCCCTTTTTCCAAGAGTAATTTTAGAAATCTCTTTTCTATTTGATAAAGATTTTATCCCACTCTCTATCATCAAAATGATATTTGATCCCCAATCTCAATCGATTGTATGTGACTTTTGTCTTTTATCAATTTTGTTTACAATCGTTAATTATGTATCAACAATCGTAGGTAGAATTGTTCCGAGGGGGCACTACTCAGCTGTTTATTGATTGATTTTGTAATTAATTATAGGTGTGGAAAATAATCTCTAAAGACTGTGATTATCAGATGAAGATGAAATAAAAATCAAAAGGTTTTATTTGTGTTTATATCAACATTTTATGAGGAATTATGACGGCTTTGTAGTGACACAAGAAACTACTGAACACACCAAGAAATATTATTGAATTTAATAAGGGTGTGAATGTATATAATAATTTTAGCTTTTAATTTAAGGCGACAACATTTAAAAAAATTATTGACAACTTCCACAGAAACTAGCTTCTTGATAACATATGTATATACCTCAAGATCATTCCTAGAGTAGATTTGGAAAATGTCTTGGATTCCTACAAACTTCACTCCCATTTACAATATGCATATTGCAGGCAAAAAAACTGTTGTACATGGCCGATTATGCTACATGATGTAATGTTGTCATATTTCGGATTATGAGTTTTACTTTTTAAGGGAAAAACAAAACTTTACTGTTAATCCACACGGACAGGAATGTTTGTTTAAAAATCACCAGAATAGGAAATCTTTGCGATTGAGATTTACGTGAGCTACGTGCAAAAATATGGACATTCAATTATTTTTTCAGACGAAAGTGACGCTTGACATGCAATCTTATATTGTAAATAATCTTATTTTAACGAATAAATTAATTTATTTTCCATTAGTTGTCTTACATTGATGTAGAGTCTAACAATTTTGGGTATTTTGAAAAAAAAAAGAATTCTTTAAAAATTAAAGATTTTATATAATGCTGTTTAAACTTGATTATGTTTGCTAAACAGAATTCACTGTATTTTGAGAAAAAAATGTTTTAATTGTGAATAGTTGATGAAATTTTCCTGGTATAATTTCATTTTTAAGCATGTTTATTAAACAGCATAAACTCTTTAGATTATTATGAAATAATTTAGCTTTGTGACATGTGAATTTTAAGACCTGTTTAACACAATGACCTAAAAATTGTTTATTAGACAGTTTAAACTCTTCAGGTTATCGTGCAAATAGTTTAACTTTGTGACATGGTTTTAAGAACCGTTTAACACAATGACCTAAAAATGTCTTAAAAAATAGAAGATTTTTAAGACCTGCAAATGTCTTAAAGAATAGAAAAAAACCTGATAGTAATCCATCTACTCACTGAAATCTTGTTAATATTCCAGTATATTATTTTATCGTTCATTGAGATATGAAAAACATGACTGACAATTTTAATAGAATCTATTAGCAAATTATCAGACTGAAGTGATCTGACTTATTTGTTAACCACCCAAATCATGTGTAAGATTTGAGTGAAATGAACTATGTCAATAGTTGATAGAGTAATTTATTTTACCGGAGATGGTGAAAATAATTTCTCTTGGAAGTGTAATTTTTTTTGATGGCAGAAGGTGAAAAGAATTTCTTTTTTACTTGTATCTATTTCTGAAATATATTATACAAAGGATCAGAGAGGTATTATTTCATCCCAAAATCTTCTGATTCAATTTCTTGTTTTGTCTTTTGATACATTTTTGTACATGAATTTTGTCCTGGTGCCATGATGAAACATGGAACCAGCATTGGTTAGGATCTGATGGTTTGTGGACTGCTGATGTCAAATTCATGCTTGTTTTCAGCAAGATCTTTTGCAGAACAGATTTAAAAAAAAAAATGTTGGTCTAAAAAGTGGGGATTGTAATACACATTTGCACATGTGACCATCCACATGAATTTTGGTCAGATGAATTACATGGAGAAATATTTTCATAGCCATCAGTTGATAACTCATGTAAAGCTCATTTAACCTCATCTTTCCTCATCCACTTTTCTTTTGTTGACAAACTTTCTTGGTTGTGTTACAATAAAAGCATTTTTGTGTCACCTACATAGAAGAGCCAACATGTATCAATAGTTACCACTAACTGTCCCCATCCTTTTTGTCTGTGTCTGTTTCACACTATTGTTTATATAAAAAAAACATGTACAGAACTGCTCCTACCATACAGGATGGAAATTAAACCAAACTTATAACATACTGATGTACATCTATTTTAATTTATTATTTGAGACAATTGCAAGGGCAATTAAAAAGAATTTATAGTCAATCATTAATGTGCACTTTGTAGTATAGGAATTCATCCACTTAAATTTTAAAGATATTATCAGGATTTTATGGTCTAATGTATTTGTAATATCTATTTGATAGGACATTAACTTGTTCCTTCTTCAATGATTGTCATGGTAACTTCTTGTCTTTCTTTGTTACACCAACAGAACAATTTCTTAATAAACATCAGCAAAGGAAATTCAGTATTAACTGGTAACAGGTTCTTAAGTTGAAGATCTGACTCATCAGTGTTAGAATGAGATTAAAGCTGACAAAATTTGTCTTTCTCTATTTGTCAGCTTTAATCTTATTCTAACACTGTAGAGTTTTACTTTTTAGAATTATATAAATGTTTAGTAGTAGCCTTGAATCGTTGAAGCTTAAGATATCCACGGGGGAGAGTGTATAATGAATGGTTGTCACTTGAATGAGACATTTATATAAATACTGTATTTCCTGTGACAATCATAGAATTCATTATCATTCTATTGATAAAAAATTGTTGGTGTCAAATACAAAAAATATGTAATATTTAGACAGTGAAACCTGAATTAACTAAAATACAGTGAAAACGGAACTATAATTCAAGTTGCATGTGGAAAATCTTTGCTAATTTAACCTGTATAACCGATCACCTGTCTACTATGAACAACAGTTGCATATATGAAATCTTTGCTAATTTAACCTTTATAAACCGATCACCTGTCTATTTTGAACAACAAATGTGGTGCCATGAGGTTATTTCACTGTATATAGAAACCATCACATGTTTTACTAGATATACATGTATACCTATTTTGTTAAAAGGCTTGAACAGGACAAGTTTTGAAATAAAAAGAAAGAACAACATGAAATCATACATTAAACAATAAAGTCAAAAACATGTTACATTTCAGGCCTCGACATTAACGTTTGTCCGATTGTCCGGTACCAGTGAAAACTGACGTCGGACAAGTAGATCTTGTATTACGGTTGTCCGACGAGACAAGTGAAAAAATCAGATTCCCAAACGTGCCGGTACGACGGACAAATCTGTTTCCATTGGTATAAAATACTGGGTTTGTTGTATTAAAGAGCCCTGTGTGATCTCCAATTTGTCCATAATTTATTTTGATTAAAACTAAAGTGAAACGTCAGATCAAAACTCTTTTATTGTATCATTTATCGTTCTTCCATGATATGATGAAGTTCAAGGACATTGACAAAATTAAAGTCGCAATCTCAGAAACGCTTTAATGAACGGAAATATCAATATTTCAAATATAAGATCAAGAATCACTCCGAAACGGACACGTACAGATTATCGGATATCAATTTGGCGCCAAATTTAAACTTGTCTTTTGTGCAAAATACGATAGAGGACTTGATTTAGGCTTTTGGGAAATATTGAAACCTTTGAAATGGACAAATATTACAAGCTTTTTCCTGATCTGGTTGAAAAGATCCACTAAAATTTTTATTTCTCGGTGAATTTAAATAAAATACTTTGCTTTATTTATATCACTTGTTTCTGGTAAAAAAAATTATACCTAGATACTGGTATATATAGTATCTAGGTATATTTTTTTTACTAGAAACAAGGATTTATATAACACAAATATGAGTTATTACAATTTGTGTGGTATTGGATCACAACACAGTAATATTTCAAAAGGAAAAAAGGGGGGTACATATAAAAATCACTGGTATGCAAGACTCCAATCAAGGTAGACAGAAATATAAATGTGACATTGAATATATGTCCTTAAGGTAGTTATGAATTAAAAAAAAACCCAGAACAAATCAATTCAGACAGCTTTAACTATTTACTAAATTTGGGCAGGGTAACGTCAGAGGGGTCGCGAAACAATGTTTCGATTAATCGCAATTGACTTCTCCCAGAAGTCTCCCCACTTCTCTCTGTTGTCTCCCACTTCTCCCTGTGAGCTCTCTGAAAGAGAAGTCACTTCTCCCTCTAATTTGAAAGTAGTGGGAGCCCTGGATAATTATTCTCTAGTTTTTGTAATTTTTATTAATTTTTTCGGACAACTAAAAGATTGAGTCGAACAAGTACTTTTTTTAGTTAATTGTCCGAAGGGACAAGTTGAAAAATATGTTAATGTAGAGGCCTGCATTTCCGACATAATTTTAATAATGTTTGGAGCATAAGAAGTAGAAATTTAAACTTTTAAAAAAATTAAAGGTTAAACTTATAGTATCTCAGTACGGTGTTAAAAACATAATGATAAATTGTCTTAAGTTATATAGAGTAGAAAACTGGAGACTTTCTCTTCCGTGTTCTAGGTTGAAGGATAAATTATCTAAGTTTTATAGAGTAAAAAACTGGAGACTTTCTCTTCGTGTTCTAGGTTGAAGGATAAATTATCTAAGTTTTATAGAGTAGAAAACTGGAGACTTTCTCTTCCGTGTTCTAGGTTGAAGGATAAATTATCTAAGTTTTATAGAGTAGAAAACTGGAGACTTTCTCTTCCATGTTCTAGGTTGAAGGATAAATTATCTAAGTTTTATAGAGTAGAAAACTGGAGACTTTCTCTTCCGTGTTCTAGGTTGAAGGGTAAATTATCTAAGTTTTATAGAGTAGAAAACTGGAGACTTTCTCTTCCGTGTTCTAGGTTGAAGGATAAATTATCTAAGTTTTATAGAGTAGAAAACTGGAGACTTTCTCTTCCGTGTTCTAGGTTGAAGGATAAATTATCTAAGTTTTATAGAGTAGAAAACTGGAGACTTTCTCTTCCGTGTTCTAGGTTGAAGGATAAATTATCTAAGTTTTATAGAGTAGAAAACTGGAGACTTTCTCTTCCGTGTTCTAGGTTGAAGAATAAATTATAAATTTTATAGAGTAGAAAACTGGAGACTTTCTCTTCCGTGTTCTAGGTTGAAGGATAAATTATCTAAGTTTTATAGAGTAGAAAACTGGAGACTTTCTCTTCCGTGTTCTAGGTTGAAGGATAAATTATAAATTTTATAGAGTAGAAAACTGGAGACTTTCTCTTCCATGTTCTAGGTTGAAGGATAAATTATAAATTTTATAGAGTAGAAAACTGGAGACTTTCTCTTCCGTGTTCTAGGTTGAAGGGTAAATTATCTAAGTTTTATAGAGTAGAAAACTGCAGACTTTCTCTTCCGTGTTCTAGGTTGAAGGATAAATTATAAGTTTTATAGAGTAGAAAACTGGAGACTTTCTCTTCGTGTTCTAGGTTGAAGGATAAATTATCTAAGTTTTATTGAGTAGAAAACTGGAGACTTTCTCTTCCGTGTTCTAGGTTGAATCAATAAAGATTGTAAACGATTGTAGGACAATTAGAGATAATTGTTGTCTGTAATAGAAACTGTTATTGGTTCATTAACCTCACAAGGACTCGCAAGTCTTTTTTACACCACAATTAAGTACCAATGTCTTTTGACGATATTAATATTGAATGGAAAAAACATTTAACTTTGTACGTCAAATTGGACTTCCTTTACTGTATCAGATTGGCTGATAGAATATGTCATACAGTTGAATTCTTTTGTCCAAAAAAAAAAAAAAAATATACTCCCCTGGGAAAGAAATGTATTTTAAAAGAATAAGTTACGCAAATACGTTATAATTAGATTGCACAATTTGAAGTTAGATACAGATATTGTACATATAGAACCACTTTAAAATTAAAAAGAAATGGTAAGTAACGTCACATTGCTGTTAAAATGGCGTCATGAATAAATGATGTCACTCTGCTGAAAGAGCCATAACGTATTTTACAGCACACGAAGTAACGATTATGCATGAAACATCGCAGTCAAAGGGTTAAATTGTGTTAGATTACGATACTTTCATACGCTGTAATCCGGTTTAAACTAGACAAGATTTCGTATTAGTAATAAATATTCATGAGATTGTTTTGACCAATCACAGTAAAGGTCAAAGTTAGCTAGGCAATAGAACACTAGAAAGTCAAAACCCCTAAAATAGTTGAAAATAAAAAATACTTTATAAAACATGTAAAACTTTACAATTGGGTAATAATAAACAATATATGATAAAGCATCTCATTGGTCAAAATGAGCATTTATATAGGTCCCATGGTAGTAAATAAAGATATATATTTTAATCGGCAACATTAAATGCCATATAAGCATGTAATTTATACATTTCCAAGCAATTAATTTTTCTTTTTATTTGCCTTCTATTAACACTAGTAAGCCATTTAAGAAGTTGCTAAGCTATGATGTATTCTCTTATGTAATACACACAAAACAATTTTCTGTCAAAACGGAAGATAAATTATTGTTCTAGACTGGCTGACCTTAATTTCATCACCGAGTTATTGTCAGCGGAAGCCAAATTAGGAGAACAGAGAGACAGTATATTGCGTAATAATCCTATTCTAGACTGTACTTTAGGGAGAAATTGTGGATTTACTAGAGGAACAATGTATTGTAAAAACATCTAATCTATATGTCTTTTTTTGTCACCACTGTGTTGAGAGCTGCTGGTATTGAGACTAAATTGTCATACTTTCCTGTGTTAAAAGTCTTGCTGATCTTAATATCGTTCTTAATTAGCCATTTTTGTCATCTTGTTCTGATATTTTGTCATCTTGTTTGTAGCTGAAATACTGATATGCATGACTCTGAGTCATGATATTAACAATTTTTATATCAAAAAAATCACTTCATAGTTTTTTTTTAGCTACTTGAAAATTAGTTGACGTAATATTTTGATTTTGATCAAAAACAAGAAAATAACCATTCCCCTAAAGGCAAATTGTGCATTATAAAACTAAATCTTTTTAATTGGTTAATAGAAGAATGGAGATGAATGTTTAATTTCTATAGATTGTCTGTTCATACTGTACGATACTGACAAGACTTCTCAACAATCAGCATAGAGTATTTTATTTGAAATAAATGACATACAGATTATTAGATAAGGCCAGTGTTGAGTATCAATTCAACCGAGGAGGACCATCATGAAACTGAAATGCAATCAGCGTTTACATGTAAGAAGAGTTTTCAAAGACCGAAATTGACGTCACTGGGAAAATCCAGAATTAACTGGTTTATTTAATAAGATAAAAGAACTGTAGTTGAATATGTAAAGGAATTAATTCACAATTTATGAGTTTTTTTTTTTACTTTAATGTCGTTGTCTTATGGGTGATTATTTGTATTTAAAGGAAATTGAAATCTCTTGATTGATCAGAAAATGTATAAAAGAATTGCACCAATGTTTCAATATTTTTAGTTTTAAAAAAATGAATCTAATGCTATTTAGTTTAAGAAATGAGATTGATGAAGGAGGAGGGGTATTGGTCTAGTGTTTATGGAGATAAGTTGTACATATTTTACTCCCTCCCTATTAATGACCTTAACATTGGCTTGTCTGATATTACCTGTACCATGATAAAATCAATATGAGAAACAAAAGGTTCATACTCCAATCATGATTCCTTTTTACTATTGTAGTGTTATGCCCATGGCCATTAAAATGTTGTAGAAATACCAAAAATATTTTTATTAATTTGCAAATGTTTTTTTTTTACTTTTGAGTCAATTTTTGAAACTCTTGCTTAAAAACAACCAATCAGAACAACTGCATCAAGTATATAAAATGTTAAATTCACGTTCTATGCATTTTCATCAAGTGTTCCCCAATAAATAGATTAAATGAAACAAACTTAACTTGATCACACAATACTTTGCAGACCACAGCTTTTTGTGGCCTGGTATAGTAGATGTTTAATGATGCATACCTCAGTATCTAGGTTCAAGTGGCTACTTAACCTACTGTTTCATGTTTTGAATAAAGAAAATTTCAGTACATAATTAGTGTACATGTACCACAATGTTATGTGAATTATAAAAAAAACCAACAACATATTTTAGTCATCTAACAGGAATGATTTTTGTTCAGTTATTTAACTGATTTCAGCTAATTTCCTCTGGAAAGAAATTGCAGAAAGTTGTTTGACACAGTCAGAACAGGTCAAAAATATACCATTTGAAAAGGGGTGTAGATGGTTTCAGCTATTTTTCATTGATTTTCAGTTATTTTATTCTCTAACCAGAATTATCCCTGATATTCTAAGGACACAATAATATAATGTTTTAGCTCACTTGGCCAAAGGTCACGTGAGCTTTTGTCGTCCGTCCGTCCGTTGTACGTCGTAAACTTTCACATTTAAATCTTCTCCTCTGAAATCACTGAACCAAATTAAACCTAACCAGGTAGGGATGGTCCCTGGGTGGGTCCCTTTCAAAATTGTGTCTGACAGCTCCGCCCTCCATTCAAGATGGCTGCTGTTACTAAAAATAGAAATTTCTTCAATTGTCCATTACTGCTTTAGTTTAAGTCAAAATGAGTTCAATTTTTTACTGCAGCTACATAGCAAGGAGCAGTTTAACATATATTCCGTTTTTTTCTGTGAAATTTTTCTTTCAACCGATTTTTGCAGATTATGCAAATTAGGCATATTTTGATAAAAGATCACATTTAAATCTTCTTCTCTGAAACCGCTGAACCAAATTAAACCAAATTTGGCTGAGATAGTCCTTGGGTAGTCCCATTTCAAAATTGTGTCCGGCAGCCCCGCCCTCCATTCAAGATGGCTGCTGTTACTAAAAATAGAACTTTCTTCAATTGTCCATTGCTGCTTTATGCCCCCGTCACACTCAGGCAAAGACCACGCAGAATGTAGTGCGTCCTAGAAGTTCTAATAAACGTAGCAGAAACTTGCTTAAATTTGAAAATAAATCTCACTTTCCAGTTCATAGTACGACCAAGTTAAGTTTTCACCACATTTACCACGTTCATTGTAGGTTATTACTACGTGCTGGATCAAGTATGTGCATCACGTTTTCGCTACGTCCTCAATACGACCTTACAATTCGCACTACAACCTTAGTACGTTCCTGCAGACTTCCCGAAACTTGCTGAGAAGTTGTCAATCATTCGGACTGACAGACATGAAGATCTTGTCAGACCGAAAAATATTTTGCCGGTCCGAAAAAAAAAGCCCCAAAAAATTCACAGTCATGTGCATAGTGTTTAGTTTGGCCTTTTTAGAGTGTTTTACCATAGTATTAGCAATTGGGCACCTGATTTCACCCCTGGTTTTTATAGAGGTTAAAGTAATTCAATTTTTAGTTTTCAGTGTTCAAAATTGTATATGTTATGTCTTTTATAGTGTGTGTCTTGTCTTTGGCCTCAATTCATTCTTGGCCTTGTCTCAATCAATCGAACGCAAGTTTTTTACCATCAGACAGTATCTTTGACGACATTCTGATTGTGTAAAATTTTATAATTCAAATAATATATTAATAACATCAATCTCTGGAATAAAAAAATAATTGTTCAAAATTGAAGTCCTCATCTTGGAAGGCATAGCACTCATCATCTATACCATCATCTTCTGAAAAATAATCAAGAAAAACCACAAAGCATCTTTTTCTAAAACCTTACAATTAATGTACATGATTAACAACACTTATGAAAAAATGTCTTAGAAATTACAACTTTTTCTTAAGTTTTTGCCAAAAGAAGTAATGGATGGGGGAATGTCAATGCTAGGTAAAAATTGTCAATGGGTAATATATGTTGTATTTTCCAGCATACCTGCATACACGTATGTATTTTTATGCAAATTAAAGCAAATTTGGCTGTGATAGTCCTTGGGTAGTCCCATTTCAAACCTTTTAATAAGGGGAGGTAAAATTGACCTTTTCTTTGTTGTTGTTAAAGTATTGAGTGCTTTTTACCTGGTGTTGGGTAGAACCCTGCAGTTGGTCAAATTAACACAGATGCATCACAATATTTTCTTTTGTGATCCATGAATCGATACGTGTTCCTGGAAACGATTTCAATCCGATACCGATTTTTAATTAGACCGCGCCAAAAAACAAGCTCTCCACAAGTGAGGTAGTAAAAGTATAATAAACAAACATGGCGTAAAAAACAAACTTTTGTTTCTGTGCACGTGGGTTCAGACAATTCTCCCGGACATTCGGTTTGATATATATTTTGAAATCGTCGTTCCTACTGCATTTCTGTCGGTCCGTCCGGTCAGTTTTCAGGAAGTCTGTTCCTGTCACGTCAAAGTTTAATTTCACAAAATAAATTTGTTTCCCTAATACGTGTGTCTGGACCCATTTCCCGGTTGAACACCCCTTTTTCCACAAAGTTTAATTTCACTAAATTAATTTTTTTCCCTTGAATACGTGTAGTTCAACTTTGTGGAAAAAGAGGGGTCAACCGGGAAAAGGGGGGGTCCAAACGTCGAGTGCCTGTGTCCTTAACAATAAAATTGCAAGTTGTGCATCTAGAAGGGCTTACAAGTTCTCCTTGAAGTAGCAAATTATAAAGCATGTATTCGTGACACATTTTTCAACGTTTTGATGGAAAATGATTATCTGAATTCAGTTTTTATGCAGAATACATGTCAATAGTACATAAGTACTGGGAACCTGTCCAAAACGTTGCATAGACGTATCAAGAACTTGGAGATCGTGATAGGGTCGTACTGCAGTCTTCTACAACGTACTACGAACTTATCACAGTTTTCGACAACGTAGTGTGAACTTGCCACAGTCTTCGTAGAAACTTGGTATGGACATAATGAAAACTTGATACACATAGCACAAACGCAGTGGCAACGTAATAAGAACGGCATAAAATCGTTTGCCGTCCACGCTACATCAAAGGGGACCGTGGCAAGTTTATGTTACGTGTCCATCACGTCCTCTCGGTTTTTACTAGATTCTCATCACGAATGTACTACATCCTATCTGCGCTACGTCCTTGCTACAGATTTTTTAAACACGTTCAAAATTCTGTCACGTCCTTGAAGTCCTCTAAGACAATAATACGTCCATACCAGTTTGCACTATGGTTCCGCTGCGTTGTAGAGGTTTTTGGTAGGTTCACCTAATTTTTCGCAATTTTTAATGAATGTAGTGTGAACTTGGTCTAGTGTGACGGGGGTATTAGCTTAAGTCAAAATGAGCTCAAATTTTTTACTGCAGCTACATAGCGAGGAGTAGTCTAACATATATTCCGGGTTTTTCTGTGAAATTTTTCTTTTAGTCAATTTTTACCGATTATGCAAATTATGCATATTTTGATAAAAGATCACATTTAAATCTTCTCCTCTGAAACCGCTGAACCAAATTAAAGCAAATTTGGCTGTGATAGTCCTTGGGTAGTCCCATTTCAAAATTGTGTCTGACAGCTCCGCTCTCCATTCAAGATGGCTGCTGTTACAAAAAAAATAGAAATTTCTTCAATTGTCCATTGCTGCTTTAGTCAAAATGAGCTCAAATTTTAACTGCAGCTACATGACAATGAGTAGATTAACAATTATTCTGTGAAATTTTTCTTTCAACCGATTTATACCGATTATACAAATTAGACATATTTTGATAAAAGATCACATTTAAATCTTCTCCTCTGAAACTGCTAAACTAAATTAAAGCAAATTTGGCTGGGTTGGTCCTTGGGTGGTCCCCTTTCTATATTGTGTCCGACAGTCTCGCCCTCCATTCAAAATGGCTGCTGTTACTAAATATAGAAATTTCTTTAGTTATCAATTTCTGCTTTATTACACATCAAAATGAACAATTAGTAGTTTAACATACATTATGAGTTTTTCTGTGAGATTTTTTCAGCCAGTTTATTCCGTTTAGGAATATTATGAGAGAGAAAAATCACATCAAAATCTGTTGCTCAGAAATTTGAGTTGAAATGATCTTTTGGTGGCCCACTTTCAAAATTATGTGTAACACCCCCATTTTCTATCAACTTTAGATGTCAAATTAAAAACCAGGTGAGCGATTAGAGGCACCTGGGAGCCTCTAGTTTTCTGCCACCATAACTTAAGAATTTTAATAATTCTATTTGAGGTGGTTTATTTTGATAGATATTGACATTGACATAAGAATATGTATATAATTAATCTGTGCATGATATATTCTGCCAGCTGGATGCATTTTAAACAACGTCTATTGCATGTTCTCTAGGTCAAATAATCATTATTGCAGCTTAATTATTTCCCAACCTGTTACAGTATTTACCTGTTCAACAGTGTCCAAATATATACCTACCCAGTTTTTGTTGTGTATTTGTATTCTTTTTGGGTTTTGCTTCCATTAATTTTCTATAGATACAAGGTTTTTGTAGCAATCCTGATTTTGATATTTCCAAGGGATTCTATTTAAAATTTTGTTGATTTGAGATTAGTTGAAAACTTCTTCCAATACAGAGTTCTTGGGAAAAAAATTCTTGTGTCAGTCATTTGGTCTGATATCCTTCAGAATTTTGTCAGTCCGAAATAAGTTTTGAAAATAAAATTTTGAAAATCAAGATTAAATAAGTAAGCACATCAGTTGTATTATGTTTTTAATTATACTCCATTTCATATTCTATTTAGACATATGATTGGTTAAATAGTTTTCATTTACAAAGACAAACAGATCTTCAGAGCTGGTTGATTGGGGTTCACCAATGGCAATACACACAAATCTTGTGGTAGTTTTTCCCTGAACACAGGTTCTAATAAGTAAAATATAGTTTCCTGTTCAGTACCACTGTCATCTGTACTGCCATCCATGGTGAGGGAGAAAAAGTTAATTTTAGACAAAATGTCAATGAGTTTTTCCCTCTCTGTGAGGGAAATAAATTCCATAAAACAAGTTGCTGTAGTCATATTGTCATAGGTTTTACTATGATCTAGTCCCTTTGCCCTGTCTAACTGGTTAAGCAATGTAATGTCCGATATTGGCCTATTTTGTTTTATCAAGTCATGAACATTCCTAAATTTTAATTCAAGGTATTTTCTAGTGTGTTTTTTAAGAGCCATGACAGTTTTATGAGCTGTTGTTTGCTGTGTCAATGTCTGTTATTGTGATTCTATTACTCTAACTGCATCAATATGCACACTAGATTTCTCATGGTCAGATACTGTACTGATTTTATAATTTTTGGAACCTGCGATGAAAAGATGTTTTTACTCGAGCCCTGTAAATTTAACGTATCCCTGTAATGTTCAACACACATTTTGCAAGTCATTCCTTTTTCATGGTCATTTTGCAGCCAATGTCTGTCTGTATCCCAGCTGCTTAAAAATAACCGCTTCCTATTGGCTTCGTACTTTTCATTATTTTTGTTCTGAGCATCATTGTCGCGCTTCCTCTTTACACCCGGTTTAGCTGCTGTGTGAAATTTAATCGGTCATGCATGATGTAGCCATGGTTGTTTGTTATGGTGCGGAAGTTCTCGGGTCTCATCCTCCATCAGAAAGAACAATCGGAATTTCGAATGGTTCTTAATTATAATATGAGAACCATTATGCGGAATGGGTACGAATTTCTGGGAAAAATGAAAACATCGCATTTTTTTTCAATCAGACATCTGGGCCGATATTTATGTTGTTTTTATGGGACCTTCACATTTTTTATCGGCAAAACCGATAAAACCGACAGTTTTCAAGAACTCTGCAATGACTATAGATCATTTTGATTAATTGATATTTAGTAGAAAAGAACATAGTTTCTAAGTTCAGTACAAATGTTGCCATAGTCCAGGACATTGATACTGTAAACCTGGTGAAAGCACTTTTTCATGGTTAGCACACTCTTTAAGACTATTAAATTCACACTTACAACTTCTGTTTAAAAATGTAGTATTAAGGAGGGGAAGAAAAAGAACAGTTGAATCTAGGAGTCATTATGTGTCTGGTCAGGTGACATTTCTACTACATGTTCCCTTCGTGAGCGTCATTCGGTCTAGTTTAAGTATACATTCCAATATTTATCGGTAATTTATACATTTTTGCTTTGATCTCACTGTGTGATATATACAGTACATTTATGTATCATCGGACTGACCATGATGCTGAAAAATATCGGTCAGTGTGACGTCAGACACATAATGTTACAGATAAATAACATCAGTTTTGAATATCTCGACCTTCATTACTGCCGTTATTCTATATATAGGATTTAAAGATTCTCTCTTGACATTGAACAATATTTACTCACTCATTGTATGATGAGTTGTTATTGTAAAAAAAAGTTCCCAAGGTTTTTTTTCTATGGGGAGATATTTTTTTTCTTGTATCCTTCAAATTAATTGACGGAAACAAATATATTGAAAAATTGTTTTTATACTTGAAATACTTTGCACTTTTAAGCAAAAGAAAACAGAAATCGGAAAAGATTTTTGAGAGGTTAATTTTGTTTTTCAAGACTTCTACGAACACTCTGGTCTAGACATTTTCTGCTTGTATTTGTGTGAAATTAATGAACATGTCAATTTCGCCAGATTCAAATTGCTATCTTTTGTTTCTTTGATAATTTGTTTTTGTTTTTGTTTTGTGAGTAGAACTGCATTTTAAGTTTATATCAATTTTCTTGTGGTCAAGATTTGATTGATGATTTTTTTTGATGAAAGTAGGTGAGTAAAAGTGTTTCTCTAATTCTTGTTCAATTTTCACACTTCTCAACCCGTGTGAGAAGAAATCGATAATCAACGTGTGGATCACTTTGTTCTCAGTTGCTGATTGGTCAATTATGCAATTATGTCTCAACCCGTGGGTGAGATAAAAATTTCACGCTACTTTTCCCATAAAAATGTTACGTTTCGCAAAATGTCATTGTATCAATAAAATCGCTTAATTAACCGTAACTAACCGTACGGTCATCAAGAACCCCTCATCTGGAATCTTGTCCCATCTCCATCATTGCTTCGAAAACATTCCTTAACGGGTGTGACGTCAATTGAAGTATACGTCAGTGACATCATTGGACGTCGATTTGAGAAAGTGAAAAACGGACATATAATTTGTTAAATTAGTGAGAAAAAGAATCAAACAAATTTTTAGTGGTTCATTAGAGAAACAATCTTTAACATGTTTCCCGTTTATTACGATAATTTCTCAAATCTCGATAGTTAAATTTTCATATTTTAAAGTTCTCGGTAAACAAACATCGAACTTTAAAATGTGAAAATTTAACTATGTTGATTTGAGAAATTATCGTAATAAATGGGAAACAATGTTAGAGACTATATTTCACTAAATGTAGGTCTCACACCTTTCCTATTGACTTAACTTCTAACTAGCAGAGCCAACATACATTGTCCCTTGTCATCATTATTACTGTTAAAAAAAATCATGGGTTAAGGTTGGGATTTATTGGTGTTTCAACACCACTTTCAATAATATTTCAGCTGGGTTTTTTTTTAAGATGAAGGATATTGAAGTACCTGGAGAAAAACCAGTAACTTTATCACAAAAGGCTGTATCGAGTACAATTATCCCTCAGAAACTCCTTTTACCACACTGGATGGAACTTAACCATAGATTTACTACATTCCTCCTTCAAACCTACTGATGCATATCTTCACAGGTGGATCCATCCCCCCTTTTTTTTAGCTATAGACTTGTAAAAACGTGTTTTAACAGAATATTTTCAATTACATCCTTGTCATCTTTATTTTTACCATGTTGTGTAATTTTCGCTTTGAATTACGCCTTGATAACTTGATATTTCTCAAAACAAATTGTTTTGAAATCCCTTTATGGAAATGTCTGGATCCGCCTCTGATCTTTTTAATTTCCTTGAAATTGATTTTTGTTTGTTTTGGACATTTAAAACTGAGTTGGGGCTTTTTTGTACTTTATCTTTTCCGCTGCATTTCATTTCTGGCAACATGCACTTCATTTCTGACAATTTTTGTTGTACCTCTTCCGTTAGCCAGGTAAAACCTGTTAACCCCTGCTCACCACGGGGAGATGGAAGTAGGATTTTGAGCAGGATATATATTTTTATTAAAAATCACAAAAATCAAAATGTAAAACGTCGACCAAATTAAAGTTTTCAGCTATATAACTACACCAAACTTGTACCCTAGGCATTTCATAAAGTCACTTCTTGTCTTCTCACCCTTCGAATAACATTCAAACTGTGCAACAGCAAACTGATGTTTTTCCATTTCACATCTGTGTGGAGCGAAAATAGAGTCTTTTTTTATGTAAGTTGTTTCTTGCATTTTCTTAATCACGTCAACAAAAAGGAAAATGTTTGTGTGACTGGCATAAAAGTGAGCGTTTAACTTGGAATGGAATGATTCGGGTCTGTTGTTCGTGCATTTGCTGGTCAAGTCGGGAACTGCTGCCCACATTGTAGGTGGAAAGGTTGATGAATCTGTAATGTATCCAGCTAGTACATAGTCAGCAAACTGTAAGCACTTGTCATTATTAAGAGCATTACTCATGTCTTCAATGAAGCTGTCTTCAACATCTTCTGGTGGGAGAAAGGAAAGTCCGTAAAATTTCGACAACCATTTGCCCTCTTCTGATGATTTGTCCATGTACACTTTACTCAAAACCAAAGACTGAATTTTTCTCCTTCAATTCTGTTCTAAATGAAACCTGCAACAGTCGATCTGAGTATCTGGAAGGCATGATGTGATGGCGTTATGCCTAGCTCTCTCAAAATCTATATGAATTACAGCATGTTTTAGTTGGAGGTTTCTTTCACGGCAGCTGTTTATCAGAAGTGACCACATCTTGTTGTAACACTGTTCTGATTTTGATGGTAGCAAAGCAAAAACTAAAGGTAAATAATGGCCATTTTTACTTCCATGGATGCAGTGATCGGGAAAGTCATGCCCCATTCACAATTTGCGCAGTTGCAATTGAAATGGCACGTTAAATTGACCCTCTGACGCACCGTCGGGCACACTGTTTTCTTATCGCAAGTCTTAGTCTTACTCCTACAGATGTTTTCTCCAATCATGGAGCACCACCGAAAGTTTTTCATTCTGAACTTTTCCACTAACAGGAATGACTAATTACCTAAAAACCGCAACTGCCATATATCCCATGATTACATAATTTGTTGCTTATAAAAATTCCTGAAAATACAGTTAAAATATTTGATAGGAGTTTTTATTTAATAATTTATAAAGATGATAATTATTTTTGTAGTATTTGCCCAGTGAAAAACGAATTTAGTAGCATTTATTTCCCCTTTAATTTTATTGTGTTTTTACCGTATTTAGACTTAAATTATGGGCGATGATGACCTGAAAAATGCTACGGAAGAAGCAAAGATTACTATATCTGTTATCACCTGTATAGATCAGTATTACCAATTAATTATCATTATCAACCCATAAACTTCTGATTACTGTCAACATGTTTTGATGAAAATTCACCACAATTTGACAGTTTTCTGAGTGTATGTATGATGGTAACAGCATACAGCTTTGTACAACACACTGTGACTCATGACTATTCAGTATGGACATCTATTATGAAGTTTAACTGAAAGCAGACTCAGAAAAACAAAAGGAAATGCTAGAACTTGAAAACACACTTTTTTCAACGAAAAATGCATGTAAAGAATGGCCCATGGGGTTTATGATATGGCCCATTGAAATTTTGAGGAAGGGGCCATGGGCCCATTTAGTAAAAAATCTTTCCCTATCACTGGGATGGTGTAAAGTTGAAAAAAGTGTTTCAGACAGGATTTAAATGTTCCGTCAATGAATAACTCCGTCACAATATTACATAGTGTTTGAAGATTGGTTTGCGGAGAAATAAAATCAAAATTTCGGAATCTTTGTCGTTAACTAGTACAAAATTTTCAGATTTGTTAGTTTTCAAACTTAAACTTTGTATTGCATCCTGAGCTTCACGTCTACTTTTAGGCAAAGCAGGCATGTTTTTACGACGCTCTCTGTACAAAGATAGCGCAGCATTTTTAATATCACTAGGCAATAAACTTCCTTCATTCATATCGCACAATTGTTATAGGCTTTCTGGAAATATCCCCCCGACGGTTTTCTCACACGGACACATAGCTGGTGAGCTTCAGTTTTTTGGTCACTCGTCTCTACATTACAAGTAATTTTTAGTATGTCTGCCGCGTTCCTTTGTAATAGATAGTCCATCTTTGTCAGTTGTAATAGATTTGGTACATTTATTCCCCGCGCTACATACATACACGATATCTCCATTTTTCAGAACATTTTTCTTTTGGTAAAGAATTCCCTCAACAAGTATAGCTTTATTTCCTTTGTTAGTTTCTGTTTGTATTATCTCCATTTTGATTGACTTTTATGAGGTTGTCTGAACACAAAGTTAAATGCTCAGTGTATTTATATGTTGAGGAACAGCGAATACTCACCACGTTTACATATTATACAAATTTTAAACCCCATGGCTAAATCATATATATGTAAATGTATTGACCAGTAATTACAAAAATGATATATTTATCAAGTTTAATTTGTGTAACAGAGACATACTATCAGTTTTTTTTACCTACTATTACCTATTTAAAATTGTCGGAAATGTACAAACAAAAATTGCCGGAAATGGAAAAAAAATATTGTCGGAAATAAAAAGTAGTCTATTTTCAAAATTGTCGGAAATGAAGTGCAGCTATCTTTTCTATCTTTCATGTGTTTAATGCTAAAGTTAGTTCTTGATAGTACATCATTTTCTAGTAAAAAAAACTTTATTTAGATTCCATAGAAAACGTTAAGGTTCTAAGAACCACCTTGCAATTTTAATTATTAACCATCAAATAAAAAAAAAATCCACTTGCAATTTAAATAGTTCAATTGCACTCTTAAGATAAAACAGATAAGAAAACCAATACAATCCAATTTATTAACAAGATACTGGGAAAATGTGCAGTAATTTCCTGTAAAATCGTGTATCCACGGAATCAATCATGTTTTAGGAAGTAAACAACACTTATTGGTTGAGCCATGGCTTTGTAAACAAGCAGATGATTTGATAAGTGATTAGACATCTAAAACAGGACATAGAATTCATGACAACACCATCGTTTAAACCATTTTTAGATGTGTCTTATTATCCTGTCAAGCATAAGCCAAGAATATCGGAACATTTATCTCGTCAAATTTTGACTAATTGACAAACTAGTGTTTACAGTTTATTTAGACCTTCGTAATGAGGCAACCTTGCCTGCGTTTCACGCCATAAATCAATTGTTAATTTTTTTTCTTTCTGTTATTTTCCTAGAAAAACATCAGAATTACCCTGCAGGATGAAAACCTTGGTGATGTAGAATGAGCTGCGATGGCTCACAGATCTTATTAATTAAAATTTCCTCGTGGTCTGCACTGGGTAATTCCTAATTCTCAGGAAATATTGTCAGACCTCTTTAATCCCTAATATACAACTGCTGATTGTGAAGTAATACTACCGTGATCTTTTCTGTAAGGTCAAAACAAGTTGAAGCAGCTTTATCAGAAGCTATTCACTAGCAAAATATATATGTATCTGTATTTATCAGAAACTATTTAGATTTTTCCATTTTTTTTATTTTCAGTAACAATATATCAGTAATAATAAAAATATGAATTTGAAGTGTTCATCATGAAAAATAATAAATCTTCTTTTGATTAAAAAAAATTTATAGCATAATACATACCCCTGTCATAAATGATAAGTTTTCAATTTGAAATTGTCTATATAATAATCTTGTGTCAGTAATAATATGTAATTTTAGTATGTTTCATCTGAAGTTGAATAAGAATAACATTAAAGCCGAGATTTTCAAGCTTCTAACAATGGTAGCCATCAGTATCTTAGATTACTAACAGATATAAAAGAAAATTTTCTTAGCAACCTTCCAATTTTGGGTTCAAACAGCTCTGTATATTTTTCCATAAATTTTTTCAAATTTCCCATGTTACATAATTGTAAAACATTTTCTATTTTTTAGATAATAAGAAGAAAAACTACAATTAAAAAAAATAATTGTGTAGTTTCTGATAAAAGCATGTTTTAGCCATTCTTTTGATCTTGTAAAAGTAATCAGTGCAGACAAAGAACATTTTAATAACTGGCAATAACCCCTATCATCTTTCTGTAAAACAGGTCACTGTGATCTAGTTTTGAGCTTAATTAACTATGGTTGTAATTAGAATATGGTGGTTTATTTGATCATGATTCTGTATCCCATAAGCATTCAATAAATTATTTTGTAGATATCGGTGGGGAAGATTTAAGATATAAATTATTTGATTTGGTTTTTTTTAATCGGATAGATTATTTTTCAGTTCTGATATCTTTTTTGTCTTCTATCCTTTTTCAAAACTTAATTAATAAACAAAAGTTCATGGTCCAGGCTAATCATCCTGTGACATTCAGATTTTATTTCATTTACTGAAATATCACTTTTAGTGCAATCTGTTTCAAAAAGAGTATATTGCTTAATACATGTCTAAGTAGGGTCAAGGTCACAGATGTCCAAAACTGTACCTTATAAATACAGCAAAAGCTGTCAAAACTGAACTCTGAATTAAGCGAAATCCTGTATAAACCAAACTTTAATGAAGTCCCAATGAAAGAAATCTTTGTTAATTTAACCTGTATAAACTGAACACTGTCTATTCTGAACACAAAAGTTGGTCTCAAGGAGGTTTTCAGTATAGACAGGTCTCACTGTACATGTATATAGTTCTTTTTCACTTAGCTCGAAACTTATTTGAATTTAAAGAATTTTAGGTGGTGGCATTGCCACAATCTTATATAGTTGGATTTATATCTGCCTTTGTAATCAGTGCCTGTCATAACTCAAGTTTACCAGTTTGATTCCAATCTGTGGGAAGTTGTACTCAATACAACTTTATATGATCAAATTTGTCGGTTACTTGGTTTTCTCAGAATACTCTTGTTTGCTTCAACAATAATACTGACAGTCACAACATGATTGAAATATTGTTGAAAGTGGCGTTAAACACCTATAAAACAATGTAATCCCAACAGAATCATGAAGGATATCAAAATGTTCCTTTGAAATGGTTTGCAAAGATGAATGATTTGGAGAAACTGATAATATATTTTAGCACTGTGTAAACAACATTTTCTTTAGTCACATGATTTAAAATACTAGAAAAGGAACTGGATTCATATTTATTGTATTGTAGTGCTTGGTTATATTGTTGACCTTTACTGTTTAACTTTTTATTTTCAACTCCAAAATGATTATATTAGAATATTTCATTCCCTAACGATTATATGTTTTCTTGAAACAATTCTTGTTTGCTTCACGTGATAGAGGCCTATAGAGACCCATATGTCAGTCGGAATTAAATGAAATAACTTGATATTCTGCCAAGGTTTAAAACTTGTTGGGGAATTAATTGGAAAATGGGGAATTTGTTGAAGAGTTGCAAGCAATAACGTGAAATAATAGATCATAAAGCATTGTTTATTGAAAATTGGTTGAAAATTAAGAGAAGTAATTTTGTACTTTTTCTTCATTGTATATTCAAACTTAATTTGGCACATTTTGTAATTATTCTTACAGAATTCAAAATTATATTATCGATGGATGGAACAATTCTCCGCCATGAAGAATTCAAATTTTCAATATTTTAATATTTCAACTCTTTAATTTCTAATTAAATTTCTGACTTAAATGCAAAGAATATTACAATTACTTCTTGAAATTATATTATTATTTTTATTGGAATCGGATTGAGATTTAAGATTTAAGACGTAAGTTTTAAGTTTATTTTGAGTTCAGAAAAGTTAAGTTGTTCAAAAATGTTGGAGAATAAATCATCAAAAGTTGTTTTTGTCTTAGTGTCCTGAAATTAGTTGCATAAGAAAACAAATCATAGTTTTTAATTTTGCCTCTAAGCTTAGCTAAAAATAGGTTGAATCAGCCAGTATATGACTTTTGATAACAGTAATGTTAAGGAACATATCAATCTTATATACATTTTAATAACATATTTTTGGATGTCATTGACAAGTATATTGTTGTCTACATTTTGAACATATATACGAAATTAGAAACAAATATTTACTGCTATAAATTGTTCTCATTGACAGCAAGTGCAAAATCATTGAAGAAGTTGATTAATTCTCAATGAATCAATTTGAAATATCTTTTCATCAGTTTTTTTTTTTAAAGAATTGATAAAAACTTTAATGGTAACAAGACAGATAAGATATGTTTGATAATCTACATATTCTGACACATCTTGCTGTGATTCTTGAATAAACCTGAAGCTAAATATATGAATAACACCATTTATTTTCATTTCTGAAGCCTTTCAGACACAATTAATGTATCTATTGCCGAGATATTTTTTTCCTTTAAAGTTCTGCCCTGTTATGATTAGAAGAAATGAACATGACCAAGGAAACTAACACTTAGAAAATAACAACAATTAGCAAACACACAAATGACTAATGTTGTCCATTTAATATATGCAACAAGTAAAGATTGAGGAAAAAAGTAATTAATAAGTATGTTTTGAGCTCACATGGACAAAAAGTAATTAATGAGTATGTTTTGAGCTCACCTGGCTAAAAAGTAATTAATAAGTATATTTTGAGCTCATCTGGCCAAAATGTAATTAATAAGTATATTTTGAGCTCACCTGGCCAAAATGTAATTAATGACTTTGTTTTGAGCGCACATGGCCAAAGCATAATTAATGAGTATGTTTTGAGTTCACCTGGTCAAAAAGTAATTAATGAGTATATGCTGAGCTCACATGGCCAAAAAGTAATTAATGAGTATATTTGAGCTCATCTGGCCGAAAAGTTATTATTAAGTATGTTTTGAGCTCGCTTGGACAAAAAGTAATTAATGAGTATGTTTTGAGCTCATTTGGCCAAAAAGTAATTAATGAGTATGTTTTGAGATCATTTGGCCAAAAAGTAATTAATGAGTATGTTTTGAGATCATTTGGCCAAAAAGTAATTAATGAGTATGTTTTGAGATCATTTGGCCAACAAGTAATTAATGAGTATGTTTTGAGATCATTTGGCTAAAAAGTAATTAATGAGTATGTTTTGAGATCATTTGGCCAAAAAGTAATTAATGAGTATGTTTTGAGATCATTTGGCCAAAAAGTAATTAATGAGTATGTTTTGAGCTCATTTGGCCAAAAAGTAATTAATGAGTGCTCTTCTGGTCACAGTCAAAAGTCATGTAAGTTTTTTTGCCATCATGTTATTTACCATGTCTGAAGTTGTTAATTGTCTATCTAGTAAACATATTCAATCATCGTAGTTTGTCTCGCTGAAATGTTTCACAATTCACAAATCAAATGATTGTACTGCCATTTTAAATATAAACTGGTTAAACCCCACCACATTTTTGTGCCTGTCCAAGTCAGGGTCTTGATTTCCAATGCCACTTGTCATGGTCTTTTTTCATGTTCAATGGTTTGTGGTGAAAAATGATTGTTCATTTTGTTGATATTAGTGGAATTGTTGACTGCTTAAAACTTTCTTTTCGTAATGAGTTTTTTTTTTTTTATTGTACAAAACAAATAGGAATAAAATTCAAACTGTAGTTATATGATAACAAGTTGTTTCACATTCCTGTATATTGCAAATTTTTTTAATTTCTCAGATGCAAATTAGGCCTATTTTTACAAAGTATTTACCTATGAAATCACTTTGCAAATTTAAGGCAAACAACTAGAATTGTCTGTTTTAAAATTTTGTGGCAATCTTTCACATCTATTCAGCTTTCAATACAAAAATTACAAGTTGATGTTTTTCTTAGGATTCTCTGTTTTCCTCCACATATGAAACTGACTGCCAATATTATTGAAATAGTGTTGAAAGTGGTGTTAAACACCAAACACTAACTAACCCTTTGAAGTGGAATAGCAGGTATTTATAGTAATAATTTGCTAGAGAGAAAAATAATTTAAGAAGAGAAAAAATGTATTTGTTGTTGAAAGTGGCATAAAACCACAAACCTTAAAGTAATATGAAAGGCAAATATCGTGGAATTTTTGGATTAAATATTTTCACTTAATAAATTATGTCACTTAATTTTAACTAAAATCAACTGCATAACATTAAAAATCCACTCAAAAGCACAGGCGCATGGGGCATGGATTTCATTTCCTCCTCCCCCCTTTTCTCTACTACCCCCCCCCCCCCCCCTTTTTCAAAATTTTCATATAAATCATTCCTTTTTCAAAATTTTCATAATCATTCGTTTTTTCTTCATTTGACAATATCAGTAGACGTCATACATCATGAATAATACATGTATTCTGTGTCCACATTTTTTCGACTGATACAGTATAAGAGAGAAGGTATGCAACTCCATTTTCATATTTCGCGCCATATCGCTCACCTTGGTTGGGAAACCCCAGTGTTTT
The DNA here is from genome assembly GCA_963383655.1 of Bathymodiolus septemdierum. Lineage (NCBI taxonomy): Eukaryota > Metazoa > Mollusca > Bivalvia > Mytilida > Modiolidae > Bathymodiolus > Bathymodiolus septemdierum. Next base: position 42,607,751 of record OY726519.1, read on the forward strand.
TTACACTTTTTACCTTGTCTACATATGGCACTGTCGTATCAAACTGTTTCTAAGACACTTACCTAATTGCCCATGTTCGAATTTCAGTCTGTACGTCGATCTTTTCCAAGAAATCTCGCCGAGAATAGCGAGGCAGCTTCGTTTCTAGATCAAACTACATCATTTGAGACGGAAGTGCAAGAACGGGAACCCTGGGATTTTTACGAATGGATTACCTGCAATGAAAAACCCAGATGCGCTCCGAATATTTTTCCCATAATGTTTTGGCGGGAAATATAAACCGCTGAAAAAACATAACAGCAGACGGATTATTTCGTAAAAATGGCACAACGACCATTTGAATATGGAAACATTGAAATAATTTGATGGTAGATAACTGTTCAAAAAGAAATTCAAACTGAGAAATAGATGATTGAATGGTTTTAACTGAAGTCAAAATTTCAATGAAAAAGAAATATTCAGCTTGCCTCTACTTCAAATTATTAAAATCATACCCAAACAAATACATATACAACTAAAAAATAAATAAATAAATAAATAAAAAAAAAACAAAGGAAGAAGAAGCAGAGAACAGCTATTGAATGGGGCTATGGCATTTTACCCTCTTCCTCAATAAAAGGGCTCCCAACTGATACAAATGTGTAAGGGAGCCGGAGGGACCATTTAACTAAGGGGGGCTATTTCTTTTTCAGGGGTAAAAAATAAATAACTTGTTTAACTATTTGAACGTGAAATAATAATTCGTGAACTTTTTTCGCGCATTTAACATCATCGCGAAGAAAGTGAAAATTAAATACCCACCAAAATAACCACTTATACGGTAAAATAGCATTTTTTTTCTGGATTTCAACACTGATTTCTGTCACTGCTGAAAAGTGGAGTTACACAAGTTATTTATTTTTTACCCCTGTAAGACAGATTATTGTTTTATAAAATCAGTGACATGAAATGAAAAAGAAATATCCCCCTTAGTTAAATGGTCTCTCCGGCTCCCTTACACATTTGTATCAGTTGGGAGCCCTTTTATTGAGGAAGAGGGTAAAATGCCATAGCCCCATTCAATAGCTGTTCTCTGCTTCTTCTTCCTTTGTTTTTTTTTTATTTATTTATTTATTTATTTTTTAGTTGTATATGTATTTGTTTGGGTATGATTTTAATAATTTGAAGTAGAGGCAAGCTGAATATTTCTTTTTCATTGAAATTTTGACTTCAGTTAAAACCATTCAATCATCTATTTCTCAGTTTGAATTTCTTTTTGAACAGTTATCTACCATCAAATTATTTCAATGTTTCCATATTCAAATGGTCGTTGTGCCATTTTTACGAAATAATCCGTCTGCTGTTATGTTTTTTCAGCGGTTTATATTTCCCGCCAAAACATTATGGGAAAAATATTCGGAGCGCATCTGGGTTTTTCATTGCAGGTAATCCATTCGTAAAAATCCCAGGGTTCCCGTTCTTGCACTTCCGTCTCAAATGATGTAGTTTGATCTAGAAACGAAGCTGCCTCGCTATTCTCGGCGAGATTTCTTGGAAAAGATCGACGTACAGACTGAAATTCGAACATGGGCAATTAGGTAAGTGTCTTAGAAACAGTTTGATACGACAGTGCCATATGTAGACAAGGTAAAAAGTGTAAAAAACACTGGGGTTTCCCAACCAAGGTGAGCGATATGGCGCGAAATATGAAAATGGAGTTGCATACCTTCTCTCTTATACTGTATCAGTCGAAAAAATGTGGACACAGAATACATGTATTATTCATGATGTATGACGTCTACTGATATTGTCAAATGAAGAAAAAACGAATGATTATGAAAATTTTGAAAAAGGAATGATTTATATGAAAATTTTGAAAAAAAGGGGGGGGGGGAGAAGGAAATGAAATCCATGCCCCATGCGCCTGTGCTCAAAAGCAGATTTTAAGAGCAAATCGTTAAATATTTGACAGCAGATAATTCTGTTTTCCCATACAGTAATGCAAATGATATGCACGTGACCCAAGATTTGAACTCTTTCGGGGAGATTATCGCTCATGTGCACTGTTCAGTTGATGAAAAAAATGTTGGATGCAAGTAAAAATATATTCCGTGTGTACCACATAAGAATAATTGCACCCCAAAAAATGGTTCACACAACATGAAACAGACAGATTCCTCAATAATCATTGTCCGGAATGTGTGTGTGCTTACCTCAGCATCCATGATTGTTTATCTTTTCGTCACGAGGTCATGATCGGCAATCATCGGAACAAAACAACTGAAAGTTAATCAGTCTCCACAACAATGGCGAGGACGATAAACATGCACACGGATTTGCAGATTTCTAATTGTTGGGAACATATTTCGACTTGAAACATGCATGAATAGCTTAGTAAAGGTACCGCCGTATTCCAAATTGAATTTTCAGGGAAAAGATTTCTTCACCCAAAACTGGTGTAATATTACTTTAAATAACCCTTTGAAGTGGAATAGCAGGAAATTAATAGTTATAATTTGCGAGAGAAAAAAGATTCAAGAAAAGAATGTGTATTTAAATGACCAATGGAAAGGGCATAACAAATGTGAAATGATGTTTTTAATTCAGATCTTGTTATAGAAAGTATTCATGAAAAATAAATTACAGTGTGTTTTGTTAATCATGCTTGAAATCCATCAACGGGGAAAAAGAAATGTCTCGATGATGTCATGTGGGATAAGATGGAGAAATATAATGGTAATACAAGAAAATGAATATCATAAAATATAGCGGAGTATTTTTTTCCGTGGTCTGTATTTATGGTCTTTTATAGTGATTGCATCTCTGATCAAATTTATTCTCTCCATATTGACTCGATCAGTGCTTCATTTGAAAGTGAAATGAGGTTTCTGGGAGTCACATCATATTAATGACGTCGATACGAAAATGAAATTGTAAAACTTAATGGTTTAGAAGAGAATTAGCAAAATTGAGAACCTGCTACATATTCATTTTGTTTGTTAAGCTGCTAAAATAGAATACTGTTCAAATAGAATTGCTATTATGTGTTTCAAAATCAAACAGTACATGTTTTGATGATTTTGAATGTTGTGTTGGAACTTCGTGATGTTGAACTGTGGGTGTGAAGATTGTTTTACTGCTATAAACTTTAAATAGATCTTTTAAATAGACGTTTTGACACATTGTAATTGAACTTATTCTTTTCTTTCGTGATCTTTCCAAACCTTTTAGTTTTACCTGAAGATTTAATTGTTTATTTATTTAATTGTTGTAAAGTGTTTATTACTTTGTTATATAATGGGTGCAGGCCGTGTGTGGTTGCTGAAACTACTTTATATAAATTATTGTGGGATAGAATGGTATGACCTTGCTTCATCTATAAAACAAATGTTAAAGAGATCATTAAAAATATCAAGTTCCTGTTATTTGTGAAAATTTCCATTGTTATATTTTTTTACAGATAAATTCATCAAAATAAGAAGAAAAAAAATTGAGCAATATATTTTTTTATAGTTTTTTCTTTTCAATTTTGATGAATGTGACGTATCCAGGTGGAGTATTGATTGTAGAATTTTATTTTTATTTTCCAGTTGAATTCTATAAAACATTGATATGGAATAAATGTATCATCATATGAAAAAAAATATAGGCAGAATCCTAACTGTACTTAATTTGAGTTCATTCTCACATTATCTTTACAGTCTGCCGCCAAAAACCACTAGCTTTTTTTTTAAATGCCGTTGAGGCTAGTTTGTTAAAATGTTTTTGGCATAGACTGTATTTATCAGACATGATTTTAAAACTGAATTCACTTTTTTTCCCCAAAAATGTTTTAGGGTGTGTTGGTGGCTGGATACTTAAGGTTGTTGACTTCTGACTGACTACAAGACTTAAACGCTGCTGAAGTGGCTTCGTGCCCCCAATTTTTCCTCAAATGTTCATGGTTTTCAGACACCTACCTACCCATGGCTGAGTTTTCACCAGTCAGTTGTTATAACGTTCATCCCCTCATTAAAACTTGGAATCAAGATATAGCTTATAAATTTCTGAAAGTGAAGATAAACTCCAATAACTAAGCCGAAATATTTTGGATATTGTTCTAACCTCTGTGTTTCAGTTTTTGTCTATTTCTTTCTTTTCTCAGTTATATTTCAGTGTTTTTTCCCTTTCCTTATCCACGTTCATGTTTGACCCCTCCTCTAGTTGTTTGTACATATTATGACATTTTACTATTGTAAACATCATGCCCATTATGACATGATTATAATCATAATATGGTGGTAAAACACGAAAACAACATTATTTTTATGCATGTTTCGGTGACTCAAAATGGATTTTTTGGCATAAAACATGTCCTGTATATCAATTCTTTGTCAATGTAGCAAATTGCATCACAAGTTAAATAATCGTTTTTTTGACAATTAATTTTACATTTCTTGATTCCAGACAATATTGCACAGATTTATAGAAGAAAATCTAGGGTTTGCAGCAGACTGTATATTTTGTGTTGTCTTTATAACATGACTTATAGGGATCATTATTCGTGATCTTGAGCTGTCTGTGTTGCGACACACTCTTGTTGATTACCCATTCTTGCCTTCTTTTCCTATTGTCAGGTTTTATATTTTCACACCTGTTGCAACTGGTACCGACATGTACTCTACATAGGCAAAAGCGTAATGAAAAAAGAGTAAATCTGATTAGGAAATAATGCAAGCTTAAGATTTTTTATTGTTGGTCATTTCAGTAATAGGAAACCAATCAAAAAGCTTGACACTTAAGTAGTAGTACTATAAGAAGTTATTATGAAAAGAAAGTTTAAGCATTGGTGGTCAACCATTCCACCAATATCAACAAAATTAACAATCTATTATCACCTCTCACCTCAAATCATTGAACATAAAAAAAAAAACATCATGACAATGGCATTGAAAATCATATCATAGAATTTCTTGTTCAAATCTATTTATATTTTTTGTAGATTAATTTTTGAAATTGTGTGAATTGATAGACATGACTGTTAACCAATATAAGCAGCAGGAATCCATCAGCTACTGGCTATTTTTGAAAATCCAGTAGTTAGATTATATTTCAATGATCATCTTTTAGACAATTTTATCCTGGATTTATATCCCCTATATCAAAGGCTTCAAGTGAATTTGTGTCTGGTTATTTCAGGCACCTTGACAAAGCCAATACACAATTATAGGCCGTATCATGGCATCAAAGAAACTGACTGCTTTGAAAAAAACTTTCAAATATGACTTGATTTATAATTAATAAATTGTAACCTGTGTCAGATGGTGCTTTATTTTGCAATAATTTGGTTAACTACAGTAGAGCTACTGCCTGATACTTTCAATGACCAGATGATACCAGTAGGACAGCTATAATCATATCACTCAAATCCCTATTTTTACTGACCAATAATAAGATCTTAAGATGATATTTAGTATTTCAAAACAGAAATAGTCTTATTTGGTTAGTTTAATAAAGTTCCCATTTTGGTTTTAATTTCCCAATTTTGTGCTTATGAGACCAATTTCAAAACATGTGGAATCATCTTTGTAGAGTAGATTGGTTTCTGCCGCAATAGAAAAAAAAAATTGTTGTTACAACACAGCACAATATTGTATATTGATTAGGGTTCCAATTGTTTGGAGTCAAACACCACTGAAGGGGTCAAATACAGAACTGTATGTCTGGCTTATTATATATTGATATCCTTTTGACTCCTTTGAGATTTAGTTTATACATTGATTGTGACTTGTTTGGTCCTTGGAATTGGTATAGAATTAACTATAATTGGATGGCCAATATTTAATTAGACCAGGTTTGGTTGTACTGTGTGTACAAATGGTCTATAGTTGATACATATCTGTATATTAATATCACATCTACAGACCTTTAAAGGTTATCACCAAGTAACAACTTAGGTCAAATTCCTTTCAAGCAGACTGAGTTCTTACACACTAAAAAAAAATCCAAAGCAATATAAACTCTAGTCAATGACAAGAGTTCCACACTTTCTTTATGATTAGCATTATGATGTTTAACACCGCTTTCATCAATATTTCAGTTATATCGTGACAGTGAGTTTTATTGATGGTGGAAACTGCAGTACCCGGAGAAAACCTGCAGCAAGTCATCGACAAACTTTATCACATAATGTTGTATCAAGGACACTTTGCCATGAGCGAGATTCGACCTCACAACTTGAATGGCGATAGGCACCGATTGCATAGATACTTGTAAATCAAACTACCATTTGATCACCACAACGACGACCCCTCCACACTTTCTTTTAGGTTGCTTCATAATTTTTGTATGTTGAGCCCAATTATCAACAACAAAAAGTTGAGTTTTAATACTAATCTCCTACCTTATATAAGAAAGACAAGTTTGAAGACACCAAAGGAGTAATCAGAAGTCATAATATACCACTTTCTATGGTACAGCTAATAAAATTGCTGAAGGTGGCAAAAACCAAAATTGATTCATTCTGCTCAGTCAAGAGTATTGGTAATTAATTGCTTATTTTGGACTTTCAATAGTGTGAGATGCATAATCCATGATAATCTCCCACAATGCATAGCCAAGAAAAAATTGCTATGCTACACAACAGAAAAAACAAGAATGTCTAATTTTGTCTGGAAGCTTGACCTGTTTTTAAAACTTTCCAATTAAGATATTGGATAACTAGGGTAATCCTATGATCTACATTTAATTAAAATCATCTATTTCTAAATTAATTATTTTTTTAATGCTTAGGCATTAGACAATAGAGATATGTAAATTGTTTTAATTGAAAAGTACTCATAGAGTGTTATCTAATCTCGTCCTTAATTAGAACTGTCACTGTGTTTCTACGGTCGTTGGTAATATTGTGAGATGTTGGAAAACTATTGGCGTAGATGTCCGATCTTATATGTCCTTTTGTACATAAATGACATTTAAGTATTCTAATAAATGCACGACGGAATGCAGTGTTGAACATTGTATAAATAATTGGATTTGCTAATGACGCAACGTAGCCCATCCATAAAAACACGGACATAAGTTCTGGCGTTACGTATGCCATGCATGCACCACAGAATCCTGACAGGATATTCACAAAAAAGAAAGGTGTCCATAGAATTACAAACACTCCAAATATTATTCCTAAAACTTTTGAAGCTTTTTTCTCATTTGAGGTCGCTTTTCGTGACATCGCATGTTTAGCTTCTTGAGTCTTGTTAAATTTGTGCAGTAAACATTTGATACTCCTCGATACTTCAGGTCTATCTGATGATGAAGCTAGAGAATCACTAGATTTTGTAGTATCATATACTTTTTGATAATATCCATTGACATGATTTTTGCTGGAGGTCTTGCTAAGCAAGGGACTAGTAGAAGTCTGGATTGATGACGAATTTAATTTATACATGTGGAATGACTGAGGATGTAATTTTATTGTCAGAAAATCAGACCCAGAAGAAGAAGTTTCATCGAGAGAGTCTTCTGATTCAGATACAATTTTTGGCGTGTTTGGTAGGCTCAGTATATTTGGAACCCCACTGTCCTCCGATAACTTATGTGTTTTCATTTCCATGACTGACTCTGTTGAAAAACCTCTTTTGGTTTCTGTCTCTCCATCTTGTATTATTTGATCCATTTCTCGTTGAATTTGGAAATAATTTTGTTTCCATCCTGTTGACTTGAAATCACGATCAAGGTTTCCACAGCTGTGAAACATTAAATTTTTGATACCACCTCCAAATGGGGCATCAGGGTCATGAAGGTTATAAAATGACGAAGCACCAAATATGTTTTTACCTTTTGAGACATTTTCAATAGAATTTACTCTGAGTAACTCTGAAGTATGCTCTTGCGGTTTGAGCATTGGATATTTAGGATAAGTTGGTAAACAGGTAAATGACGAGGCTTTTCGTCTCTCCCAGTTATGTTTTTTGGGGTTTGACATTTTTTTGTACACAAATTTTTCGGTGTATAGGTGGTCTTTCTGCTGTGGGGGAACTGGTACTACTGCAGCAAGTACTGTAGCATCAGTGTCACTTTCATCTTGTCCAACACTGTGTCGTCTGGAACCTTCGTCACTCGGAGGAGAGAGAAATGCTTTGAATGGCTTTTTATGTTGATCTTTTTTCTGTTTGTATCTCAAATCATTATATCTCTGCATGTTGACCTGATTTTGCCAGAGTATTCTAATTGTCAATATGTAGGTCACAAGCATAATGACCAATGGAATGTAAAAGGCGAAAATTGATCCATAAATCACAAAATCTTCTATCATAGGGGCACATAATCCATCATTTAATACATATTTACTATCCTGAAGTCCATAAATACACAATGGACTACTAATCGTTATGGAAACGGCCCAAACAAAAAAGATTTTGAGTGCAACCATCATCTTCGTTTTGTTTCGTCCATATCTCATTGGATATTTTAACGTGAAATACCGATCCATTGACATAGTACACATGTGCCAGATAGAGGCAGTACACATGAGGACGTCCATGGTAACCCAAAACATACATAGCTCTGGACGAAATGGAAAAGTACCTGAAAAAGAGGAAATTGAATTTTATATCATTTTGCTTTAATTTATTGATTAATTTCATTATTATGCCTACTTCATTGTATGTTAATTGCTGTGAATAATAACATGCATATCTTTGCAGTCTGAGATTAAGTTTTACTTTATCTGATTTCAAAAAAAGACCAGCTCAGTTGTATAATGATTAGCATGATCACCTCATTTGTGGTAGATTGTGGGTTTGATTGTGTGATAAAGAGTGTCAATGACTTGCTGAAGGTTGGTGGTGTTTCAGATATTATGGTCCACCCCATCTATACGATTAATTGCCATAATTGTTGAAAATCACAGGCATTAAAAACCAAAATTAACATCCAAGTCTACTGTTTGCTTAGTTTTGTGACCTTCTCAAGATGCTATGTGATCGAATTGTCTTTTATTTACCCACGCTTGTGACACAGAATGAATCTTGTGTTTTATGTTCAGATCCTGTTAGAACAAAGTCAATTAATGTATGGATACAGTGTCTTTAAACAATTATTTATCATTGAAGAAAGCAATTTATGCTTCTGTAAGTTGAGCACACAATGTATAGACATGTAACCCATGTCAGCTTACACAGATCAAAGATATAGCTTGCCATTCAAATGACTAACTACTTGTATATTATCAAAAAGAAGAGAAATGAGGAAATCTTTGGCAATTCTTCTGACCTTTTCAGAAAGTTCAATCATTTTTGAGCCATTGTATTTAAATATGTAGATTACATTCTAAAAATAAGACATTGTAATAAGATTCAGTTACCATCAATTGTTTTAATGTAATCTTTATCTTGATAAATGATCAATTTAACCCAAAAATGTGTGGTAAGACATTGTTATGACTACTAATGTTTAATAGAACAAATAATTAAAAAAGTATAGACTTAATGTATTTATATATATATGTGATTTGGGGGTTATATGTATCTATTTTGGTGAATATCAAATGTGTCTACAAATCATGTTTCACGTTCATTACCTTATGTTGATTGTAGATTTCAGAGATGATTTTGAAACAAGAGTTTTAAAACATTTCTAATATGTAAAAGATTTATAGGCATATCAAGTATATGTACACATGTACAGTCAAACCTGTCTTTTGTTACCTTCCAACGGAACAATGAAATATGGTCACATTAGACAGGTGGTCCCTAAATACAGGTTAATTGATATGAAATGCACTTTGAAGAGAAATTAAGGTCATGTAATACAAGTTATTGCTTAATAGAGATGGTCTTTAGATCAGGCTTGACTGTAGATCTACGTCCACTGGAAATATTTTGTGACATTTTATCAAAATATCCACCAGAGCTATATAACCTTCCTTTGCTGTTGCATTTAAAATTCCATGTTATAATTCTGTATGAGATCGTGGTTTAAGTATTTGTTTAATTTCACATTATAATCCTGAATCAGATCGTGATTTCTATGTGTTTGATATGTTCTGGTATTTTATATTTCTGAATAGAGACAATTTGTGTTGCTTAATTAAAAGCAAACAAGCAAAGAGAAAAAAATATATGATAAAGATAGAATATATTTCTATAAGAATTATTCCTATTGTCAACAAACCAGTGATATATGTGTTAATTGGAGTTCCTTGTATACAAAACCTATTTGGTTATATTTACTTATCAAGCTGATCAAATACATAGTATACAGAGATGTCACTGTTTTTCTTTTCTCACCCAATTTACCTACCAAGCTGATCGAATAAATAATCCACAGAGATGTCATGTTTTTTTTGTCTTTTTTTCACTCAATATACCTTCCAAGCTGATCGAATATGTAGTCTAGGGAGATGTCACTTTTTTTCTCTCGCCTATTTTACCTACCAAATTGATCGAATATTTAGTCTACACAGATGTCACATTTTTTTTTCTCACCCATTTTACCCTACCAAACTCATCAAATACTTAATTTACAGAGATGTCATGTTTTTGCCCCCCATTAATGTAATTATCATTGTGTTATATATATACTGTAAGAAATAGAAATGTCTTATAATCAAGTCATCACGATAATAGAAAAACATGTTATGGGCACTCTGTGGTCTTTAGATGGATACTTACAGAATTACAACAGATTTTTTATGTCTTTTATTTAACTTGATGTCACCCTGGCCTATCCTTTGTTGAAGACAAAAAGAAGATCCTAAATAGGTTATATGGTGCTACTTGTCAAGTATGAGGAAATATTCTATGCATATATAGTTTTGTCGAATTAAGTTAACCAGAATCTCTCATTATAAGAACAAGCATGAAAACAGATGATTTGCACCAAATAAGAGATCTTGTCATAAAGCAGAGAAATCAATTTCATAAATTGACTGGAGGAAATTGATGATTCTTGTAAAAATGGATATTTGGTGATTGAGGAAAGTCTATTTGTAATGCATTATCTAAATTATTTTGTTGTTGTAAAAAAAAAAATGTCCCTTTCTTAAAGTGAAATGGTTTCGGCTGTAAATAAGTGCCAGCTGTAGACTATATCAATCTATTTTTAAAGTTATATGAAGAGTTTTATAATTGTTTCATTACATTTTATTACGTATGCATCATATGATAGTTTTATTTTAAGAACAAACAATTGCTTTAGGAGAATCACTTTTAACATGGGATCCAGATCAGATATCTTTATTTCTTGTTTTACAAAAAACGTTGGGATGGGCCTATATACCAAATAGAACATGGAAAACCTGTACATGTCAATTTACAGTTTATTGTTGTTGTCATTAGATGGCTATAACCAATATGGTGGTGTTTATTAATGTTGGTGGGAGGCAAGTCAAAGTGACATGTACATTAGATTGAGATAGTAATAATGTCTACAAAGGCAGACAATAGTCATAAAACAAAACCATTTACAATTTATGTTACAGGAAGGGAATTATGAAAAGAGATCTTATTATTTGATAATGAGTTATATTTTTGAAAAACAAAGGGGGTACAATTGATGTATAAAAAAGAAAGAAATTATAAGTTAAATTATATCAATATGATTTATTCTTATAAAAAAGAATAGAAACATATAAAGTTATCTGGAAAACATTCTAAAGTTTCATGTTAGAAATTGGTATTTGTACGATTCAGTTACATGTATCATGTTTTCAAGTAAATACAAGGCAATTTCTTCATAGTCTGATTTTTGAGATGATCTGTATCCATGTGACCAATGTATACTAAAGATTTATTGAATATTTGAATTGTACTTCAGTAAATAGCTATGTTTTTTTTTTTAATTTGAAAGATTTCTTCATTAAAAAAACAAATGTTTGAAAATCAAATGCTAAACAGTTATTGTTGGTAATATAACCAACTACAACAATATGAACCACTTCTCCAACAAACCTCAATCTCCTAAACATAGAAATGATGATAACAGGTGTAAATGGAAGTGTGTCCTGCCATGGAACAGGCACAAGAATGAGGCTAGTTTAAGCTAACCTTGACAAATATTTTCACATCTTACTTATATAATTAAAATTAGCGTTTTTTCTACTTCCAGGTAAGAGAATATAGTTTACGTTTGTGTTGTAAAGTTAGTAAGTATACAATTTGTTTTATGTCATTATATTTTTAGTATTCAAAGCTTTGATGTAGTGCTACTGTATTTTGTCAATATTGTTTTACTTAATATAAGGATATTGTAAGCTTATTTAGAATATACCAATTTGTGTATGTATGAATGGCAGAAAATGCCATCAGCCATGAGTCAAAAAACATAAATCAATATAGAAAGAAAGATGAAAAAAGAGGCAAAGACTAGCAATAAGCAATGTGAACAAATGTAGAAAACCAAAGGTGAGTAACGCGGAACCCTTCAAAACCCAGTGGTGAACACAGGTGTTCAGGAATGGTAAGTCCTGCACCACATGTGGCACCCACTGTGTTACTCCGGTAATGAAAAAAGTCCAGTAAATGTCACAATTGAGGTAAAAGTAACAGAGATTATGGCAGTCTAACAGAACCAGTGTCGTCTACTTAAAAACCTCATGAATTGTTGCTAGAAGGGTTGGACAATACTAAAATATGTTCATACAAACTTACTTTTTCAGTAAAGGGCAAAATAAAAAAAATTTAGGGTACAAATATAAAATGTATTGCTATTCTGTTGCCTTTGACCAATAGTTAGATAGTTAGTTATTTCATGGTGTTTAATGCCACTTTTAACAATATTTCCCTTTGACTAATAATTTTTCAATAGAATTTAAAATAGTATTACATGTGGATATAAAGAAGTTCTAATTCAGATCTCAATCTTTGATGTGATATATGTATTTAAGCATTTTGAAGAATTGGATTGAATCTATTTCTGGAGCTGAAATAAATAATGAGAAAACCAGACGTGTATGTATTTAGTTTTGATCAGCCATTATCACTATTTCTGAATTTGTAAAATATTTTGTATAGCTTGGTTTAACAAAGAAAGTGATTAAGTGATTCACTTAAATCATCCATTTATTGGTTGTCCACATAAAATCTATAAGGCAGAATGACTTATTCATTGCACTATACCTCAAAGAAAGACATACATTAGAGTTTATTACCTCCCTTTAATAAAACAGTTGCTGTAGCTTCTTTAATAAGATTCTGTTGTCAGTATTTTAAGTTATTTGGCCATCTTTTTCACCCTTGGAGAGAATTAAGACAATCGTGTTCATTTTTGTTAATTTTGTTTTGTTTTTGTTTTTTGGTCGGGGAAAGTTAGACATGCCATTGTATTTGCTTGGTGCCATGTTTCTGTTTGGAAAATGAATTAATTCAGTATGCAATATTTTATGAAACAAGTGGGATTTAAATTACATGGGGAAGATGAAGACCAAAAAATATGGGTAATAATTATAAATACAGGTTGGTGGAATGTACCTTCAATGTAAAACCTAATCCATGTGTCCTACTACCATGCATGTGTGTAATCGAATGCACAATTTTCGTCTTGATAATAAAATGAAAAACAAAAATACCACACTGTCCGTAAAAAAGAATAAATAATAGGAAAAAAACAAGGGCAATAAACCTATTAATAAAACCTTCATCTGAGACAAAATGGGATATTAGAAGATGTTGCCTTACTTGTTATTCACATGCAAATTGCTTCTTGGACTGCGATTTACAAATAGTTTTTCTTGTTATTTTCACTTAATGGATAAAAGACATCCCTTTATCGATTTTTTTTTCTTTTAATGGGTGCTTTTTTTGTATATATATTTTTTTTTCGCTGATGAAGAATAGTCTCTGACGATTGGAATCAAATCAGTGCCAGGAGTATCCAACATGGTCACGCAACATTTAAACTGAAGTGACGCGGCTTCATTGAAGACAATGGGTGATTAACCTGATATCTATCAATTTATTATGCCATGTCTTGCGTTTATGTCTCTCTTCCAATCCTTTATAATTACCTATATCTGTTGTTTTTTTTGTAATTGTTGGATTTTTTACATGGTTATAAGTAATTGTTCGTTTTTTTATGGTCAAGATATATATATATATATGTATTAATTCTGAATTTGTGTAGTAGATCTGTGTGGTTGATACTGTTGAATGGATCATGTTTTGGTAATCCAAACTTTTTTTTATTCCATATGTAATATTATCTTAGAAGTGGGACAGCATCTTTAGAGATCTTGTCAGAACATTTTAATTATCTAACAAACAAGACATTAAAAAAAATCGTTTCCCTCCCTTATATTTATTAAGACATAGATCACCTGATCTTGTAGGCCATCTAGTGATTTTTGACACTTATGGGCCATTTGGTGTTGTAATGTTTATTGAATATTTTGATTTTTAATAGCCCATTACTTTAGATCAATATTTAAAAATGGTCTGCATCTTGTAATCTTTATAGTACTATTCCAGTCCTCATCTTAATCATCTATGCGTTTTAATGAATTGAAGTAGGCAAACATGTCTCAGAGAGATATTTTGATTTAAAAGGTTTTCTATTAAAGCATTGGTAATAGGCAATTTGTTTTCTTAATTTTAAACTTTATTTGCATCCTAATTAGAAGTTATAGAGATAAATTATATTTTTTAGTATTTTGTCATTAATTTTAAGTATATCTCCAGGTGGTGGGCAATATTGACTTGATACCAATATTATCTTTATTGAAATATAAAATATACTGAGCATCTGTGATATAAATTCTTTATTCACTTGTTTTTGATAATTGATTTGTGTAGAGACTATTTATTGTTAAATTAATGTTGCATATACATATTCATGTACATGCATCTATTTTGCATTGCCAATGAAGGGTTTCATGTGAAAATGGCCCTTTAATTTGAAAAGCACCCCATTTAATAAAAAGAAAGGTCACATTGAGCACATAAAGTTTTCGTTGTGCTCATTTTATTGAACCTCCTGTGCATTACTTTTCAACAAATTGTCCCCGTTTTTATTTCTACAAAATCCTAAATGTAATCCTGCCAATGATTTTACTGAAAATGAAATGGTTTACTTTTCCCTCCATAAAAATTAAATTTCATGAATTTTTCAGTTTTACATTGCAAATTTACTTCTTGATGAAATTTTCTATATTATGATATAAGTATGTCCAGTGTTTTATGAATGGCCTTATTGTTTATTTGTTTTCCTTTGTGATCTTTTGGTGTTCAAGATAATCTGTCAAGGTTTTGTTTTGCATTTATTTTTTGTATTTATATCAACCATCAACTATTCTGTAGCCTAAAATTTGTTAAGTTTGAGGTAAGCTGGGGGAGTGGTTTCTTGTAGTTGTGGCTGGTAAGATTGACAGCCATGCATCCTTGTTGAACTTAATTATTTTTCAATATTTCTGCAATTATTTGTGGAATCGTAAACTTATTATGAGAGCTCGTAAACTCATACTGTTCATTTTCGTAGAATTAGATGGGCAAGATAAACTGTCTGATTTATAGATACAGTTTTCTATTATACCATGAAGAGGTGAAGAAATCTGTTGATGTATGAAGTATTAGATGGTTCTACAGGTTAAAACATGCCATAAAACTGATATTTTATTTTTAATAAAAATGATATCATGCTCATAAATTCCACAGAGAAAATATCAGGTGTTTTAAAATATTTGGTTTCTTGTTAAAAATAGTAAAAACATGTGTCTATAAATCTTTCGTATTTGTTTTTGGTTTCCTGTTCAAAATAGTAGAAGCATTTCTCTATAAATCTTTCGTGTCAGATATTATTTGTTCTAAATGAATGAGATTCAGGGCCTTCTTAAGAGTAAAACATTGGCAACAAACTGCACTCAGTTAGCCTATATAGACAGAAAAAAAATAGTGTAAAACTAAATTTTACTGGACCTTAATTAATGTACTAAACAATAAGGAATAGGTTTATGGTTTATGGTGTTTAATGCCACTTTCAACAATATTTCAATTTTATTGGTGGAGGAAAGTGGAGTTCCAGGAGAAAACCAGTGACATGTCACAAGTCACTGACAAACTTTATCACATAATGTTGTATCGAGTATACCTGAACTCGCCATGAACAGGATTCGAACTCACAACTTTAGTGTTGATAGGCACTGATAAGGGACAAGATGTCCCATGAACATTTGTTTTTGGTTGGAAATTACTTTCATTAAGACCTGATTTGGTTGGCTATCCTGTTTAGGCTCTTTGGTTTGTGAGCTCCCATAGACTTTTGAATTATTTGGTTTTGAGTGTACCTGATGTAGGTTATTCTAGAAACGTGTCAAGCACACTAAATTTGATATCTACATTTTTATTTCAAATGGAAATTTAATTCTTGAATGGATTTCTAAGTGTAATGGGTATATTGATGAAGTATGGGGATTGTAAATCTCTCCAAATCTCCATTATCAGAAACAGATATATATACTATTACTTAGTGTCATGGCTGACCTTATGTAGTAATTATTGTAGGAGTGCTGTTTCTCCAGTTTTAATTATCTTTGAAAAATTATTGATTTAATTGTTTATGAATGAGGAGTGGCAGGTGCATTGTCAAAGCTCCTGTTTCACTCCTCGTGAATGATATCATGCTTTATTACCTGAGTTTAAACTTCTGTTTTTTAAGTATCTATTAAATATTCTGCCTCTATGGCGTGATGTAATAGTTAGCGTGTTCGCTTGGAGCATGGTGGTAGATTGTGGGTTTGATTCCCTGAGAGGTTCAAACCAAAGACTATAAAATTGATATTTACTACTTCTCTGCATTAAATCATGTTCACAACAAGGAGTGAGTCCAAAGAATTATTAGGCTAGAGAGAGTTAGCAGAGTGTGTGGTAGTGATTAGTGTTAGTGATGGTCTCCAGTACAGAGTCTTGGTTGTTCAACTTTTAATTCTGAAAGTCCACCTATCAATTTTGAGATACGTATGAATTTTGTGTTAAAATTCAAATAAAATTACTTGAAATATTGAGGTTTTGTATGGGTATTTTCTGCTAAACTCAGCCTGGTTACTCTGAACTTGAATTTCATTAAAGGTGATTGAGTTACTTTTGTATTAAATTTCAAGTTTCAAATCTTGGAAACATCATAGACCATTGTGTTGTTACATTGTACTAAAAAGGAAAGTTAATTGAATACCAGACTGAAGCTAATTAGTTTTAATAATAGTACTTATCAAGGAATTACATAAGATATATAACATACAATAAAACCATGTATCAAAATAGATGGCTTTATGAGAATGTTACTTAGTTTCCATTCTTTCTTATATATTCAGACAGTTTTATATGCCCTTGGAGAGATTTGTTAGTTTACAATGTGATAGTTTGATGTTTCTTAGCATAGTGTTTTTTTGTTTTTTTTTAATGTAATGGAGTTTCAATATCTTATGATAACCATTTTATGAAAAGAAAATAGTATCTTGGTCAGTGAATTAATATTTTGTAATTTTAATATGACCACACAAACTATTGCTGTAGTATTATGGTTTGTATATGTTGTCATTGTTGTTTTTGTACTGTAGACATAATGGGGTTTTTTTCACAATAGCAAAAATTCTATTTGACGGCTTACTTTGAAATTATAAGACGATGATCCTTGGCACAAAATAAAGGTGTAGATTGATTTTGAAGATTCTAGCTCTTATGGTTTCCAAACAAGAGTCCCAAATATTCCAAACATGTGTTCTAACATTTCCATTTCGAATTGCTGTTGTCATATATATCAAGCTGCTACAAGGAAGTAGCCATTTTTGAGGATTCTAAAATGCTTTATTTCAGAATTTGTGTCATTTTGGAATAATTTGATTGTTTTGGTCTGATGAATTTCTTGCATATATGGTAAATTATATAACCCCTTTCAATTCTGTCAATTTTAGCTTACGTTTGCAACACAATTAAATTTTAATAATTATAGATTTATTGATGTTATGAGATACTAAAAATAATAAATCTCAAATATCTTTTTGAACTATCAGAAGAAGAGAAAATCTGTCTTGCAGTTTTCACCATCATTATAGATATTTTCAAAGCCTTGAAGATGCCTAATGAATGTTGAGGTCTGTAGATAAGAACAATAAGCTGACTGTTAATTAATTCTAATGAAACAATAATAAATATATTTTTTTGTCATTTCTTGGAATAAATGGCAAGTTTCATTTCAAACATGTAGTTTTTGTTATTATTCTGGCCTTCCAAACAGAGCAAACAAAGATGTATTTGTTATTGGTATGGAGAAGAACCATGGTATATTCCATGATATTAACATATTTGTTTGATTATCACATTGTTTTGTATGTCTTAAGTAATGGAAGAAATTTATTGGAAAAATATACTAAATAGTAATAATTTCCATATTTGACTAAGATTTTGTTCGTGTAGATTTGTAATAGTATGATGATAAATAGAGTGTATGAATTGTGTTCAAGATGTATTTGCATTTGAAAGGATATTCTTAATTTGTAAAATATGATAGATGTCTGGAAATACATCTTTATTCTTCTTTGGTTACGGAAAACCATCAACATACTGATGTTTACTTTCCGGCAAATACATTTTTAGTTTTATGGGTATATGGGTGCTTATTGTCACGTTCAGCCACATGTATATTGTGACTCACGGGAGGAAAGCCTGGACACACATGAAGTGTGGTTCTGTGTGTGAACTCTTGTGTGTTGCTAGGTTTGTAGTCACAAGTCAATGACCTTAACCACTCCAAATTCAGGATCTATATTTTGTCTCTTTGTTGATTATGATAACTTGTTGAAGAAAGAATGGAAATTTGAAATAATTGGAAGCAAGCTTTTGTTTTGCAGTAACAAAGGAGACAATTACAGAACATAAAAGTAATTGTAATTCGTGTGACATATCTACCTTCCCTGTTAACCAATTCAAAACTCATAAAACTGGGCATCTCCAAACTGCATTTTGTCTTCAAGGATTGTCTTAAGAGCAAGCATCACTCTTGTGAAGACTCTGACACTGAGTATGATTTAGAAAAGACTATCCTGCCACCCACAAATCAATAAATACACCAACTCAATTCTTTGTGACATTAACAAGTGCTCATTTTCTTGTTAAACTTGAGACATGCTTCAGCCTTTTGTGTTAATTGTATATAATTATGTATTTTATGCTTGTTTAATTACTCTATTGCTGAAACATTTTGGCACCATCTTACAAAGCAATAATTTAAAGTTTACATGTGCTCTTCTTCATTGTGTAAATGTGTTAAGTATTATGGTCTGTTTTATGGCTATTGAAGAACAAGTCAGGAGATGGCCTATTTTAGCAAAATACATGGAGGTGAACCTTGTGAAAAATTGTAATGTTTACTGAACACTAGGTGAATACTGGTACTTGAATAATAAAAGATTAGAATCGTGTTAGGACACTTGACCCTGAAATTAATGTATACACTTATCTGTTCATATTAATCACTAATTATTACTCAAGAAAAAATAATAATAAAGGGTTTTAGAGATCAAAGCATTTTTTTTTTTGAAAAGATGTAGTATTTGATTGCTTTATATCTATGTACATGTATTTTTGGGGAATATTTTGGAAATATGCCGATATTTCAAGTCAACATACTTCTAGAATAAACAAATTGTCAAGATTTTAAAGTTTGTTTTTGAATGAGGAATCATGATATGATTTTTCTGATGGAATATATACCCAGATAGGATCTGACTGAAAGGCTATGTTACACACCAACTTACACAGTAAAATTTGATAATCTTTTACTAACTACAAGATTTATATACATGAAGAAGTATAGATAATGTACAATATTAGATTAAAATGTATGTTTTCTATTTATTTAATAGTTTATAGCATTCTGTTTATCTATTGCAACATAAACTAATAAAGTGGCATGGCCTACTAAGGTTAAATTCTAGGACAAAATAAATAGTTTGTAGCATTCTGTTTATCTATTGCAACATAAACTAATAAAGTGGCATGGCCTACTAAGGTTAAATTCTAGGACAAAATAAATAGTTTGTAGCATTCTGTTTATCTATTGCAACATAAGCTAATAAAGTGGCATGGCCTACTAAGGTTAAATTTTAGGACAAAAGTCTTGAGAAATTGATTTTTGCAATCTTGATATCTTGCTATCATTTGGGACCTCTAAGCATTGTATGGTGTATTAGATATGAATGTTATCAATGATGGCAGTGGTTTTATGATTGCTGCCAGTAGTTGTACAGTGTTGTGTGAAAATTGTGAATGTTATCAATGATGGAAGTGGTTTTATGATTGTTGCCAGTAGTTGTACAGTGTTGTGTGAAAATTGTGAATGTTATCAATGATGGAAGTGGTTTTATGATTGTTGCCAGTAGTTGTACAGTGTTGTGTGAAAATTGTGAATGTTATCAATGATGGCAGCACGTGGTTTTATGATTGCTGCCAGTAGTTGTACAGTGTTGTGTGAAAATTGTGAATGTGGTCTACTGTCAGTGTGACATGTTGTCTGTGTAAACAGTATAAAGTAGAAACCATCCTATTTGCTAATCCCTTCTACAATGATAATGTAGCCTTATCAGAGGGGTGGATTCTCTGGAGAGGGACAATTTAGTAGTATTTTACTATCTCAGTGCATCTGAAATCTGGCCTGATGAGAGGAGTGGTCCTTGGTGGGGGGAGCCTTATAAGAGGGGGCAATAATGAAGTATACACCTGATGCTATTTGACCATAACTGTGGAGAAATGTCTGTTCAACTAAATGATGGCAGTCCTGTTGGGCAGAACACAATTTTAATAATGTACTGGAGGATGCTTGAAAATTTTGTTATGAAGAATTAATTTAGATTAACCAATTGTCATCTTCAATTCTACTCAACAAGATAAACTCAATTAAGTGTTTCTTGCAGCTGTTAGAAGAAAAAAATATGTAGTTCCTGGTTGATCACAGTTATTTTATACCCTTTTACTGACAAAAATGGAGTCCATGATTATTATTTTTTTTTAAATAACAGTAGAACAGTAGTTAATCGTACATTGCTGATTGACAGTACTGTCATATGACCCACTGGCAAAGTTTTCCGCTAAAACAATTAGAATTGGAATTGACGTAAATCTACAGACAGATTTTATTATGTATGTTTCTTTACCAGCTATCAAGGAGACACCAAGGGTTTCTTTATCTCGTTACTACTAGTTTTGTTTTCGTCAGTATAATCCAATAAGAATCACTTCAGACATAAACCGGTGACGTCATGTACTTATTTATCATGTTTGAAATATTAACCAGTGAGAAAAGATATGAAGAGTTTTACCATGTGTTATATATGTTAGAAATTTAAATTTGGATGTATTTCAATTTTTAGTGCAAATTTTATTATTTAAAATTTTTGATGTTTGAATAAATTTAGAAACGTTTGCATTTTGTTTGTTAGATATACTAAATGACGTTAAATGTTTGTTCTAACTTTGTCATCTTTGACCTTTGGTCGTCCAGAGGGGTAAGGGTTTGAGTTATGATGTTAAATAAACGCTGCTTTCAACAATATTTCAGTTATAGCGTGGTGGTCAGTTTTATGGGTGAAGGAAACCAGAGTACCCTGATAAAACCACCGACCTGCCGCAAGTCACTAACAAACTTTATCACATGATGCTGTATCGAGTACACCTCCCCCTGAGCAGGATTCAAACTCACAATGTTAGTGGTGATAGGCACTGATTGCATAGGTAGTCATAAATCTAACTACCATGGGATCAGGACAGCCCCTGGTCATCCATAGCAATCAAATGAATGCAATTTATTTATTAAGGCAAGGTTGGTCTATATAAAGCTATATTAATTTGTCTTGCTTAGTAGACAGTGCAGATGGTTAATACTGATAAAAGTTATTTAGTCTTAAAGGTTTGGTCATTTATTGTTAATAAGATTGAAACATTGCTATAAATTAAACTGATGAAAGGGAGACATAATTGAATGTTAATTGGTCCTTTGTGTCTTATATTGAAATAACCAAATATTCAGATGGTGTACTTTACATCTGTAAAGGATCCCCAATTTACAGAAAGAAAGTGAACATTTAATTAGAAATTTAATTGGAAATTAATTGGAAAATTGATTCTCAATAATTACGAAATATTTATACATGTATACTACTAGTGATGTGTTCACCCTTTTGAACTGTCTATCTTGTATTTACCGTGAATTTATTTGTAAATTGATGCCAATGATTATTTATTATTTGTAAGCTTGTTCTATGATTGACAATAAACAACAATAAATCAATCATAAAGGTAATGATGTGTGTAAACTGTAATATATGACAGTTATGTTTATTACTGCAATTTTCACTTGCACATTTTTGTTAATATTTGTAATGACTGCATATGCCATAAACATTTGCTTGTTTGCTGTGATTGGATTGAGATGCAATAAAAATGCAACTCCAGTTGATTTAGCTGCTTAATGGTGCCTGAAGCACTATGCATTCACACATTACCATTTTGACAAGTAAAATGCATTTTTATAATCTTTTGTTTCATGATGCATGACTAGACCATAGTGCATTTTTTTGGGGGGGAGGGGGATTTCTTTTTTGTTTCAATGTAAAACTAATGCATGATCACAGTATTAATGTATTGATTATTGTAAAATGATCTGCATATCCATTGCACAAATCTGTTCTAGTGGAAATATTAATGACCAAGTATTTATTTTATAGGTTATTGTAATAATCAAAAATATAAGATTCAAAATGTATTGAACTATAGTATAACTGAACCTGATTATAAACAGTTTTAGCAAATTTATATTGCACTGTGAGAGTTCAAAAGTACCCCCAAAAAAAAGTTTTAGGATAATTATTATGTCATTGTTAGAAAGTCACACTGGTTTTTTTTATATTAAAAAGAAATAACGATAGTGGGATTTCTTATAGAATCAGCTTGTAACAAGTAGATTTTGTATTAATGAGAGACATTGCAATGACCCATGATCTTACACAAAGAAATACCTGGTGAAATTTATCAAAATTCCTGATTTCTATGTCTGTCCAACTTCTTTTAGAAACCAAATAGAGACTACTTCATTGAACTGTTTTTTTAGGGGATGGGGGTTCTCAGGCAAATCCCTATCTTTTTCTTGTAAACTACAAGAATCATATTAATAGATGTTATTATCATGATAATTCTTAATGTTTTTTATATTTATATTTCAACATCTTAACATTTCATCATTATTGAAGTTGGTGTTAAACACCAATCAATCAATCATTATTAAATTGTCTCTAACATGTAAATTACACCAGTTTTATGTTCTATATATAGAACTCATCCTATCATGAGGAATTTTATGCTTATTCTTCAAAATGAACATCACAGACTTTCACTGCCAGATTCAAACAACAGGTTATGTTTACTGTTCAACAGGAATCATAAATCTTCATTGTAGCTTGAGTTTAAGGAATTATATAATCTGATACTAGTCATTGATGTTATTGTTCTTTGATGATGCATGATATCAAGTGAATGTTGTTTATAAAGGAACATTTCAGTAAAAAAAAATCAAATAAAATCACAGTATTTATAATATGTAATGATCTTAGTAGTGTAAATGATTAGGTGCTACCAGCTTGGAGTGGGGTGGATTGTCAGTTCAATCCCTCTCAGGTCAATCTAAGATTATCAATTATGAAAAGAAACATTAAACAGTGAGATGATGGTCAACAATTCCACCAATATCAACAGATTGAACAATCTCCTTTCTCCTCAACTCATTGAACTTAAAAAAAATAAAAGACCATGACGTTTGACAGGTCATGGCTTGGGACAGCAAAAAATAGTATTTGTTGCTTCTTTGCTAAGCATGCAGCATTTTAAAGTAAGAGCCAAAAAAACTGGTTGGCTCTCAAGTCAGAATAATGTGTCTGGAGTGGAATGAAATATCTACCTGTAAGATGTTGTTTCAGTGTGCTAGCACTAATAAAATCCAACTCAGGGTGTTGGTCTAGTACAAAATAGTCATCATCATCAAAAAACAGCTTGTTCTTGCCATGATATAGCTGAAAACTTGCTCAATTACTCTCTCACTCTCTATAATCTGTCTCATGTCTCAGTATGAGTTATGCCCCTCAAAAAGATCAAAATAAGTGTGAAAAGGTGCTTGTTAATATTTTTGCAGTATACTGTCGAGTATTATCTTTGAGCACCAAATAATTTCAAAAAGTTTTATTATGATAAAAAATTGTTCTTTTCTGGATCTTAATTTGAATGTGTTAATAGAAGATATAAATGGTATTTTATGGTTGATTGTAATGGAACAGTTTACAGTTTATCTTTTTCTGCCTTGAACTTCTGATACAAAGAATGGTTGAATTAGTCAAGTTTATCTAATTACCAGCACAAAGAAGTTAAATAAAGAAGTACCTAATTTGATTTGTTTCTCAAGTGATGAATCTTTTCAGATATTACTGTATTATCTAAAACTTGTCTACAACAGATTAGTATAGTTACTAAAGCTAAAGAATTATAAATTAGGTTTCTGCAAATAAAGATTATTGACCTTGTCATTAAATAGTGACGATTTGTACACATTTAACTTTTTTGAATTTGCTTAGTGAAAGAAAAGAATTCCAAGGTTGATGTCTTGATGTCTTGCATTTCCAGAGTTTATTTTCCTCTGTGTGAATGACTTTGATGTCTGGTGTTTCAACAATTGTTCCTTTGCCTATTGGCAGTGAATAGATGAAACATTTAGTCTAATAGATGTCTATACTCCATATAATGTTGTCTTGACTTCTCATATTATCAAAATATGAATGTTTGAAAAGAAACCCCAAAAAAATGGTGTGTGGGCCATGCTTTTCAGGGTTGTATTTTGTAACTTGTTGATTTGTTATCTGTTTATGGAAACTCTTAGCGTGGACATTCTTATTGGCTTATCTCCCTTTACCTAGTTATAAGGGGCCGCCATGATTGTATGGTATTTGAATTTAGAACGAACTGTGCTATCAGTGCCTATCACCACTAAAGTTGTGAGTTGGAATCCCACTCATGGCGAGGTGCCCCCGATGCAAATTTATGTGATAAAGTTTGTCTGACTTGCGGCAGGTGAGTGGTTTTCTCCTGGTACTCCAGTTTCCTCCACTAATGAAAATGACCGCCACGATATAACTGAAATATTGTTGAAAGTTGAGTTAAATACCATATCCCTAACCACTAGTTATAGTTATCTCCCTTTATTTTTTTTTACCTAGTTAGATAGTTATCTCCCTTTATCTTTTTTTCCTCTAGTTGGATATTGTTATCTCCCTTTATCTTTTTTTACCTAGTTAGATATTGTTATCTCCCTTTATTGTTTTTACCTAGTTAGATATTGTTATCTCCCTTTATCTTTTTTACCTAGTTAGATATTGTTATCTCCCTTTATCTTTTTTTTACCTAGTTAGATATTGTTAACTCCCTTTATCTTTTTTTACCTAGTTAGATATTGTTATCTCCCTTTATCTTTTTTTTACCTAGTTAGATATTGTTATCTCCATTTATCTTTCTTAACCTAGTTAGATATTGTTATCTCCCTTTACCTAGTTAGATATAGTTAATTAGTGGTCATAGTAAAAAGTTAATTGGCATGGCAAAAACTTATTTTTCCAGTTGAACACCAACATATGGTTAACCCTAGAAGTTCACATGCTGTCTAAGCCTAATTGTCTGTGTATGTATGGGTGTGTTTCACTTGGTTTTTCTACATGTAATGATTTTGTATTCTGTCTTTATTTTGTGGGTTTTGTTTGATTTTCACATTTCACACTAGATTTTTTTTTTACAAAAGGTATATGAGAATTATAAATTGTTTTGTCCCTGATATAATGATTGGTTGATTGATTGATTGATTGATTGATTGATTGGTGCTTAATGCCAACTTTAGCAGTATTTCAGCTATATCATGGCACCTGATATAATGAATCAACAAGCAAATATTATATATATATATGTAGGATTATTGTATTTTAACATTTAATTTATATTTATGATATTAGTATTGTGTCATGTTAGACTGTCTTGTCCTGGAGAGAACCTTTTATTGTCAAATATCTGTTATTGATGTTACTAAGGTGTAAATCATTGGACAATCATTGTGTGTCAGTTAGATCCTGTAATTGTTAACCAGGTGAAATAATGATTTTGTTAGAGGGGGAAATTGAACAGAATAAACCATTAAGAAATGATGGAGAAAAAATAATGATGATAAGCTTGTCTTTTGGGGAAATTATTTTTGTTAACGGGGGAGGAAGTAAAAAGATTGTGGATTATTTCAATTTTTTAACAAGTAAATAAAATGTTAACAAATAAAGTTATAAAAAAGGAGAAATAAAGTGAATAGAAGGATGTATAAGATAATCAAATTGATGGTGAGAAAAGACTGCCATTGTCTGGGTGTCAGTTGAAAAGACAAATTTAGAAAGAATTATTGTACTTAAAAAATAAATAATTACATACATGTATGCCTGTAATTAAATTATTGTTAGTACATATCAACCTCTACTCTTTCCTCCCTCTACAAAGCATACTTGAAATAATTGTCATACTGTTTGTCATTGCTTAAGATAAGGTATTACATTGTATAATTTAATGAGCAATATCATTTAAATTTGATGCTGAAATGAATTCATTTTTTTTTGTAATTGATTTAAAGACATATAATATGTATACCTCAGTACCTACCATATATTTCACATAGAAATTAATTACTATTGTATTTGTAATAGATTTATATAGACATATAATTTTGTGTACCTACCATAGATTTCTACTATCATACCAAATGGCATGACGAGAATGGAGACCAAAAAATCAGCGATTGCTAGAGACATCAGAAAATAGTTGGTCATATTCTGTAAACGGCGATCCCAAATAACAGCAAGGCACACGAGCAAATTTCCTAAAGTGGTGCAAAATATAAGAAGTAACAGAGATAGCATTCCCCATCGTAATTCTGTTTCCTCCGCCGGTTTGAAACTCGCATTAAAACTTCCATTTAAAACTGAATAATTCTGACTCATTTTGTTATACAAACTTTTTTTGACGTATATCAATATTTGTTTTCAGTATCCAAAGGGAATTGTATATAATTTCTTCATTTTAAATGTTACGCAAAACCACATGTGTATCTATTTAATAACAATATTCCATTACATCTCATCTATATGATAACGACGTTGATAACAGTACACAATAATGCTTAAGTTTGATTAGTTAAAAAAGTCTCTCCCAAATAATCTTAAAATATTTCTAAAATCTATTTTTGTGTGTAGTAATTAATTAAGGAAAACCACAGGGTTTAAATATGTATAGTACATTCCACTTCACTACTACACTTTTTCTTCATTGATGTAAAATATTATTGAAACACGTGAAAAAACGATGAGATGATATTGATGAAAACTATTTACAGCATCCAATATTATAACTTTGCCAGCCCACATCTGATATCCTCGAATCAAGCGCTATGAAAGATTCTCTATTGACCAATCAAATGAAGATAATAGTAAATCTCACCTTGATCAATATTTGTTTTTAAAGTCATAATTAGTTAATATAAATGCATTTGATAAATTTTATGATTTAAATAAATCATCAGTTCAATATGAAATGATTAAAATTTACTTTACAATGAAATCGATGGGAGAGACAAGTGCATCAAAATCAACTATCCTCAAGGCTTCTTTTGTTAAGATTCTATGACGTTGATGAAGCTGAAAAATATTGAATTTATCAGAAAATAATGAGCAAGATGTACCATTGAAGGACTGATATAGGATAAGATATTGTTTCCTTTTGTACATGTTTTATGTAGTTTTCTTCTTTTTCCCAATGGCTTTTTATTTTACTATACATTTTTGTAATTCTATTTGCACATGTTGTCTGTATATTTTTCTTTAATTTATGTTCTCTTTTTTTTTATTTGATTTACAACTACCTGTGCAATCAGTGCCTATCACCACCAAAGTTGTGAGTTTGAATCATGCTCATGGCAAGGTGTATTCGATACATTACATGTATATGATAAAGTTTGTCAGTGACTTGCAACAGGTCTGTGTTTTTCTCCTGGTACTGATTTAACTGAAATATTGTTGAAAGTGGAGTTAAACACCATAATTCTAACTCTAACCCTTAGATTATTATACCCCCCGCAACGAAGTTGTAGGGGGGTATACTGGTTTCACCATGTCCATCCGTCTGTAGACAAATCCTATGTCGTACGATAACTTGAGTTGTGTTTCTTAGAATCTTTTAAAATTTTATCAGCAGCTTACTAGTGAAGAGAGGAGGATCCCTTTCATTTTTGACGATTTTCACTTTTGCCGTTCCAGAGTTATTGGACTTGATATGACGGAAAATAGGATTTTTACCCTATGTCATATGATAACTTGGGTAGTGTTTCTCAGAATGTTTTGAAATTTTATCAGCAGCTTACCGGTGAAGAGAGGAGGGTCCCTTTCATTTTTGGTCGGAACAATCAGTAATGTTTTGGTTATGGAAATAGGTTGGACAAATGTGGGGAGCGGGGTTTATATCTTAGTGAGCACATACTAGTTTTCTTGTAAAAAGACCACAATATATTTAATTATTTTTGGGAGGGTGAAGGACAATGTCAGAAATTTCCACAATAACCAAGATGGACACTGTGAGAAATAGCACAAAAACATTTGCCAGATTTTTTTCAACAATCTTTCATTAGCTTTATTCAGAAGGCATTTTGATAATTCAATTTCTTCACAGTATAATGTTTTTCATAAACATTATAGATATGCAATGCAAAGGTTGTATGTAGTATTGAATTATGAAATATTGTTGAAAGTGACGTTAAACAACATAAATCAAACATAGTATTGAATTCCTTTCCTCACAGACGATTTTGGCAGTTGGTATGTAAAGAAAATTTTAGGCGTGCTCGATTAATGCGACGTTCATTGTAATAAAGTTCCTGCTTTGTATGTTATAGTCAACCGCCCACCCATCTCAATTCAGATTAATACTAATAGCATTACAACAGCTTATATATTTATTGAATTATTTGAGATGTAGAAAGGACAGATTATGGATGAATTTGTTTTTAAGATATTCTAATACTAAATACGATCTTGTAACGAACGTACAACTCTACATTGTGATTAGTTTTATTTATTATGTCTCCCATTCAAACGAAGGGAGACATATTGTTTTAGTCTGATTTTTTCTTTCGCTTCTGCTTCTTCTCAGCGAAGCTTGTCCGGACCATAACATTTTTGTCTTTCGAGATAGGTCAATGATAATTGGTATGTGGGTGCATGACCATAAGGTGGTGTGTCGCGTACTGTAATGACCTTCGTGGGACCTTGACCTTTTACCTCAAGGTCAAATAATTCAAATAAATCCAGCAAAACTGTTCATTGGAAGATAGTTCTTATGTGCATGACTGTAATGACCTTTGACCTCAAGGTCAAATAATTGTTTTTTAAATAGTATTTTCTTGTCCGGACCATAACATTTTTGTCTTTCGAGATAGGTCAATGATAATTGGTATGTGGGTGCATGACCATAAGGCGGTGTGTCGCGTACCGTAATGACCTTCATGGGACCTTGACCTTTGACCTCAAGGTCAAATAATTCAAATAAATCCAACAAAGCTGTTCATTGGAAGAGTTTGTATGTGCAAGGTCAAATAAAAAATATTAAATAGTATTTTCAACATTCAACTCATAATGTGTAACTTATTGTTGTACAGATGGCCGCATTAAGGGGAGACATAAGTTTTAGATATCTAAAACAGTTCTTCCTAGTTTTACATGGTTTTAGTTAAGAAAAAAATTATATTCGAAGGAGAGAGAGAAAATAAATGTATTTTTATGTACTCCTTAGTAGCAGACGATATGACAATGACATGTTGAAGGTCATCAGTTTGCTCCTTAAGCCGGCATTTGCGGCAGTGCCTACCGACATAATTTGTGGGCGGAGCTTATCATCAGATCACTCAGGGTATTGTGTTATTAATAGAATGATAAACAAAAATCCGCATTGATATGAACAGCATATTTATAAAACTGTATGTCACATGACCTAAAGGTCACATACCTCAGAAATTTGAATTTTCAAAGTGATTTTTGTAGTTTGACTGGTGAAGAATATTATTAAGTCTCCCAAACAATGTTTGGAGACTTATTATTTTTGCTCCGTTTCTTATTATTATTATTATTATTATTATTATTCTCTTTCTTTCTTTCCGTGGACCATGAACTTGTCCACGGCAGATCTCGAGAACTACTGGACAGAATTTCATGAAACTTGGTGGAGTTATAGATATATGTTTCTAGTTGGTCCTAAAGTTTTCAGCTTTGTGGTAAAGAGGGTCAAAGTCATATTTTGAGGGGTTCAAAGGGGGTGGGGGTTACTATAGAATCCTATGGGAAAGTTGAAATTTCGTACATTAATGTTGATAACTTCTAAATGGATAATGATAGAGACATAAAATTTGAGGAGCAATTCTGCGTTTTCAAAATTTTCGAGATGTCTGCCATTTTCAAAATGGCTGCCAAAATACGGCATAAAAAATGGGTGGTAAAAATTCAACATTGTCCGATATCATCAAAATTTTATATGTGGGTAGATAATGATGTCCCGACATCAAAAAATTTCTACCGGTCTCCATTTTCAAAATGGCCACCACAATACTGCAAAAATTCAACATTGTTCGATTTCAAAGGTAACTTTTGATTTATTTTTTAAACCTGTTGTCAGTGGCCAGTTTGGGAGACTCCATAATCGTTAGATTATAATCATATCTTGTTTTTAATAAGGCTGAAAGTTTCGTAGGGGGGAACACTAGTAACCATGCCTGTCAAATATTTTGCTCCAAAAGTAACTGTGAAACTGTGTATTATTGAATTTTCCTCCTAGAGATAACCGCAGTCAAAATAATGAACATTCTGAATGTTTGTTCCACCCACAGCTATTTATTTGTTAGCTCTGATTTATCATGTATTAACTAATTCACTAAATTAAAATGGCATTATTTTTAATTAAAATCAATCACTGGTAAAAATAGATCCAGAAACAAACATACACATGCACATGGACTCGGTGTGATATTTTCTGCAAGTTTAAGCTATACCAAGGTCAAGAAGTAAACATATATTTTTCGTTACCAGTTTGAGTATGTATTTATTCTTTGAAAAATGAAACGAAAACAAAATTGGCTGGGTTCTTCAAACAGAACCTGCTTGGTTGTTTAAACAGCATTTGCTGTGTTGTTCTAACAGAACCTGATTGGTTGGTAACAGAACTTGCTGGGTTGTTCAAACAGAACCTGCTTGGTTGGTTCAACAGAACTTGCTGTGTTGTTCAAACAGAACCTGCTTGGTTGGTTCAACAGAACTTGCTGGGTTGTTCAAACAGAACCTGCTTGGTTGGTTCAACAGAACTTGCTGTGTTGTTCAAACAGAACCTGCTTGGTTGGTTCAACAGAACTTGCTGGGTTGTTCAAACAGAACCTGCTTGGTTGGTTCAACAGAACTTGCTGGGTTGTTCAAACAGAACCTGCTTGGTTGGTTCAACAGAACTTGCTGTGTTGTTCAAACAGAACCTGCTTGGTTGGTTCAACAGAACTTGCTGGGTTGTTCAAACAGAACCTGCTTGGTTGGTTCAACAGAACTTGCTGTGTTTTTCAAACAGAACCTGCTTGGTTGGTTCAACAGAACTTGCTGGGTTGTTCAAACAGAACCTGCTTGGTTGGTTCAACAGAACTTGCTGTGTTGTTCAAACAGAACCTGCTTGGTTGGTTCAACAGAACTTGCTGTGTTTTTCAAACAGAACCTGCTTGGTTGGTTCAACAGAACTTGCTGGGTTGTTCAAACAGAACCTGCTTGGTTGGTTCAACAGAACTTGCTGTGTTGTTCAAACAGAACCTGCTTGGTTGGTTCAACAGAACTTGCTGTGTTGTTCAAACAGAACCTGCTTGGTTGGTTCAACAGAACTTGCTGTGTTGTTCAAACAGAACCTGCTTGGTTGGTTCAACAGAACTTGCTGTGTTTTTCAAACAGAACCTGCTTGGTTGGTTCAACAGAAGTCTATAATCTTCTCTATAAACTGTTCATATTTCAAACATTTCCAGCAACCTTTGGGTCATATGAAACCAATATAAACCTTTAATTAATTAATGTTTCTTCGATCATTGTCATTTGAACAAGGGTGAGAATAGAATATCTAAGATTAATGAAAAACTAGTTAACCCTTGTAATTTGATTTCAACCTTTTTAGAAAACACATGAATCGTTGATCATTGACTGGTACTTTAAAGAATTTAATATGTTTCATCTCTGCTGAAAATTCATGATGGTTCCTGAAGTAGGACATATTTTGATATAAAATATATATTTTTTTAGTTGTTTATGTGGACTGGTCAACACATCAGATCAGGTTCCTTCCTCTATTCATCTGTTCCATAGCGTTAGATACTGACATTGATGTGTACAACATTATGTGATAAAGTTTGACTTGCAGCAGGTTGCTGGTTTTCTCCGGGTCCTCCAGTTTTCTCCACCAATAAAGCTGACCACCACGATGTAACTGAAATATTGTTGAAAGTGACATTAAACACCATAAAACCAAACCAACCAAACCTGACATTGACCATATTATTTTATTTTATTTTTAGTATGTCGTCTTGTCTTTGCATCAATATTTTATGATACAAACCATTTGTTATAAAAAGAAAGCTTAAGGGTGTAGACCTGGGTTACCCTAATATTTTCCCATTGTTCAATTTTTTTTTAAATTTGCATCATGGAATAGTTATGTCTAAATACATTATCTGCCAAAGTTTCAACAAATTTCACAATACCGTTTTTTCCATAGCACATCCTAAATATAGCAATTTTGGGGGTATTCTTGACGCCAGATGGCAATACTAGTTTCGGAAGATTCTAATAGATATGCACATTTATTGCTTTAATACACTTGAGAGTGTTGTTGTTGAATAAATATGAAATATTTAGCATATCTGAATATCCTGTTTGGAGATAATCACGTGCAAAACAGTGGAAACTGCAAAAAAGGGGGGATGCCCTGAGTACCACCTTGGTATTAAAAATCGGATTAAAACAATTCCTGTTGATTAATTTCCACCAAAAAATGTCACACTGAAGAATAGACATATAGACATCATTGCACCAAATTTTACATACTTTTACTGTCAGATTTTTAAAATATTTAAATTTATGTTTTTCATGGATGGCACCCAGAAAAAAATGAAATTGTTGAGGAAAGTTATCATACACCCATCCTTTGTTTGTGAGATAAAAAATAACTAGTTACCAATAACAAAAAGCTTTTGAATTCTTATAATTGACACAGTGGATGTCCAAATTACCAAATGACTGCATTTGTCTTTTTTATTTTCAAGTCAGCTGGGGTGTGGGAGGGGTGGTTTGAGGGTGACTCTACTTGATTAATTCATTACAAAAAAAACACCAAAAAACACAAACAGCCACCCAGCTGTACTGTTAAATTCCTTCAAATTCTGTGCTCCAGTTCAGAGTTTTTGAAATTCGTCGGACCTAGGGGGCAGAAAATCATAAGGTCCGCCAACAACGTCGGTAATGCCAGTCCCCATGTCCGCCAAACATTTTTTAATGATGTGTTTACTTTTTAAGGGAAGTCGGAAATGCAGGTCGTATTGTAAATACCGGAACAAGTTCGGTCAACTTGGAATTCGTAACCACATTGAATACGTGATATTTTATGTTTTTGGTAAATATTATTGGCAACTGTCATGAAAATAAATATATTTGAATATATTGTGATGCGTAAGATGATCTTTTCGAGTGAAAAGCCCCCAAAAAATTAATAAAATAAAAAAACACGACATCCCTGATTTGTATCGTTCCCTTCACCGAATCCGTTTCTATTTAGAATTTTGTTTATAGTTCCGGCAACATGGCAATGTGTCGATCATAAAAATGTGGTCATTCCTGAAGCATTACGACGGAGTTCAGCCGGGAAAAGGTAAAACGGCCAGTGCCACCCCAGCTGAGAACATGATTGAGAGACTGCATAGGGAAATTGAACTGGAGATTGAGAGAGTCTAATGACTTAGAATATTGTTATTGTAATCTCAATAAAAATTTCAAAAATTATGTTTTAAATCTGGTATATTTTGAGGGTATCCCTAGCTGGATTTGGCTACTCTTTTTTGGTGCATGGTTTCAACTTTTTGGTTTATTCTGGATGGTGACTGGTCTTCCTATTTTTAGGCAGCGGTATAAGAGAGGATCAGATATTACAATTTTTTCCCCAAACATAGCTTCTTATTTTTTTTGCTACCATAAAATGAATTTGCTCTATAGTTTAAGATTCTGGTGTATATATTTATAAAAAATTTTGACAAACCCTTGAAATTCAATAGAAAAAGGTTGTCACACAACTTGTGTTACATTTCTGGCATTTTTGACAACATATTTCGATGAACATTTTTCTGGAAAGAGATATTTCTATGATATTTTGTGGGCACCGGCATATAATAATAACACACTGCCTGACACTGGCATAAGCAGCAATAAGATATAAAAATACAAGGAGCATAGCTATGGAAAGGTAAAAGGAAAAGGAGTCATTTTTTTTAACTGGCCATATCCAATGTAAACAATCTTTGTCACCAAGAAACTTGGAATTGAGGGGGAATTTTCAAATGAACAGATGATCATATATTTGAGAAGACTCTGAAAATAGAGTTATCTCCCATACCCCAGGTCTACACCCTTAAACTGTGATGATTAAAAATTCCACGAATATCAACAAAACAAACAACCTCCTCTCACCTCAAACCATTGAACATAAAAAGATCACAACATGTTTTTGTTATACAACAATCTTCGAAGCTACTTTGAAACATTTAAATAATTTGAAATTGACAATAATAACTGACTGATCAGAAAATTGCAAAATGGCTGCATTTCAAAGTATAGTATAAGATGGGGCCAAGGAGAAAATGTAAAAAAAAAAAACAGGTCAGGTCTTGTCTACAGTAGTTTGCGGAAATCAGAAAGTTAAAACGGTCACAAACCATATTTAACATAAAGCATTTCCTCAGCAAAATTATGCCAGATAAGCATTATAATGAGAATGTGTTTTTTAGCTCACCTTGCCAAAGGCAACGTGAGCTTTTGCCATCTAACTTGGCGTTTGTCGTCTGTCGTCCATTAACTTTTCACATTATAATCTTCTCCTCTGAAACCCCTCAGCCAAATGAACTGAAACTTGGTAGGAAGCATCTATGAAAGGTCCTCTATAAAGACTGCTCATTTCGTCCCGATCCATTAACAAACATGGCCACCACAGGCCATTCTTGTTTCTGATTGGTTGATTTCTAAAAAATCTTCTCCTCTGAAACCGCTAGGCCAAATGAATCAAATCTTGGTAGGAAGCATTTATGGCGGGTCCTCTATAAAGATTGCTCATTTCGTCCTGATCTGTTGACAAACATGGCCACCACAGGCAATTCTTGTTTCTGATTGGTTGATTTCTAAAAAAATCTTCTCCTCTGAAACCGCTTTCCCAAATGACCTCAAATTTGGTAGAAAGCATCTATGGAAGGTCCTCTATAAAGAATGCTCATTTTGTCCCGATTCATTAACAAACATGGCTGCCACAGGGAATTATTGTTTCTGATTGGTCAATTTCTAAAAATCTTCTCCTCTGAAATCACTTTACCAAATGAACTGAAACTTGATAGAAAGCAACTATGGAAGGTCCTCTATAAAGATTGATCATTTCGTCCCGATTCATTGGCAAACATGGCCGCCACAGGCAATTCTTATTTCTGATTGATCGATTTCTAAAAATCTTCTTCCCTGAAACTTCTTAGCCAATTGAACCGAAACTTGGTAGGTAGCATCTAAGGAAAGTCCTCTATAAAGATTTATAATTTCATCCTGATCTGTTAACAAACATGGCTGCCATAGGCAATTCTTGTTTATGGTTGGTTGATTTCTAAAAATCTTCTTTTCTGAAACTGCTTAGCCAAATGAACCAAAACTTGGTGGGAAGCACCTATGGAAGGTTCTGTATTAAGTTTTCTCAAAACAGAATGAAAGGTGAGCGACACAGGCCCACTGAGCCTCTAGTCTTCATTAATGTGTGTATTAACAGTCTGGATTACAATCTAACAAATGTATTGCAACATTGATAAAAAGTGTTGTCCAGTTTACTGGATAGTAAGTACTGGCAGTGCAGCGCCTTTAAGTGCTTTGATTTATGTGATGATGTTATTTGGTATAAACATATTTATTCATGATAAACTGGTATAATGTTACAATACACACAAAATTTGTTTGAATATGACAGGATTTGGAAACAAGATAAGCTTATACTAATCCGTCTCCTATTTAATAACCTCAGTTCCATATTATGAAACACACTGGTTATATATACAAGAAAAATAAAACAGTATCGGAAGCCCAAGAAAAAGTAACGGAAAGCTCTGTAACATGGCAGTTAGTAACACATGGCACATGACTTTATAGTTATTTTCAATGGTCAAATTAGGACTAGCCAGACATGGAAGTTAGTAACACATGGCACCTGACTTGATTGTCATTTTCATTGGTCAGATTAGGACTAGCCAGACATCTTAGTTAGTAACACATGGCACCTGACTTGATTGTCATTTTCATTTGTCAGATTAGGAATAGCCAGACATGGAAGTTAGTAACACATGGCACCTGACTTGATTGTCATTTTCATTGGTCAGATTAGGACTAGCCAGACATCTTAGTTAGTAACACATGGCACCTGACTTGATTGTCATTTTCATTTGTCAGATTAGGACTAGCCAGACATGGAAGTTAGTAACACATGGCACCTGACTTGATTGTCATTTTCATTGGTCAGATTAGGACTAGCCAGACATCTTAGTTAGTAACACATGGCACCTGACTTGATTGTCATTTTCATTGGTCAGATTAGGACTAGCCAGACATCTTAGTTAGTAACACATGGCACCTGACTTGATTGTCATTTTCATTTGTCAGATTAGGACTAGCCAGACATGGAAGTTAGTAACACATGGCACCTGACTTGATTGTCATTTTCATTGGTCAGATTAGAACTAGCCAGACATCTAATTGATGATTTTTTCTTTCAGGAAGTGAAGTTACCTTATGATTTTGTATTACCGTTTCATAATTATTTCTAATGCTGTCATATGTGAGAAGTTGGGCCATTTTTATATATTTATAGATTATTTAAACCCTTTTTTTACTGTAGATTTTAATTGTTACATCTGGAATAATGTTGATAGCGTAAATAGTTCTTTTCTTCGGTACCAATCATCAAGAATATTACTAAAATAAGATAACTTGATTTACCTCAGAATTAGTACATAAAAATATAGTTCCACCATTGTAGTAGAATTGTCTTCTGTATGTTGTTTAAAATGGCTATCAAGCTCATGAAGTAACAGCTCTAGTTTAAATTGTATACCATTCAGTCTTAAAATGTGGCAGTTTGACTTTTTTTTTAAAGTCATGTCTGCCATCTTTGACATTGAAACAGGCTGTTGGAAGCAGTTTTGCAAATGGATCAGCAAAGGTCCATTTAAGCCATGTTTGGTTCAGTTTTGTATTTTCAAACGATTTTTTGTATGAATTTTTGTCAAAATAGCTTTGTTGCATAATTTCTTTTAGAAAAATCACAGAAAAGCAAAATAATATATACAGTTAGAATATTAACCTAGTCTTACATCAAATGGTGTTCTGTTATTGGGAACAGAATTCTATATTTTAGTTCTAGGGGTCTTCTCAGATGGAGAAGGGGTTATAGTAAATAATTTGGAATGGGTCGTTCTAGCTATAATTGATCTAGATTAAACCAGTGGTCTTAAAGAAGATCAAAATGGTGAAAATGTAATGACAAATGTTGACAATGAACATACAGGACAATGCAGGAAAGATTACTATGACAACATGACTTATATAAACACAAAAGGTCACATGGTCGATTTAACTAAAAGGTACTGAAGAATCTCCTGGCTGTTAAAGACCTGATGATGGCAGACACATGATGGAGGAGCATGTGATCCAATGGAAACTTACATGACTTGTGTAATTAATTCAAGTCAC
The DNA here is from genome assembly GCA_963383655.1 of Bathymodiolus septemdierum. NCBI lineage: Eukaryota > Metazoa > Mollusca > Bivalvia > Mytilida > Modiolidae > Bathymodiolus > Bathymodiolus septemdierum. Next base: position 42,645,843 of record OY726519.1, read on the forward strand.
AGGACATTAATACACCCAGCTGATTAACTCATGACATCTGTTCATTTACACTGACAAAAATATTTAATTTTCAGTATAGACCTCATTATCACTTGTTTGTCAATAGACCTCATCAAAATGTTTTGTTGGCCTTTTTTTTCTGGGGGATAATGATCTGGATTTTTTTTCAGGAGGATAATGATCTTGTTATTAACATCATAAATATTTGATTTGTTACTTGAAATCAATAGATCAGATCAAATAAATATTTTAAGTAGCAATAATTTGGTGTAATTATAATACAAACTTTTTTAACCTTAGTGCGCTTGCTTCCTTAATGTTACATAAATTACGAAATTAAAATTCCCAAGATATGTAACTGTTGGATCAATTTCCAGTAGGAGTCTCTTTGGTGCATTAGAATCATATATATATGTATATACAAGGAGGATTTTTTTCAATTATTTATTTAACTGATTTCAGCTATTTTCCTCTGAAAATAGTTTTCTGAAAGTTGCTGGACATGGTCTGAACATGTCAAAGATGACCATTTTGAAAGGGGGTGCAGATGATTTCAGTTATTTTATCATCTAACTAGGATCATCCCTGATATAATGAACATTTTGTAAAACTTTGTGATCTAAAGACCATTATAGTATATATACAGTCAAACCTGCCCATGCAGTCACCTCTGTTATGCAGCCACCTGTATATAAAGGTCACATTTTCTTGTCCTGTCATAGAAAATTTCTTATGAATTGAACCTTTTTTAAGAGGTCACCTGTCTTATAAGGCCAATTTTTCTTTGTCTTCAAGGTGACCTCTTAATACAGATTTGACTGTATTTTGCTTAATCATTGTAATACATAATATGTTCTTAAATCAAATATATATCAAGGCTGTAATATACATCCAATTTAAACTGCATAGGACACTGAATTTTTTTTAACTCATATAGGGTTAAGGTTAGGGTTATGATGGTCAGTTTTAATGGTGGAGGAAACCGGAGTACCCGGAGAAAACCACTGACCTGTGGCAAGTCACTGAGAAACTTTATCATATAATGTTGTATCGAGTACACCTCACCATGAGCGGGATTCGGACTCACATTGATATGGTGATAGGCGCTGATTGCATAGGTAGTTATATATCCAACTACCTGTGTACCATATGATCACAACCACGACAACTCCTAACCATGTAGGACCCTGTGGGAAAATGTTTTAAAAATATATTTGGCTAGAATAACTGAATCATCCAATTTAGCCAGCATAAGAAAGAAATAATTTCTAATTAACTTAAATATAGACAGCACTAGTTTTTGTTAATTAAGACGTTTATGAATACTCTATGGGATAGTCGGCAAGACAATCTCCTTACATTGTTGTGATAAAACTTTCAGTATGGCTGTCACTGTGCATCTTAGTTTCTGATTGGCTTAAATATATAAAACAATATTTTTTTCTAACATCTATTCTACCATTACTTGACCATTGGAGCCTAATTTATCAGGCCTGATCAAGGAATGGTTGTTAATCAAAATGAAATTAAAACTTTGTTATTAGAAACTAGTTCTTTATAATAGGATTGGTCCTCATTTTCATGTCAAACCAAGTAATAGACTTTAATGAAATTTGATAGGAGTTTTCTCAATCAAACACCACTTAGTTATACAGTGAATTAATTACGTTGGTGTTTTATAATTCTGTATGTTAGGATTTTAGCATCAAGTTTTTGTTATTTATCTGTAAAACTGGAGAAATATTGTAGTTTGTTTCCCCCTCTTGAGGTGGATGGATTAATGGTGTCAATAAAATTGCATTGGTTGCCACTTTCAAAAATATTACATTTAGTAACTTGAATGTCAGGACAAAATTCCCAACATTACACAGTGACAAATGTTGTCAGTAAAAGTTGTAGCACTGACAAACTGTCATTTAAAGTTGTATCACTGACAAACTGTCATTAAAAGATGTATCACTAAAAACTTTGTCATTGAAAGTCGTATCACTGACAAACTGTCATTTAAAGTTGTATCACTGACAAATTTTGTCATTGAAAGTTGTATCACTGACAAGCTGTCATTAAAAGATGTATCACTAACAAACTTTGTCATTGAAAGTTGTATCACTGACAAACTGTCATTTAAAGTTGTATCACTGACAAACTGTCATTTAAAGTTGTATCGCTAACAAACTTTGTCATTTAAAGTTGTATCACTGACAAACTGTCATTTAAAGTTGTATCACTGACAAAGTTTGTCATTTAAAGTTGTATCACTGACAAACTTTGTCATTGAAAGTTGTATCACTGACAAATTTTGTCATTTAATGATGTGTCAACTATAGTTTGCCATGGGAGGGAATCAAATTCACAAGTTTTGTAGTGTGGAAGTCAATGGTATTAAATGCCACTTTCAACAATATTTCAGTTAATATCGTGGCGGTCAGTTTTATTGGTGGAGGAAACCGGAGTACCCAGAGAAAACCATCGACCTGTTGCAAGTCACTGACAAAATTGATCACATGAAGTTGTCTTGAATTCACCTCGCCTGAATAGGATTCGAATTCACAGCGTTAGTGGTGATAGGCACTGATTGCATAGGTAGTTTTAAATCCAACTACCATATGATCACGACCACGATGGCTGATCTCATACATAGATGTAAATCCAAATACTGTACAATTATGCATATGATGACCCCTTCCTATGGAGAAAAAGCAGCCTACTATAAGATTTGGACTATTAATATACTATTTCTGTAGATTATTATCATCAAAAGGTACTTCCTATTTTATTTGTGAATGAATAGGTGATAATTTGTAATGTATAAAAAATATCTAATTATGTGAATATGTCAAAACAAAAATAATATGTATTATTAATTTGTTTTGTTGTTTGGACCATTTCTTAGTGTGGTGGCGATAATTGTTAAAGTGGCCATTAGGTGAATTATCCAACATGTTGTTGTTGCTCTAAGTTAACCATGGCCGTCATGATCATATGGTAGTTGAATTTACAACTACCTGTGCAATCAGTGCCTATCACCACTAAAGTTGTGAGTTGAAAATGGTGTTTAACGCCATGAACCAAACCATCTAAGCTAACATGAAATTAGTTTATGCCACGATATAGCTGAAATACTGCTAAAGTTGGTGTTAAACACCAATTAATCAATCCAACATGTTGATAACTGTTGCAGCAATGAGGCCCTCTTTGTATTTGTATTGGGGACTACTGCTATTCACTAGAAACTAGTGAAATGACCAAACCTAACTGTACATAGTCCTCTAACCAATATTGTGTTTTTATATTGACTGTAAGTTTTAAATGGCTGCCATAGTACTTTAATTAGATACTTGGTAATGTAATTACACCTTATATAAGAATGCTGGATTCTGATTGGTTAATATCTGTGATATTTTTTTACAAATTCAGGCCTTGCATTGTGAATTTGCAGAATTTTTGCTTCATGTAGGTGTATTTGCATAAGATTTACCTTTTTTCATGGTATTTGCAAAATCGTATTTGACCTTTTTACCCTTCACCGAGACGCTTGTAACAAAATTTGTAAAACGTTATCAGTTGTGCGTTTTATGTAACTATCGTATTTGCCGTTTTTACCCTTCACCGAGACACTTGTAACAAAATTTGTAAAGCGTTATTAGTTGTGCATTTTATGTAGCATCATTCGGTAGAATTAAACAGATACATCATGTTAGGTCCTGAAAATGACAAATAAAAGGTATTATTTATATAGCCAGTGTTCTAAATAATATTCAGTGTAATTAAACAGATATATCATGTTTGGGAGGGGTATTTGTGAAAAATACAAATACCCCTCCCAAACATGATATGTCTGTATAATATAATAATAAAACTTTAATTCATGAGGGTGACAGAGTAAGCACAAATCAGTTTTCCCTGAGGCTCTCAATTACAGAACCATCTTAAAATAAACATAGCAGTGTATGGAAATATATGTTTTGAAATTTCTAAAATAGATTGAAAATTTATAACCCAGTCAGTCCATTGAAACATCTTAAAACAAACATTTGAAAGTATTTCCTTCGATTTTGAGGTTTTATCAATTGTTTGTGCCAAACAAATATGTACATTTTGTGGTATGTCTCAAATTCTAGCATAAGTTATCTCCCTTAATGTAATTCCTTATAAAATATCACAATAAAATGTCTATTATTACCAAAAATCAAGTTAGATTATGGTGTTTAATGCCACTTTCAACATTATTTCAGTTATATCGTGGCGGTCAGTTTTATTGGTGGAGGAAAGCAGAGTACTCCGAGAAAACCACTGACCTGTCAGAAGTCACTGACATAGTTGATCAGATAATCTTGTATCAAGTACACTTTGCCATGAACGGGTTCGAACTCACCAAAAATCAAAATTTCTTGTAGCATATAAGATTTAAAAAGTAAAGAAAATTCAACTGATTGAACTAATATATTAAATTGCCTTTCTTGTACTCATTTTGATTTATTTACAAGTCAAGAAAATGTGTCAACTGCGAAAAATGGAAATTTATCTAAATTTGATTAAGCTTCATATTACATAAATCAAGAATTGATGAATAGAATCAGTTGATAGTATGATTCTATAAAACACTCTCTAAAGATGGATGACTGTCAGGAATTATCCCTGTAGAAATCAACAATTAACACTCCACCAGGACAAGATCACTAGGCCTCAAACAAAACTTTTTTCTTTTCTTTTTTTTCATTTCTGGAGCTTAAAAGGGATAATCAATTTACCATGTGGATCAGTCAAGTTAATAAGATTTATCTAGATTTAGCCTACAGGATTTGTATTATGGAAGATAAATTACGTAGCCTCACTTTCACCTTCGTTCTTATAGATTTCTTTAACATCCAAGTTTTGTTTTAATATTGACTACCACTTTAAAAAGTATTACGAATGTTGCTGTTTAAAATCGAAATTTAATGGGATTTTAAATTGCGTTTTGTTAAGAATAATATTTGAAGTTATAGATTTACAATAATTAGATGTCAAATTGTTTATCATGTCAGTGTAACACAGACAGTTAGTTTGTATTGTAAGAGGAAATTTATTTTTTAGGGATCATTTTTTTTTCTGATAGGTTATTATTGATGTTCAAGTATATTTTGAGCTCTCCTTTATATTTGAATTATCACATTATTGCAAAATAAACCAAAAATATCATCGATAAAATGATTTTGAAAGAACAATTTCATTGTAGGTGAATTCTGTTCAGTTCAAATTTTTTACTGACTTATCAAAGTGCACTTGATGTGAAATTTTTTTTTCAATCTCCCCGTTCTTTATTTTTTCTTACTTTCTAAAGGGAATATTATAGTCTAAAAGGGGAGATCTCTTTATACTTTTGAATTATATAATACCTGTGTAGATGTAGTATAGGTTTAATATCCATCTGCTATTTTCAATTGTTGTCAACTATTGAAAGAATGATTAAAGCTAAATACAGAAAATTGAGATGAATTAAAACAAGTCCATATCATATTAGACAAGTCCTTATTAACTCTATGAACTTCATACAATGATAATCTTTTGTAAGCAAATTGTTTTGAGTTCTTTAGTGAACATTATGAACAACACAATACTGTTTCACAGCTAAGGTTTAACTGGCAAGTTGTAGGAGTGTTATTTTCTTATTGGAAATGTAAATTTCTTAATCATAGGAAATGCACATTGCATTTACAACTAAGCATTGTCCTTCAGAAACACCCTTTTTGGTGATTGGTGGGATTTATAGTAATAGTAGAATCGATTTATTTAATCTTAGCAATTATTTACAAGACCTTGTACCGAATAACATATTGAAATTTTCGGAAAATATTTTGCAATAAGTATTTGAGTTCTTCAGATTCAATTACTGTTTGTACCTAGAAATACTCATCTACAGATAAGATGAAGTTCTAAATCGTGCTGTAAAGATGAAGTTCTAATCGTGATGTAAATTTTTTGTATTTATTAATTTCGTTTGATTATTAGTCATGATGGAGTTTTTGTTTGGTAGTAAAGATAATATATTAACCGATCACCATGTACTAGTAATTATGTGGGGGAGGATAAGATCAAGTTGTAAAATCTAAAGAAGTCATTTCCCATACACTGTCTTGATTCATTCATTGTAAGTGTTTGTGATTCAATATCAATGAAATTATCAGCATGTTTTGTCCATTAATTGGGAGTTTGGATATGTAGGAGAGACGTGATGAATTTCAATCGTGTATTGTTTAGGTGTAATAAGCACTTCTACAGACGCAGTGCGTTTTAACAGCCTTTAACTATGTCAGTTTCTAAATGTATGTTTCATAACCATTGTAAAATGTTGAGTTTTTTTGTACATTAGAAATATGACGGATGCTTCCATTGTGAATATGATTGATTTTAATTGTTGTTTAACATCACATGAGCAGTATTTCAGCTATATTCATGACAAGAACAAGTTTACAGACAATAAATCATATAGGTAAAAAGGTGGATCTAGGATGGGTCTATGAGTATAGATTGCCACTAAGGAAAGAACACATATTATCATTCTGTGTACAAAAAGTCTTCATTTCTGTCATGTACAAGATTCATCTTTAACAATTACATGTTTTTTTAAACACCCCCTTTTTGGACTGTTCTACAGAAATATGTATTCATCATTTACAACTATATCAGGCACCTCTATTTGTACTGCCCCACAGACACTGGATATGATGAAATAGTCAAATAATATCTGTGATAAAAAGTCAATTGTGAATTAAATAATTGATAAGTTTCCAGTGTATATACTTCATCAATTTTGTGTCCTATATTTTTCTTTCTTATTCTGCCATTTTAAATGAAACACCTGAACCAAAGTGTAGATAAAAGATGATGAACTAATTGCTTTTCAAGGAGAAAGTGATTTAAGTTACTTTAGTTTTACAGGTTAAGAAGGGCTTAGCAAATGAGAGGTTTAATGTATGCATTGATTATTTAGTTTTAACTCTATAGAAGGTTACAGAAGCTTATTACCCTGTAACTACTATTTTAGAGTTTTACTCACTTAGGAGTTTTATCTCTATAGAAGGTTACAGAAGTTTATTACCCTGTAACTACTATTTTAGAGTTTTACTCACTTAGGAGTTTTATCTCTATAGAAGGTTACAGAAGCTTATTACCCTGTAACTACTATTTTAGAGTTTTACTCACTTAGGAGTTTTATCTCTATAGAAGGTTACAGAAGTTTATTACCCTGTAACTACTATTTTAGAGTTTTACTCACTTAGGAGTTTTATCTCTATAGAAGGTTACAGAAGCTTATTACCCTGTAACTACTATTTTAGAATTTTACTCACTTAGGAGTTTTATCTCTATAGAAGGTTACAGAAGTTTATTACCCTGTAACTACTATTTTAGAATTTTACTCACTTAGGAGTTTTATCTCTATAGAAGGTTACAGAAGTTTATTACCCTGTAACTACTATTTTAGAGTTTTACTCACTTAGGAGTTTTATCTCTATAGAAGGTTACAGAAGTTTATTACCCTGTAACTACTATTTTAGAGTTTTACTCACTTAGGAGTTTTATATCTATAGAAGGTTACAGAAGCTTATTACCCTGTAACTACTATTTTAGAGTTTTACTCACTTAGGAGTTTTATCTCTATAGAAGGTTACAGAAGTTTATTACCCTGTAACTACTATTTTAGAGTTTTACTCACTTAGGAGTTTTATCTCTATAGAAGGTTACAGAAGTTTATTACCCTGTAACTACTATTTTAGAGTTTTACTCACTTAGGAGTTTTATCTCTATAGAAGGTTACAGAAGTTTATTACCCTGTAACTACTATTTTAGAGTTTTACTCACTTAGGAGTTTTATCTCTATAGAAGGTTACAGAAGCTTATTACCCTGTAACTACTATTTTAGAATTTTACTCACTTAGGAGTTTTATCTCTATAGAAGGTTACAGAAGTTTATTACCCTGTAACTACTATTTTAGAGTTTTACTCACTGAGGAGTTTTATCTCTATAGAAGGTTACAGAAGCTTATTACCCTGTAACTACTATTTTAGAGTTTTACTCACTTAGGAGTTTTATCTCTATAGAAGGTTACAGAAGTGTATTACCCTGTAACTACTATTTTAGAGTTTTACTCACTTAGGAGTTTTATCTCTATAGAAGGTTACAGAAGCTTATTACCCTGTAACTACTATTTTAGAATTTTACTCACTTAGGAGTTTTATCTCTATAGAAGGTTACAGAAGTTTATTACCCTGTAACTACTATTTTAGAATTTTACTCACTTAGGAGTTTTATCTCTATAGAAGGTTACAGAAGTTTATTACCCTGTAACTACTATTTTAGAGTTTTACTCACTTAGGAGTTTTATCTCTATAGAAGGTTACAGAAGCTTATTACCCTGTAACTACTATTTTAGAGTTTTACTCACTTAGGAGTTTTATCTCTATAGAAGGTTACAGAAGTTTATTACCCTGTAACTACTATTTTAGAGTTTTACTCACTTAGGAGTTTTATCTCTATAGAAGGTTACAGAAGCTTATTACCCTGTAACTACTATTTTAGAGTTTTACTCACTTAGGAGTTTTATCTCTATAGAAGGTTACAGAAGTTTATTACCCTGTAACTACTATTTTAGAGTTTTACTCACTTAGGAGTTTTATCTCTATAGAAGGTTACAGAAGCTTATTACCCTGTAACTACTATTTTAGAATTTTACTCACTTAGGAGTTTTATCTCTATAGAAGGTTACAGAAGTTTATTACCCTGTAACTACTATTTTAGAATTTTACTCACTTAGGAGTTTTATCTCTATAGAAGGTTACAGAAGTTTATTACCCTGTAACTACTATTTTAGAGTTTTACTCACTTAGGAGTTTTATCTCTATAGAAGGTTACAGAAGCTTATTACCCTGTAACTACTATTTTAGAGTTTTACTCACTTAGGAGTTTTATCTCTATAGAAGGTTACAGAAGTTTATTACCCTGTAACTACTATTTTAGAGTTTTACTCACTTAGGAGTTTTATATCTATAGAAGGTTACAGAAGCTTATTACCCTGTAACTACTATTTTAGAGTTTTACTCACTTAGGAGTTTTATCTCTATAGAAGGTTACAGAAGTTTATTACCCTGTAACTACTATTTTAGAGTTTTACTCACTTAGGAGTTTTATCTCTATAGAAGGTTACAGAAGTTTATTACCCTGTAACTACTATTTTAGAGTTTTACTCACTTAGGAGTTTTATCTCTATAGAAGGTTACAGAAGTTTATTACCCTGTAACTACTATTTTAGAGTTTTACTCACTTAGGAGTTTTATCTCTATAGAAGGTTACAGAAGCTTATTACCCTGTAACTACTATTTTAGAATTTTACTCACTTAGGAGTTTTATCTCTATAGAAGGTTACAGAAGTTTATTACCCTGTAACTACTATTTTAGAGTTTTACTCACTGAGGAGTTTTATCTCTATAGAAGGTTACAGAAGCTTATTACCCTGTAACTACTATTTTAGAGTTTTACTCACTTAGGAGTTTTATCTCTATAGAAGGTTACAGAAGTGTATTACCCTGTAACTACTATTTTAGAGTTTTACTCACTTAGGAGTTTTATCTCTATAGAAGGTTACAGAAGCTTATTACCCTGTAACTACTATTTTAGAATTTTACTCACTTAGGAGTTTTATCTCTATAGAAGGTTACAGAAGTTTATTACCCTGTAACTACTATTTTAGAATTTTACTCACTTAGGAGTTTTATCTCTATAGAAGGTTACAGAAGTTTATTACCCTGTAACTACTATTTTAGAGTTTTACTCACTTAGGAGTTTTATCTCTATAGAAGGTTACAGAAGCTTATTACCCTGTAACTACTATTTTAGAGTTTTACTCACTTAGGAGTTTTATCTCTATAGAAGGTTACAGAAGTTTATTACCCTGTAACTACTATTTTAGAGTTTTACTCACTTAGGAGTTTTATATCTATAGAAGGTTACAGAAGCTTATTACCCTGTAACTACTATTTTAGAGTTTTACTCACTTAGGAGTTTTATCTCTATAGAAGGTTACAGAAGTTTATTACCCTGTAACTACTATTTTAGAGTTTTACTCACTTAGGAGTTTTATCTCTATAGAAGGTTACAGAAGTTTATTACCCTGTAACTACTATTTTAGAGTTTTACTCACTTAGGAGTTTTATCTCTATAGAAGGTTACAGAAGTTTATTACCCTGTAACTACTATTTTAGAGTTTTACTCACTTAGGAGTTTTATCTCTATAGAAGGTTACAGAAGCTTATTACCCTGTAACTACTATTTTAGAATTTTACTCACTTAGGAGTTTTATCTCTATAGAAGGTTACAGAAGTTTATTACCCTGTAACTACTATTTTAGAGTTTTACTCACTGAGGAGTTTTATCTCTATAGAAGGTTACAGAAGCTTATTACCCTGTAACTACTATTTTAGAGTTTTACTCACTTAGGAGTTTTATCTCTATAGAAGGTTACTGTTACACACAAAATTTGGCTTCCAATTATCACGAAGTCAATTAAAGTTAAAATATTTATTCCGTGGTAAAACTGTGTAACATTTGTAATATACAATATGGATGTCTGCAAGACACTCAAAACTTAACTAACTAATGTGGGAAGTCCCTAACTCTTTATATCTATTCTAAAACATAAATGTGTCAAGCAACTTTCACTGTTTATATAAATTATATTTATTGTCCATGTCCAATTGGAAATAGAAACTGCCATACTGCAGAATCAAAGTCTTTAATTATTGTTATCAGCTGGTACTGTCCTTAAAGTTCACATAAAGTTCACATGGTATGAGTGTTCCATAAGTGATTGAAAACAGAATATTATGGAAGAATAAAATAGTCAAAAATATCACTTTAACACCTTCCCACACAAGATAAAAATTTAACTTCTTAAAGTTGAAATTTTAACCAGTTTATGAAATAATCTGTAATAAAAGATAACATATAATTATGATTAATCCACGGGATAAATTTGCACTTTTATAAATTTCACAATTCACAGAGGTGGCCATTATTATGGGCCATATCACTATGATTCACAAACATTATAATATTTCACTATTTTCGCCATCAATAATGATCATTATTATGGACCATTTCACTATTTTCACTAACATTATGGTCATTTTTATGGACCATTACACAATATCACAATTAACAGAATCTTGATAATCCATCTGCATTTCCATTCTGTGAACCTTTGCGATATTTCACTTCAAAAGTATAAGTTTGCAAGGCTAATGTTCATCTCAGTAAACGTTGATTTTTATCTTTCATTTTGTTGAGCCAAGTAAGTGGATTGTGACCAGTTTCGATAATGAATTTACGGCCATCTAAATAGTATGATAACGATCCAACTGCCCAAACGATGGCTAAAAGTTCCTTTTCTATCGTTAAATAGTTCTGTTCTCTCGGAAGTAGCTTTTTTCTTAGATACGCAACTGGATGTTCTCCATCGGCCATTTGTTGACTTATCACAGCTCCTATAGCGTTGTTACTGGCATCCGTCTGTAAGATGAACGGTCTTGTAAAGTCCGGATTGATCAATATTGGTGAAGTAACTAAGACATCTTTAAGCTTCTGAAATGAAGCTGTTTCAGCAGGACCCCACACGATTTGATTTGGTTTGTCCTTCTTTAGCAATTCAGTAAGGGGCGCTGTTATATGTGCATAGTCCTGTATGTACTGTCTATAATAACCAGTGACCCCTAAGAAGGAACGCATATCTTTCTTTGTAAGCGGCAGTGGGAATTCCTTCATTACAGAGATTTTTCTAGGATCTGGTTTTAGTTTTCCTGAGCCAATAATATGTCCAAGACAAACAATTTCGCTTGCACCAAGCTTACATTTAGATGGTCGAATGGTTAGTCCAGCACTTTTCAATTTGTCCAACACTGCTTTGACATGATGTAAATGTTCTTCCCATGTGTCACTATAGACGATAATGTCATCAAAATAAGCTACCACGTTTGAACATCCATCCAGTACTTTGTCCATGAGTCTAATGAACGTGGCTGGTGAAGTCTTCATACCGAATGGCATGACATTAAATTCATAGAGTCCAAAAGGAGTTACAAATGCAGACTTCTCTTTTGTATCATCCGACAAAAGGACCTGATAATAACCTTTTGTAAGGTCAAATCGACTTAGATATTGTGCATTCCCTATTTGTTCAAACACTTCACTTATACGTGGGACAGGATATCCATCAGACAATGAAATCATGTTCAACTTTCTGTAATCAATGCATATCCTTATTGAACCATCAGGTTTGTTAACTAGAACCACTGGTGAACTCCATGCACTTTTAGAAGGCCTAATTATCCCTTGATCAGACATATCATTGATTTGTCGTTTAACTGCATCTCGTTTTGCGACAGGTATTCGATATGATTTTTGTGATATAGGTATGTCACTAGTTGTACGTATACTGTGTTTTACAAGAGTACATTTTCCTGGTTTTGTTGTAAAAACGTCGTCAAAACTGGCGCATAAGTCTTTCAGTTGATTTCTTTGTTTTTGATTTAATGATTGATCGAAAACTAAGTCTGCCAATGTCTCTGTTTGATCATTTGGGAAAATTTGCTCTAGTCTTATTGGAGTTTCATTTTGTTCACTGCAAACCATCATTGCTGTACGATGATACTTCTTCAGAAGATTAATGTGGTAAGTAACAATACCACGGCAACCACTAACGTTGATTCTATAATTAACATCGTTGACACGCTCAACAACACGGAAAGGTCCTTTCCACTGAGCTAACATTTTGTGAGTATCTGAAGGCAAAAGTACTAGTACCTCATCCCCGGCACTAAACTTTCTCATTACTGCCTTCTTGTCATACCACAATTTCACCTTTTCTTTTCTGTTTTCAAGGTTACGTTTTACCATGCTAGTAAATTCCACTAACCTGTTTCTCATATTAACTACATGTTCAACTACGGATTGATTTATTTCACAATCTCCTGTCATGTAGTCCTTCAAGATCTGTGTAGGCCCACAAACCGGCCATCCATAAAGTAGTTCAAATGGAGAATATCCTGTTTCTTCATGTGGTACTTCTCTGTACGCAAACAAAACATATGGTAACATAACATCCCATTCCACATCTCGCTCTGAACATAATTTCTTTAGCATTGATTTCAAAGTTCCATTAAATCGTTCTGTTTTTCCATTAGCTTCTGGATGATATGGAGAAGTCGTTATACCCCTGATTTTAAGAAAGTCATATAACTGTTTTAGGAGCTGACTAGTAAAATTGGTACCTTGGTCAGTTAATATGGTCCTTGGCATGCCCACTCGGCTAAACATGTCCATCAGAGCATTAGCAACATTCTCTGCTTCACAACTTTTCAACGCATAAGCTTCTGGAAATCGAGTTGCGTCATCAACGATAGTTAAAATAAACTTATTTCCTGCTTTTGTTCTGCTGAGTGGTCCAACAATATCCATTGAGATCTTTGCAAACGGTTCACTGATTACTGGTGTTTTAATCATTGGTACTTTAATGTTACTACGCTTGGCAACTTTCTGACAAGTGTCACATGTACTATAATGTTCACTTACATTTCTGAAAATTCCTGGCCAGTAGAATGATCTCAAGATTCTTTCTTTCGTTTTTTCTACACCTAGGTGACCTGCTAGGGGTTGATCATGGGCCAAAGAAATAATAGTTCTTTTTAATCTTTCAGGAACAACTATTTGATACCATACTTTCCCATTGCTTGCGGATATCCACTTTCTCTTGAGAATATCATTCTCCCAATAAAATGCTTTTGGCATTGTTTCTACATTTTCTAGATGTGAAAATGCCTTTTCACGACAGTTCTTTAATAAAGAATCCTCTCGTTGCATCTGTGATAAAACTTCTGCATTAACCATGCTCACATTATCTAAACCGATAACAGTTTCATCATCTATATCTGGAATTTCTTCATTATCATCCACAGTTTCAATGTCACAGACCGGATTATCCTCTGGTTTAATGTTACTTTCATCTTCATTAAACCAATTCTGAGGTATCACTTCACAGTCCTCCATTTTCAATTGCGATTCTTCTTCACGCAATTTCTCTGCTCTAGACTGAGCTCTCGTCACAACATTCACTTGTTTACGATTCATAACATCCATGCCTAACAAGGCATCGGCCATAAGATCAGGGTCTAATCCGACTTGTGCGTGTCCTTTAAAATATGGTGTATCTAGATTCACTACGGCTAACTTAGCCTCGAACGACTGACCAATAGCTGTATACAGCGTTGTTTTCTGTCCATCAAGAACACAACTCGAATCTAACAAAGTTATTGATGCACCCGTGTCCTTAACAAACGACACTTCCTGCTGGTTGACTTTCCCCGGAATATGAAGTAATCCATAGTTCCTGTTCCTATTAACGAGGCTTGAGGCCAAATTAATTCTGCAAAGTGCCCTAATTTGCCACATTTATAGCAGTTGATGTTTTGCAATTTTGACTCCTTTGACTCATTTCTTTTGTTTCCCGAATTATGAGATGGCTTTCCTTTTGTATCCTGATAACTTGATTTCGGAGGTGTAATGTATTCTTCTGCTGCTTCAACTACAGTTGAAGTTCCCTTATTTCTCCGTATCCATTGGGCCTCAGATGAAGATAAGGCTTTAAGAAAATATTCCTCTTGAAAGAAATTTAACACGTCTTTTCCTTTGATACATCTGTCTAAACACTGGACGATTCTTGCCATTAAACCTCGATAAGTTTCATTATGTTCCTTCTTGATGTTACACAAGTCCAAGAAATACTCATGCGGCCGTTTTCCATATCGGTCAATTAGCGCTCTGTTTAGTTGATCATATGATGTTGAAGCTTGTGACGAGACTTGTTTGGCTTCACCGGTCAATAATGTTCGTAGTTGTAATATTTTTATTTCATCGGTCCATTTTGCTTGGTTTCCTACTGCATCAAATTCAGATAGAAATGTTAATATGTCATCAAACTTTGGGTTGAACGGTTGTAACTTGACTTTGAACGGTAAAGAATTATTTTGTTCACTAGAATTTAATTGTTTTGAAATTTGATTTCTTTCTCTTTCTACGTCTAATTTTTCCAATTCAACTCTGAGTCTTTCTCTTTCCAGTGCAATCTTTTCTCTTTCTAATTCCAGTTCGATTTTTAATGTCTCAGTATTCTTTTTTCTAGTTACTCGCCTAGGTGGATTTTTAAGCTTTGTTCCTTCGGGATCTGATTGATCTTCATATTGTTGTTCTTCATCTTCCGTGAAGTTAATCAGTTTTTCTGCAATCCCTCTTTTAGGCTTGTGTCTTGCAATACAGTCTTCTTGCATTTCTGACGCTTCCATATTATCAACAACCACGGACATAACGTGTATATATATATGTAAATCCCACACCGCTGCCACCAGAAATGTTACACACAAAATTTGGCTTCCAATTATCACGAAGTCAATTAAAGTTAAAATATTTATTCCCTGGTAAAACTGTGTAACATTTGTAACATACAATATGGATGTCTGCAAGACACTCAACACTTAACTAACTAGTGTGGGAAGTCCCTAACTCTTTATATCTATTCTAACACATAAACGTGTCAAGCAACTTTCACTGTTTATATAAATTATATTTATTGTCCATGTCCAGTTGGAAATAGAAACTGCCATACTGCAGAATCAAAGTCTTTAATTATTGTTATCAGCTGGTACTGTCCTTAAAGTTCACAGTTCACATAAAGTTCACATGGTATGAGTGTTGGATAAGTGATTGAAAACAGAATATTATGGAAGAATAAAATAGTCAAAAATATCACTTTAACAGTTACAGAAGCTTATTACCCTGTAACTACTATTTTAGAGTTTTACTCACTGAGGAGTTTTATCTCTATAGAAGATTAAAGAAGCTTATTACCCTGTAACTACTATTTTAGAGTTTTACTCACTTAGAAGTTTTATCTCTATAGAAGATTACAGAAGCTTATTACCCTGTAACTACTATTTTAGAGTTTTACTCACTGAGGAGTTTTATCTCTATAGAAGATTAAAGAAGCTTATTACCCTGTAACTACTGTTTTAGAGTTTTACTCTCTCAGGAATTTTATCTCTATAGAAGGTTACAGAAGCTTATTACCCTGTAACTACTATTTTAGAGTTTTACTCACTGAGGAGTTTTATCTCTATAGAAGATTAAAGAAGCTTATTACCCTGTAACTACTATTTTAGAGTTTTACTCTCTTAGGAGTTTTATCTCTATAGAAAGTTAAACTATTTTAGAGTTTTACTCTCTCAGGAATGTTATCTCTATAGAAGATTACAGAAGCTTATTACCCTGTAACTACTATTTTAGAGTTTTACTCTCTTAGGAGTTTTATCTCTATAGAAGATTAAAGAAGCTTATTACCCTGTAACTACTATTTTAGAGTTTTACTCTCTTAGGAGTTTTATCTCTATAGAAGGATAAAGAAGCTTATTACCCTGTAACTACTATTTTAGAGTTTTACTCACTTAGGAGTTTTATCTCTATAGAAGGTTACAGAAGCTTATTACCCTGTAACTACTATTTTAGAGTTTTACTCTCTCAGGAGTTTTATCTCTATAGAAGATTAAAGAAGCTTATTACCCTGCAACTACTATTTTAGAGGTTTACTCTCTCAGGAGTTTTATCTCTATAGAAGGTTAAAGAAGCTTATTACCCTGTAACTACTATTTTAGAGTTTTACTCTCTTAGGAGTTTTATCTCTATAGAAGGATAAAGAAGCTTATTACCCTGTAACTACTATTTTAGAGTTTTACTCACTTAGGAGTTTTATCTCTATAGAAGGTTACAGAAGCTTATTACCCTGTAACTACTATTTTAGAGTTTTACTCTCTCAGGAGTTTTATCTCTATAGAAGATTAAAGAAGCTTATTACCCTGCAACTACTATTTTAGAGGTTTACTCTCTCAGGAGTTTTATCTCTATAGAAGGTTAAAGAAGCTTATTACCCTGTAACTACTATTTTAGAGTTTTACTCACTGAGGAGTTTTATCTCTATTGAAGATTAAAGAAGCTTATTACCCTGTAACTACTATTTTAGAGTTTTACTCTCTTAGGAGTTTAATCTCTATAGAAAGTTAAACTATTTTAGATTTTTACTCTCTTAGGAGTTTTATCTCTATAGAAAGTTAAACTATTTTAGACTTTTACTCTCTTAGGAGTTTTATCTCTATAGAAAGTTAAACTATTTTAGACTTTTACTCTCTTAGGAGTTTTATCTCTATTGAAGATTAAAGAAGCTTATTACCCTGTAACAACTATTTTAGAGTTTTACTCTCTTAGGAGTTTAATCTCTATAGAAAGTTAAACTATTTTAGATTTTTACTCTCTTAGGAGTTTTATCTCTATAGAAAGTTAAACTATTTTAGACTTTTACTCTCTTAGGAGTTTTATCTCTATTGAAGATTAAAGAAGCTTATTATCCTATAACTACTATTTTAGAGTTTTACTCTCTTAGGAGTTTAATCTCTATAGAAAGTTAAACTATTTTAGAGTTTTACTCTCTTAGGAGTTTTATCTCTATAGAAAGTTAAACTATTTTAGAGTTTTACTCACTAAGGAGTTTTATCTCTATAGAAGGTTAAAGAAGCTTATTACCCTGTAACTACTATTTTAGAGTTTTACTCACTTAGAAGTTTTATCTCTATAGAAGATTACAGAAGCTTATTACCCTGTAACTACTATTTTAGAGTTTTACTCACTTAGGAGTTTTATCTCTATAGAAGATTACAGAAGCTTATTACCCTGTAACTACTATTTTAGAGTTTTACTCACTTAGGAGTTTTATCTCTATAGAAGGTTACAGAAGCTTATTACCCTGTAACTACTATTTTAGAGTTTTACTCACTTAGGAGTTTTATCTCTATAGAAGATTACAGAAGCTTATTACCCTGTAACTACTATTTTAGAGTTTTACTCACTTAGAAGTTTTATCTCTATAGAAGATTACAGAAGCTTATTACCCTGTAGCTACTATTTTAGAGTTTTACTCACTGAGGAGTTTTATCTCTATAGAAGGTTAAAGAAGCTTATTACCCTGTAACTACTATTTTAGAGTTTTACTCACTTAGAAGTTGTATCTCTATAGAAGATTACAGAAGCTTATTACCCTGTAACTACTATTTTAGAGTTTTACTCACTTAGGAGTTTTATCTCTATAGAAGGTTGAAGAAGCTTATTACCCTGTAGCTACTATTTTGGAGTTCTACTCAGTTGTGACACACTATAATAATTGTAATCTATCACTATAATATAATCAACAATATTTTTCTGGCTGTTTCAAAGGCTAATAATAGAGGGATATAAAATGTAATATATTTGACATTAAAGGAAGCTTGAAAATAGCCATTACAAGGCTTTAAACTGTAGTAAAAGCTATTTACATCTTCTTATTTTAGCAATCTTAATTGATTTGTTACTGATGTCTTGAAAGATTATTTTGACAAGCGATATCATTTAACAAGAAAATGAAAGCTGAATCAGAGAGCTGTTAAACCATATGATCATGAGGGTCAATATAAGTTTAAAGAGGAATAATGTTATATGACAATGGGGTGAAATCATGTTGATCAAGGCTAAATTTTATAATAATATCTGCCTTTTTTTAGCATGATCACTTACAAGTCAGAATTTCTGTGTCCACATCTAAGATTGAATTTTGAGAGGCTTGTTTTACAGCTCTTGCAACCCATAGTTTAGGAAGAAATTAACTATGAGAGGTTTATCTCCTTCAAGCATATAATAGGTAGTCTCTCTGAATGATTGTGGGGTTAGACATTTTGTTTTATTTTCTGCTACTCAATGTTAGGTATTTAGATTTACAGACAGTGCACAAAAGTATTTCATATGTGTGTGAGTGTGAGACGGCCCTGAGACTGCAGAAGAGTGTGATAATCTGTAAATGAGTCTTTTGATGGGCCTAATCTGTAGATGTGTGTGAGATGGTTCCTAGTCTGTAGATAAGTGTGATATGTCTTTTTATTATATTGATGCATTTCCTTGTGAGAATATATTCTTGGTATTCTCCAACTGACTTAGTAAACCCATCATATGTGTGAGTTATGTTATTTAGTTTTACAATTTCACCATTCAACAGATCTGATACTTCTTTTCTTTTCTGATTTTCAGCAATGTAGCTTGAAGTATCAGTATTCAGGTTCTGACAAACATCAAATACCTGTTGAAGTTTACGGAAGAAATCAACTTTCTTTTTCAATGTTTCTTCAAAGTCAAAAACTTCTGAATATTTTCTATGAAACTGGCATTCGAACCTGCAGACTTTATGCCATTCATCTTCATTAAAGTTTGATTTGTAGTCATTGTGAAGGGTTTGTAAAATGTCTTCATCCAAGCATGTTGAACTAGAAGGCATGGAGATATTCAGTTTAGCGATGACCTTGTATAATTCCAACGTTGAATATATTGGGGTACATTTTTTTCCACACAGAATATTACAGATATCCTGAAATGAACTTTTGCATATAGCATAGTCATTAATATGGCTTGCAGTATAGACAATTATACCTTGAAATGTCACAAAGATCTTGCCAGCTATCTTTCTTAGTTCATTTTTATTTGATAGTTCCACTTTTATGTTGTCCACTCGAATATTTTTATCTCTGTCTGTTAGATTTTGTCTTAAAAATTTAATAAAGTCTTCAAAAGGTAAAACAGTTTCATCATCTGTATCTTGAAAATTAAGTTTCTGTAGGCTTGGGACCAAAATAGACATCTCATTTCCATTCTGAAATTTGAAATAAGTAAGTTTTTAAGAACCAAAAGTTACAGTATCAGGTAATACATAATACATATATATTTATAATTTATAATGCAAAGTCTTACTAAAACAAGTTATGGATATTTGAATAAGAAAATCATGAAAGACATTAGGCAACATCCATTTCCTTATCTGAAAAATATATTTTATAAACTGCCTAGCTAAATTTAATCTTCCAATATCCCCCCCCCCCTTTTTTTCCCTATATATTCCCTTTGAAATTTCTGAAATTAATATACTTCTGTAAAAAAATGTTTATCATATATATAGTGTTGTTACACTATTAAGTTTTCTGTTTATATCTATTGAGATTGCATTCTAATTTAAGAACTTTATATATAATATAATATAACTTACCATTTATATCTAATATTCTGCTTTTTTTTTACACACATATATACACACAGATGTTCATCCTTCTCAGGACTCTCTAATATTGATGGTCAGTGATATATAAATAAGCATATGGCAGACAATGTCTTCATTTGTCACAGTGGGGGTGCTGATAAAAATTGGTAAACTGTTGATTGTTAATGAACCATAATAAATTTCAGAAATTTGATATCTCCTGAAAATTAGGATGAATTTTGGCTTTCGACCACATAGTATTTTAGCATGAAATTTTATTTTATTTTATGGCTGGAAAATAGAAGATGCTCATCTACAAAATATAAGTTGAATTTTATTTAGCAATTTTAGGTTGACTATGTATGGGTTATGTTCACCACACCCTGCTATCACTTATGATGGGTGATTTATTGGTTAAAGTTACAGTTAGGAGAATATAATGTTTAATGCCACTTTCAATGGAATTCAATGGTGGGAGGAAAACTTATGTAAAAAAGAATTAAGCACTAAATAATATTGATTTATGTAATAATGAATTCTAATATTGTTTTGATACCCTTTATTACGATTGTTTGTAAACAATTGACCATGTGACTGAATTGTTGTGGATTATTTCATTAAGCTCAGCGGCTTGGTACACTAATGAATTGTAATTAACAGTTAAAATATAATACCACTGGTATGTGACCTTTAATTGTTATGTAAATTATTATGTACTATGCAAACTTTTCTTTTATGTAGGTTCATTAATTAAATATTTGACACTGGTGGTCATATTTTAGTTTTTAGATTAAACTTTTCTGGTTGTTGGTCTTGTTTCAATGGTGGCCATTGGTGGGAGGCAATTTTACACTGAAATAAGCTTATGCTCATAGTTTTTGTATATATAAATCGGGTGGTTGTTGACGAGGATATTGTATAAAAGGGGAACTACTGGTCCCAGAGAAAATCACCGACATTTCATAATTGACAAGTCACAGACCAAGGTTATCTAGTAGACATCTGACCAGGAGAGGGATTATTAGAAAGCTAATCTATGATTAATATTTATGATAATGGGTAATGCTGCTGAGAAAGAATAGAAATTAAACTTGACAAACATAAAAGATCTGTTTCAAAAGAATTTCAATACAAATTGAGTATTGGTGGAAGTTTGTTAAGGATGAGAAAGTTCATCTGGAATCGACAGAATTCTTGTTTACTCCTGGTCTGGTAGTATTATTTTACTGTAGCTGAAATATTGCTGGAGACGGTACGAGGACTCACGATTCAATCAATGAAAATAAATAGGAGGTGAAGTTTTTAAAAGAAAAGTAGGATTGGTTCTTTTGTTATTGATTTAGATATGGAATATCCTGCCTACTTTTGATCAAACAAAATTCCTATTTTTCAAGCAAGAAATGTACTGGACTCTCTGTTTTCTAATAGAGGACGATGCACCACAGAAAAATCCAAAAAGCTATTATGTAATAAGATTTAAAAATAGAATTGTTTTATCAGTAGCCTATTAAATAACAATAAAAAGTACCTAGAAAAAGACTTTGAAGAGGCAAAGCATGACATGGATAGAGATTATTATCAGAAGTGTAATTTTATATGTAATTCTCCTTACATAATATATTTGTCATAATGGATATTTCTTTTATCTAAATTATGTTATCCCGAAAAATATCTCTAAGAGAATAGCACTAAGTCTGTGATATATAAAGAAAATTAAGGGTTTTGAACAATATTTCAGTTATGTAGTGGCAGTCAGTTTCTATTGGTGGAGGAAACCAGAGTACCTGGAGAAAACCACCAACCTGTCGCAAGTCACTGACAAATTTTATCACATAATGTTGTATCAAGTACACCTCGTCTGAGTGGAATTCGAACTCACAGCATTAGTGGTGATAGATATAGCACTGATTGCATAGAAACTATAGTCCGTTTGACTTCTATAAATCTTCAGAAAAAAATTCTTAAAAATCCAGTTTTTAAATCAACATTTTTTTTCTAGATGTTTATTAATATATGATATATACGAACTCTGACAATTAATTTCAAAATTTTTGGTCCATTATTAAAAAAGTTACCCATTAGATCTCTATGTTAATTATATTTTCTGAAGTGTAAAAATCTGGTAGGAGTGAGTACAAATAACAGACTGTACCATGTGATATTTAAATATTAAAGGACATCAATAACAATAGACTATCAACTTAAGTATAGGAGAATGTGGGAGTAACTCTCCATTCCTTAAAAATAATGGAGCCGAGGCCCATTGTTTTTAAAATCCACCCATTGTACTTTATTAATTTGATTAATTATTAATCTTGAAACAAAAAAAGTCTGTGTATAGTATCTAAAGTACAAAGTATTAAATTGTTTGCCCCTTGTGGGACCTTAAAAGTACAAAGAGAACAATAACTCTCCATTCCTTAAAAATAATGGAGAGTTTTGACAATAGATTTACATCACAGGTGGATTTTAATGGTCAGTTAATGAGTAGCCTTTTAATATTTAAATGTCCTATGTCACATGGTACAATGAAATATACATTGAAAGCACATGTCTGTTATTTTGTTTTGAAGGTTGAGCTTTAACAATATTTGTACTCATTCCATCCAGATTTTTACACTTTAGTAAATATAATTAACATAGAGACCTAATGGGTAACTTTTTTAATAATGGACCAACAATTTTGAAATTAATTGTCAGAGTTCATATATATCATATATTAATATACCTCTAGAAAAAAAATTGTTGATTTGAAAACTGGAATTTTAAGAATTTTTTTCTGAAGATTTATAGAAGTCAAACCGACTATACCATATGATCACGACCACGACCAGGATCATGACCAGGACGGCCTCCTTAAATAAAATCAATAATTTTGTAATTAATTTATATGTTACCTGGTACAGGTAGCTCAATTATCAAAAACATTATCTCCCAAATATTGAGGTCCTTCCAATTTGTACTAAGGTTTGGCTAAAGCTTGTGATATGCCCCCAATGTAGGCATCTCAGCTATGCATTTATTTTTGCATTTCTCTGATAATAAATGGAAAAAAAGTAAGCAAACTTTCGATTATTATAATTTTTCTATATTTAGAGCCCAAGTCAGTCATTTCTTTATGAAAAAGAAATTCTTCAGATATTTAATTATCTTTTCAAGGTATCATTATCAGTTCAAATTGCTTAATTAACTTTTCATGGTTTAATTAAATATTATCAGCAATAATATGATTGTACTAAATAAATCTTTTTTTAAGTACTTAAAATGTCCAGATGAAATGTGAAAAAAAGACAGATTCCAGATGAAATGTGAATCTAAACATGTTTGAATGATTAGAAATTGAAATATTTTTTTAATTACAAGTCATTAATGATTATAATCCATACAAACCAGACCAAAACAAGGGGACTGAAAGCACAAACTTTAACAGATGAAAAAAATGACTATAGGATTTGATTTGATTTGATTGGTTTGGTTTGATTTGGTGGTGTTTTAACACCACTTTCAACAATATTTCAGTTATATCGTGGCGGTCAGTTTTATTGGTGGAGGAAACCAGAGTACCCGGAGAAACCACCGACCTGTCGCAAGTCACTGATTAACTTTATCACATAATGTTGTATCAAGTACACCTCGCCATGAACAGGGTTCGAACTCAGAACTTTAGTGGTAATAGGCACTGATTGCACAGGTAGTTGTAAATCCAACTACCATATGATCACGGCCAAGACGGTCCTAATATAGGCTTTGAAGCTTCAGTGTTGCTTTGTATGCCAAACTTTCACACATGATAGAAATTGTGTTCCAATTTTTTAAATATAATTATTCAAATGTATGCATTTCGGTTTCGGTTGATGTTGAAATTTAGAATTACCCTGTTTGTGCAGATTTATAGTGAAACATCTTTCCCATTCTTACTTTAGCTATCAGATAGAAATACTCTTTGATTTTACAATAGTCATAAAGTTGTTGAACTTAATTGAAATGTGTTTTTTTTTTCTTTGCAGGTAAGAAAACTTTTGATAATATTTGCAGGAAGGTTCTAGAACTGAATGTATATCGGTAGTGTAAGTTTTATTTCTTTAGCAATAAATTTTGTTGTGAACATGAACATGAGTGGTGGGTGTTGATTTTTATGCATACTGAGTAATAAAATTAATATTTGTAAAGCTTGTCCCATGTATGGAGGTGGGGTGCTTCACCAAAATGGCTTAGTGACTACGGTCATTGACTGACCTCAACCCTAACACCACTGGCATGAGTTGGTGCCCAGAAACCCACCTCAGGTGTTGTGACATCTTTACCCATTTACAGGGATTTCACCAATCAGTAAATTATAACTGTACCTCCCACATAAACCTGGTACTAGTCGTGAACAATCTAAAAAATTGCTGAAAGTCATGATGAACACCATTAATCATAACTCTATAACCAGGTGAGCCTCTTGTTCATATTATATTTTTTTGCAATATTACCTGTCATACATGATAGACACACTTTCATTATTCATTTTTCTCTAGTCCTGATATAAGCAGGGATGATTTTTTCTCAGTTATTTAACTGATTTCAGCTATATTCCTTTGGATAACAAATTATGAAAGTTGCAGGACAAGGTCAGAACAGGTCAAAAACACATTTTTGAAAGGAGGTTTCAGCTAATTTTCATTGATTTCTGTTGTTTTATTTTCTAACTAGAATCATCCCTGTACAGGGGCGTAGCCAGAATAATGGAGAAGTATAGGCACATGCTGTTCTCGGTGAGGGGTCTGGTGCTGCTCAAGGGGGTCCAAGGGACAAAGCTCCCGGAAGTTCACGGGTTGTACAACAGAAAGCGTGACGTTTTTGATCATTTTGGAAGTGCTTTTAACAACATGAAATTCAGATTATTTTGTCCCTTTTTGACAATACCACTACAGACTAACTAGAACTGTAACGTCCTTGACTACACAGACAGACCTCTCGCGGCCGGATGGATGGTCACCTTACTGAATACCCTTCGAAACTTTAATGCCGAAAGAAATAACAAGATACATGTCTGATAGAGGCTACTCTCTGAACTTTTAATCGTCATGAAATATTCATTGGTTTTTCACTTGTATAAGTTTATGAAATGTCCCCAAGAATCATATCCAAGTCAATTTGCACATGTCTGTGTATATGCATAAGTGATAAGTTGGACAGCCGTTCATCGCCAACAGTCGACCTTAAGTAGAATTTCATGCGTCTCATTGGACTGAAAGATCTCTCGCTTGTTGCCGATGACACCGGCATTGTCAGTAAGATACTGATGATGTTGTATATAGCCGGGTATAAGCCACGGTTTGTTGCATGTAGAACGTTGAATAGTCTCTCTGTCTTTCATCTACAAGAGTACATCTAATTTCCAACGCTCAATCTCATCCACAAAATCTACTTTTCTTGGTAAATCTCTCTGTTAGGTATTTAACAATCTATCAACTATTTCAGGTGTTATGTTTAGAAGACTTGCAGGGTTTAGATAAGATGTCCCCCCCCCCCCCCCCCCCAGAAAAAAACACCACTCCTCGTTGTTTGCTACTCGCTTTGATATCTCCTCCACTAAATGAACCAAGGTTTCCAAGAAGACATGGTATAGGGATATTTTCCAGTAGTCAGATGGGTTGTCTACAGGATAATTCGCTCTGAACATTTATATTATATACAGTTTAGATTTAAACATGGAACATATCTACATGTGTATTCCAGTAAGAAAGTGGAGCATTGATTTAAAAATAATTGTCAAATGTATGTATAGGCACGTGCCTACTTGAGCCTTACGTAGCTACGCCACTGCTGTATAAGTAGATATAAGAATGAAATGACATTATTTTTTTGTATAGTACATAACACGATATTTGTTGATAATACTTGATAATCGTCTTTCAATAGAATTGTCACAACAATTTCTACTTCTTCCTATCATTAATTGGGGTATCGGTGAAAGTTTTCTTGCTGACAAGCACATTTCTGGTATCATAAACCACAGCTGATCTATAATTGGAAATAATACATGATTTAAAGAGAGAAATGAGATTTTCACCAGGGGTTCCAGTAAAACATAAATAGTATCAGCGTCGTTTAAGTTGTTATTTTGTTTATGTATAGATGTTGTTTTGGATATAGAGTCTGTTTTCTGGTGGCAATCATTGAATTATGGCTATCAACGTGATGGAGGATTCAGAGAAAAGCCAATTTCTTTTACCTATTTTTCTAATAAGTATAACTTTCCACTAAATTTGTATTTAAAGTAAATATGAATTGGAATATTCCAGTCTTTCGTAAGTTAGTGCACAGACACGGAATAATTCACCATATATTTACAAATACATACATGTAATTCCATTCATTCATAATATCAGTGATACACTAAATGACAGTCCTGGATCAATATCTTGATATCTATTAAGTTTAGGGTTGTTTAATGCCTCTTTCATTTTCATTGGTGACTGAAACTTTAATGTCTGGAGAAATTGACAACAAGAGACAATGACAGAAAGACAACAGATGCCAAGTGATATTAAAAGCTGGCTTGGTCTTTGTTATTAGTTTGTCAATGGCTGATAAGAGTTGTGTGGTTGTCTTATAGTACTGTGTATCTTCCTTCAATAAAACTGACTAATAATTAAACTGTAATAATATTGTTGTAAATGACATTAAGCACCCATAATCATTGTTTACAGTTTTGGCAATTAGTTTTTAAGTACAGGGGGAAAGTCAAAATCTTCATTATTTCACAGGTTCCTCAAAAGAGAGACAACTCCAGTCTAATTTAACATCTTCTAATATTTGTAAATAAAACAGAGTAATCTCCCTTGTAATGAATGAATCTGAGTTGTTTCCCCTTTGTACACATTTGATATTTATCTTAATGTCAGATAGGGTCTTTAGCTCACCTTTCCAGTAGGGTCATGTCATGTGAACATTTCCCTCACATGCATTCTGACAATTCAGGATTGTCAATAAAATTTCATATTTTGAAATAATCCTCTGCAACCACTGAACCATTTTGTATTTGTTTATTTCATTTATAATATGGGTACTTTTTAGATTTATTATAGTTCCAAGAGGACCAATACTGGTCCGAATCAAATTCTTGAATTTATTTTTATATAGTTCTTAAAAAAACTGAAAAATTTACTGGTCCGAACAAAGTTTTACTGGTTTTGGGCCTGAGGACTGGTTGATCGTATAGTAAAAGCATATTTTTAGTTTTATAAATGAACTAGTTTATAGCCAGGAGAGCAATGGAGGATGACATGAAGGACTATTTGTAATATGGAAACTCAGATTGGTATAAATGAAAGTTCCCATGAGTCTGTGATGTTAAAATATAGAACCAGCACAGTTGAAAAGTAATAGTGTTTGACATAAGGCATCATTTAGGCTGGCAAAATGAAAATCCTAAGGTTTATGGGGTTTAACTCCAGAGAACTTGAAACATACCAATTGTTATGGCTGTTGGTGTAGCAGATACTTTGCTTTCCTCATCATATAAATACCTGTCATGATTTAACTGAAATATTGTTAAAGATTTGATAAAGCACATCCAAAGTATGATAGAATGATTATTATGAAACAGGCACTCCATAGAAAAGGTCACAACTACTGGAAATAGAAATTTATGTAGTAATGTAAACTAAACATGTGTATGGCCCCTCAAATTTTCTTTTTATTCAAATTCTTGTCAATATAAATTATGTTTTCTAAAGGTTAAAATAAAAAATAACATTTGATTGAGTTCAGTAATCTAAGTTGTATAATAAAGATTCCTGTGTTTACGATTTCTTCCAGCGTTGAAACTACCAGGAAATACAGTGTTTATACATTTTTAATTTAGTCCAATTTTGTAGGAATTTGGGGTGAAATTAATAAACAATAAAGTTTTGGTAATTTTACTGCTTGTCAGTAGAAGGATATATGATGGTATTTATTTCCCCTCATTATAAAGCATATTACAAAATTATGACTAGTTCCCTGCATTTTAGATATTACCAAACATTAATTATTGCTGCAAGAGTTCATATTTTTTAGGAAAAATTGTATAAAAATGCTCAATTGTCTTGAAGACAGGCGTAAAGATGCTCAATTTGTCATATTGTATAAACTAGTAAGGGAAAAACAGCTATTTCTAAAAAAGACAGACTTAAGTCATCCTTGATACACTTTCGCTCGTTCCTCGTCTTTCATTATTCCTCCCTGTAAGACTAAAAAAAAGACAAGAATCTTTTCCCGCCTACGATATCTGATTGGAACCAGCTGACAAGATGTATAGTTTTGAGTCTTTTGGTTGAAATATTCAAGATATTCAAGATATCTCATCTATCAAATAATAATGTATGAAACATGTAAATAGTTATAGTATTTTTCAATTGTTTTTTGTAAGCTCTGATATAATAATCAACTTGTTGAAGGTGGTCAGTATTTGTTAAAAGAAGTTTCAAAATTATAACTGTTTTGCCAAATTTTTTTCACTTTCTTTATAAAGAATTTCACCAAAAGTGTTTTTTAAAAAGCAGAAAGATATATCATATAATAATAGTCTATGGGCAATAAATGATTTACTTAAATATATATTCTTTGTTTGATTGCAAAATTTGTAGTATTTTTGTGTGTTGTGGAAATAAAGTCTATTAATAAGAATTAATCTGAATTAAATGCCAGTAAGATTTGTCAATGGAAGTAAGCGTCTGTTGTCTGTGACAATGTCCTGTTCATAACATACATATACTTGCTGACATATCCAAATAAGCTTTTAACACAGGAAAGGGTGCATTGTGTTGGATTGACTGGACGAACATGACATTGTGATGTCAAAGTATTAACAGCTGATCAGATTGAAATATTTATTTATTGATTATTTAATTTAGTGGATAAAATTGTTCTGATGTTTTAAGCAGAAATCAATTATATTTTTTGTAAATAATAGTTAGTGATAGGTTTTAATGATAGATGACTACATTTACCATACAATTAATTTTTTTTTTCTGAAAATTAGGATAAAGAATTTATGTAACGCATCCATGCATCATTTATGTGATTTTTTTTTATTTCATTGTTAAATGACAAATTGGAAATGATAATTTCTATTAATTAAAATGTGCTTCAAATAGATAAGAGGCAATATTTGTGTTAAAGAAACAAGATTTGATTTATTGAAATAGCTGGAATTTATATATTGTTAAAACTTTGTTATTTTGAACTCAGATAAGCTTTTTCTGTGGATAACACAATGGTGGGATTATTTAACTTTTAGATTATTTCAGGGCTGTTATGTTAGTGATCTTATGTTAGTTGGATTTTAACTACCTATGCAATCGGTGCCTATCACCACTTAAATTGTGAATTTGAATCCTGTTCAGGCAAAGTGTACGTGATACAACATTATGTGATAAAGTTTGTCAGTTTTTTTTTCAGGTACTCCTATATCTTCCACCAATAAAACTGTCTGCCAAGATATACGTTAAACACCATAAGTCTAACCCTAACCTTTAGATTATTTCATGGAATGAAAAAGCATTAATCTCTTCTACTACGTCACAACAACAGTTCAACTGTTAAAGAAATAGGTTTTGTGAGTTTGATTTCCTTTCATAGTAATGTGTATTTTATACAACTGTATGTGCTTAGTTTGTAAGGGTCTTGTGTTTTTCACTTGGGAGTCATTGTGTGTCAGTGAGTGAATGGTTGTTGTTTTACATCAAGCGAGTAATCTTTCAGCTATGCCATATAGCGAGAGCTAGAATTTGATTAGATGATGATGATGTCAACTGGTTTGTTAGTACCAGGGCTTAAGCCAATGATCTACCAGATTTGAAGCGAGCGTTCTAACCATTTCACCACAGGCATTTTCACGACAGCTGTATATAGAATGAAATTGAGCATTATTCTGTTATTTAAATTAAAGTTTCCACAATTAGACTCCAGGGTATATTGTTTCCAAATCTGAAACAGCAGTGTGATATGAATATTCATTGATTGAGTGCAAGTCCTGTGGGATCAAAATTTAGCATATGAAATGATATGTAATAGTTGTATATCTTCTTTACCAGGCTAGCGATTTTGAGACTCATGTTGCCTCTTGTTTTTGTCTACTTGCTGTAATTGTTCATTTGATACACTGTAGAAGACCTTTCCTGTCAATGGCAGTATAGGTCTAAACCAAATTTTAAGCGGGGTAATGGTGTTTAATGCCACTTTCAACAATATTTCAGTTATATCGTAGTGGTAATTTTAAACAGGAAATAATACTTATTTGTCAGTTGAAACTATTTTCAATTTAATGGTTTTGCAAAGTCTATTATATCAAGCTAAGCAGTAGTAATTGAGTGCTTAAACACTTACGTCTTATAAAAAAGATATTGTATATTGTGAAACGCTTAATTGAAAGGAAACCCTGTTTTCTTTGGAAATAGTTCAGAATAAGCACAGTCATCAGATTGTGAAAATAAAAAGTGTAATTCTTAGGGTTTCATGATAATTAAGAAAATAGACGGCCAATTGCTTGTAGGAATGTTGTATACTTTCCAAACGTGTTGTTATTATTGTTTTGTATAATGAAAAACAAATAAAGTTTGTCTGGATTAAGAATGATACCAGCTACTAGACATTAGCTAGCATTACTGACCTAGATTATATAAAATATCATAGGAAAATTGTAGAATGAACACCTGATGCCCCACTGTTGTAACAACCAGGAGAGACAGAGCGAACAGTGTTTCAATTGTTGGTCTGTGGAAATTTGTTTATCAATACCAGCACTAGCAGGCTTTTCAGGCCTTTTTACCCTCTTAAAATGGTAATTGGTACCTCTTAATTTCAAAGAATTGCATAACATATTCATGAAAATTTTTCAAATTTTAAGGAAAAGTACTGCCTGTAAACAGTAAAGTACACTAGAAAAATATTGAAAGTACTGCACTAGGCTCACTTTCAAGTTTTCATGCTTTATGATGTCATGAAGCTTTCTGAAGATTAATATGCATATCTACAATTCTATAATATTTGAATTGAAAAAGGGTCATGAGTCTTAGATTTCATGAATCACTGACTTCATTTATTGTTGTCTTCTTTGTAGAAGTGTTTATGATATCAGCATGAAACATTGTACATATGATGTACAATAGTCATATTCAAAATTATTTGTGTAGCCATCAATTTTATTGTTCATTGACTATTTATCTCAAGTTTCTAATTTTTGTAGGTAGCATGTCAGGTTATTTTTTCTTGTCAAGATTTTATTGTATAAGTATAAATCCATGGTATCATCTTGAAATTTTGGGAAAGGATAGATATGCATGACTGCTCTAGATCTGCAGCAAGGGATCCAGTGGCATTGATTTTATGGTTCATATATTTCCATGTAATTTTCCATGATATAGGAAACACTATTTTGTCAAAGTATATGTCATGTATATATGTGTTAAGAGTATCTATTTTGTCTTTGTTTCTACGATATTTCTATTAGATTTTAGAACTGTTCTGATAGTGGGGTATTTTTGGTTTTTTGGTTTTTCATTTTACTTACATAAGAATACTGTTAGTTGATTTCAGTTTAATAAGACAGCTCTTGATGTTTACTTTTCATTTACAGTAATAGAATTACTAATGGTGTCATCACATGACTTTTTTGAAGGTCTCCTTGCCATAGACATCCATAAAATGTATGTGGTCCTATATTTCATGGTTAGCTGACTTTGACAAGTTACATTTGGAGTTATTTTTTTCCCCACCACAATGTAATTGAAATATTGTTGAAATTGGTGTTAAACACTGTAAATCCCCCCTGCCTCCTCCACCCCACCCCCCTCATTCATATGCAAGAATGTTTGTGAAATCCATTTCCACCTAATGGCAAGGTGTTCTCAATACAATAAATTGTGGTAGCTAAAAATGGTGCATGGTATTGTTACGCATTCCACAATTCTACCTTATCCTGTAATTTTCATGGTTCAATGTGCTGGATTTGTCATACAATATGTACTTTGAACTAGTGATATCCATATTTTTTCTTTGTACATTTTTTAGTTATATACTGTTATTCTGGCTTGTCTTCATCTGGTTCCCAAAACTCTTTCTATTCAAAAGACTTAATTATTACAGAATATTGATTCAGGGAAAATTATTTGTCCAGATAAATGCATGTTTGTATCAATATTTTGATGAGAAACATTCTTTGCCTCCTGAGTCTTTTAAGGTCAGGGTTATAAGTTCTTTTTTTCAAACATTTACCATGGCAAAGATTTAATCTAGTGTGGAAAAAAAAAGGTAATGTTGAGTATCACCTTTGAAAGCTGTTTTTGTAAGAAAGCTTGATATAACATGTAAAATGCCAACTTTCTAGTAAATAAATATGTAATCTTGATTTAAAAAATTTGTAAACACTTGTACATGCTTATTAAATGAAACAAGAAAACACCCTTGATGTTATCTTATATACAAACCCTATCAAGAGTCTTCTAATTTAGATAATTTTCAGTTCAGAAACAAAATACATTTGAGATGAAAATCAAAAGATTTAATCTTAAGTAAGTGAAAGATAATTTCTGCAGTTTTCACCTCATCAGGACTATAGAGGTTGAATGCTAGACAGATATAAGCATGGACCAGATTGTTGGATGCTAGACAGATACAAGCATGGACCAGATTATACATTATCCTTTACAAATCTTTACAACGATGTTAGATGTTACTCCATGGGTCCTGGATCTGTTTTCTTCCTCATTGACGCTGATGGCAGTATATTTTATAACGCAGAACCAAAAGATAAAAAATATATTGAAGGAATCTTCTCCGATAAGAAGTTGCACTTCTTTACATCTGTTTTTTTTTTTTTATCTTTTTATGACTTTTGTTATCAGAACCTAGTATATATATGAAGCAGCATTTAACAAATAGAACTGCCTATGTTTCCTGTAGTTTAGATATTACTATGGCTTCTCCACTGGAATTTTAGTCAATTGCTGTCAAATTCTGACATTTCTGATAAAAATGGACAGTTTCATTAAGATATTTATTATTTTATTTGATGTATGAAGTGCTGAAATCATCTTAAGTAATTTTGCCCTTTCCATTTTTATCCCTTATCACTAGTTTATGGGTATATAGCCCTTTCTTCGAACTTATTATTCTAAGTGAACTTTCCTTTCTCCAGCAACTGACCAATGTCTTGACCTTCTTTTTCCTCCTCAACAAGAATTTTATAGAATGAACCAATAAAAACTGACCATTTTATTATTTTATTTGACATCTCAAGGACCAAATATGTTTCATTGTAAACAAAAAAATATGTCTGCAAAGTTTAATACATGTTATTTCTGTGATTTTTTTTATCAGCAAAAGAGATTGATTGATTGATTGGTGTTTAATGCCAACTTTAGCAATATAGGCTTTATTAAGTATTAACCGGTGAAAAAATGTATACAAAAAGATTCTTATAATGTAGATGGTACCAATAAAATTATCTGTAAATTCAGTGATTCCATTTTTATTTTGAATTCAAATATGTTTAGTGATTGGTAAGCCTTTCACTTGTATATGATAGTACAAAGACATAATCTTGAGTATACAAAATGTCAGGATATAATTGTTTTACATGTCCTAAATTATCACAATTATATGAGAAAGAAACTTTTGTTTCTTCAAACTGCATGAGCAAATAAAAAATTGTTGAAAAATATTTGAAATATTTTGAATAGACAGTTTAAGGTGAGTTATAAAGTACGAAGGGCAAAACTAACAGTTCTTATTAGGACTGTGTACAGTTTGAATTAAATGGGACAAGGAGTTATAAATAGCTGTGGGTGGAGCAAACATTCAGAGATAACCCTGGTAAAAATAATGAACAGCATTATTTTGACCGTAGTTATCTCAAGGAGGAAAAATCAACGATACATAGTTTCACAGTTACATTTGGAGCAAAATATTTGATAGGCCTGGTCACTATGGTTCCTCCCTACGAAACTTTCAGTCTAAAAACTACAAAAATCACTTCGAAAATTCAAATTTCTGAGATATACGTTGGTCATGTGACATACAGGTTCATAAATATGCTGTTCATATCAAATGGGATTTTTGTTTATCATTCTATTAATAACACAATACCTTGAGTGATCTGATGACAAATTTTTTCGGTAGGCATTACCGTCATTGAAGGAAATAAGACTTTCTAAATAATTTTCCATCGGCAGCAGCCATGTGGGTTTACATTGACAACTGCACGATCTCTGTTTCGTTTTAAAAAAGGAATGCAACTCTAAAACCTTGAGCGGTTATTAACATTATATTGCCCGCTGGCATTATCATATTAATGACTGGTGGATTTCTTTAATGCATGACACATGATCATGTCTACACCAATGAAAAAGTTGAATTTAGAACTGATATGAAATAACAAACTTTATCCCATAATGTTGTAATTTCTGCAGTCCACTCGGTTGTGGGTGAGATTCAAACTCTCAAATGGTACTTGTGATTGTCACTGATTGCATTGGTAGATAAAAATCTTGTTTACCGATTGCCTATGTCATTTCAAGAAAAATATTATGTAGTAGAGTACATTTTGGATAGCCTACAATGTCATGTGGTACTAAATTCCAGCAATTTATTAAATTTACAGGTATTTAGCCATGGTTGTTAAGTCTCATGGTTAGGTAATGTGATAACTGTTTATACCTGGATTACAATAGATATTCTGCTTCAGCATATTAACACATTTCACATGATATGGACAAATCCCTGATGAACTCCTTAGTTCTTGAATATTGAAAGGTATCAATAAACCTTCATTAATGGGTCATTGGTTCAATAGGTCATCAGCATTGTAAGGGAAACCATCCAAGGTGATAATATTAATTATTCTTTACTTCATAACTAAGATTTGCTTTCCATTGCAGATTATTCCCAATGGTTCTGGATTTTTTTCTTCTTTGAAGTGTTTTTTCTTCTAATAATAACAGCCTTGTGAACTTCACATAAACTTTCTCTTAATCTCTAAAACACAAAAACCTTGGAAAATGAGAAATGGTTATTGAAAAAAATGAATGAAGACAAGTACATTATATGGCAGATTTTTTTTTATCTAGCATCCTTCAGCAGGTCTTTGATTCAAGTGAATCATATAGTGTTAGACAGTTTGTCCATCATCAGAATGTTTTACTACGGGTCATATACATAGATACAAGGATAGATTGTCTTATCATTTTATGTTTTCATCTTGAATCACAAATTTTTGTAATCATTTGATTGTTTTATCATTCTGTTGTTTTCTCCTCATGTGTACATTTATATTTGTAATCATTTGATTGTTTTATCATTCTGTTGTTTTCTCCTCATGTGTACATTTATATTTGTAATCATTTGATTGTTTTATCATTCTGTTGTTTTCTCCTCATGTGTACATTTATATTTGTAATCAT
This sequence comes from Bathymodiolus septemdierum, assembly GCA_963383655.1. Taxonomy (NCBI): domain Eukaryota; kingdom Metazoa; phylum Mollusca; class Bivalvia; order Mytilida; family Modiolidae; genus Bathymodiolus; species Bathymodiolus septemdierum. The sequence continues at coordinate 42,681,454 of OY726519.1, forward strand.
TTGATTGTTTTATCATTCTGTTGTTTTCTCCTCATGTGTACATTTATATTTGTAATCATTTGATTGTTTTATCATTCTGTTGTTTTCTCCTCATGTGTACATTTATATTTGTAATCATTTGATTGTTTTATCATTCTGTTGTTTTCTCCTCATGTGTACATTTATATTTGTAATCATTTGATTGTTTTATCATTCTGTTGTTTTCTCCTCATGTGTACATTTATATTTGTAATCATTTGATTGTTTTATCATTCTGTTGTTTTCTCCTCATGTGTACATTTATATTTGTAATCATTTGATTGTTTTATCATTCTGTTGTTTTCTCCTCATGTGTACATTTATATTTGTAATCATTTGATTGTTTTATCATTCTGTTGTTTTCTCCTCATGTGTACATTTATATTTGTAATCATTTGATTGTTTTATCATTCTGTTGTTTTCTCCTCATGTGTACATTTATATTTGTAATCATTTGATTGTTTTATCATTCTGTTGTTTTCTCCTCATGTGTACATTTATATTTGTAATCATTTGATTGTTTTATCATTCTGTTGTTTTCTCCTCATGTGTACATTTATATTTGTAATCATTTGATTGTTTTATCATTCTGTTGTTTTCTCCTCATGTGTACATTTATATTTGTAATCATTTGATTGTTTTATCATTCTGTTGTTTTCTCCTCATGTGTACATTTATATTTGTAATCATTTGATTGTTTTATCATTCTGTTGTTTTCTCCTCATGTGTACATTTATATTTGTAATCATTTGATTGTTTTATCATTCTGTTGTTTTCTCCTCATGTGTACATTTATATTTGTAATCATTTGATTGTTTTATCATTCTGTTGTTTTCTCCTCATGTGTACATTTATATTTGTGATAGTTTGATTGTCTTATCATGTATTTTTGTTTTTCATCATGACCCTGACGTACATTTTTTTCTGGTCATTTCCCAAATGAGTTGTAAGAATTGTTGTTGTGTTGATACAAACAGATTCTCTTCTATATCACTGAATATCCTATGCCTGGCTTTAAAACAAAATATACAACAAAATCTGTCAGAACAAATTTTTATTTTGTTCAGAATAAAGAGAAGGTGTTTAAATACTGTATGGCTTCAATTTCTATCTATCTGATGTGTCTTGCCAAATAATATAAGGTCCAACATCCTATGTTAATTAGATTGCATTAATTGGTAAAGATTTCAGATACTGGGATGACCCAGCAAGTTTGATGTTTTGCGAAAACATAATTCCAGTTTATTCATGGTTCTTTTCCATGTATATACCGGGCAATTTATTTAGGGAACATTTATAGTGAATTATTAAATTTGAAGAAGAAACTTTGTGTAAAAAAAATGTTCAGATCATATTGAAATTATATTTTTGTTTCTTAGAAAATTTATGTTTGTAAGAGAAGTGGTTCATATGCTTATGATTGGTAATATTTTTGACCATTACTATTTTACATTTTATTTTTCAATTAATTAAAAAATTTAATTTCTAACCACAAAAATAGAATTAAAAAACACACAAAAAACATGTGTTTTTCAGTGATCAGTTTAGTTATCATACTTGTAACATCAAAGGGTAGGGATTATTTTGGACATTTATTGGAAGGACTTAATTTGTAAAAGTTGTCTTAAACTAAACAAGAGTTGTGTCTACCAGGTACCCCGTAAGCTAAAGACAGGAATGCAAATCTTGGTATATTTTGAGGAAGAATTTATAGTTTTCTATTCCTGACTTTTATCTTCTTCAAAGTTAACATTGTTGCAATTTGATTGATTGGTGAGTGTAATTTTGTGTCGGGATTTAATAAAAAAAAAAAAAATGTGTAAAATGCCTTGGTGGTTTTCATCGAATTTTGTTCTTCCTATCTGACAATCCATTGATCATTTTGTTTGATATTAATGAGACCAGGCATAAATGAAAACGTTGCATGATTTTATCTTACCAGATTTCAATAAATGGTAGGTAAATGACGTATGTTTGTTATGATGATAGTAATACTTTTGATGCATACTATTCTTGTTTATTTGTTTTTGTTGATATTTATATTGAAATGAATGACGCTACTCTTTAATTATTACATTTTTATTGCATTGATTTGTTATTAAACAGTTGAGTCAAAATCACAGCATAAATTTTTAATGTTAGAATATTGGAAATCTATTTTTGAGACAATTAAACACAAGTTTCAATAATCTCAGACTTGCTGAATTATTGGTTCTGGACAAACGAATTTGGTTTAATATAAGAAGATTTTGATGTTGCATCAGCAGGGCGTCTCCAAGCTGACAGTGCTGGAACTCGTTGGATAGTGACTGATTCCGTTACTTAATAACCAATTCTGAACATGCGTTTTGCGTTGAAGTGTGTCGTAGCGGCAGAGTATTAACTTTTTAAAGGTCATTTTGAAGGTTTTGTTGAACATCGTATAAATAATTGGGTTGATTGTACTTGATAAATAACCAAACCATACAAATGTTGTTATTAAAGTCGAACTAAAGTAGCACTCCTCACATAATGCTGATGTAATGTTAACAATAAAAAATGGCGCCCAGCAGACGACAAATATAATGAATACTATTCCTATCACTTTAGATGCCTTTTGTTCTGTGTGGACATCATCTGTCTTTATGCTAGCTGCTTTAAGTTCAAGTTGATGTTTTTTAATTAGTCTAGATAACGCTGATGGACTACTGGGTGACGGTGGTTTTTTAACCCACTGATTATGATGGCTTAAAACTTCCTGTGAATGGTACATCGAACGATCATTTTCGGGCGATGTATCACCTGGATGAAGAAATGTATTCTTGTGAATCGGAAATGTTAAGCTGGAACGAAGTCTAGGTTTCCTGGAAATCATTGGTGTAAACTGACCTTCTGCATTTTCTACTACACTACCATTTGGCGTAGTCAGTTTTGATTGAAATCTCACATATGGACGGCGGCGAATTGGTTTTCGACTTAAAGATCTCCTGATCATAAGCTTTCCTTTGTGCTTTCCATTCTGACATTTTTTAGCCTGTTTGATAAGCAGATATACAGTTAAGCTATATGATAAAATCATAATGAAGAGAGGAATGAAAAATGCACAAATTGATCCATATATCATAAAATGCTTGTTGCTCAATACACAATAGTTACCAATTAAAACATTGGACTGATCTATAAATCCAAGAATCGTGATTGGACTAGAGATCGTGATAGAAATTACCCACACAATGATTATTTTTAATATCACAACTGTTTTTGATTTGTTTCGGTTTGTAAGAGGTGCTCTAATAGCCATGAATCTTTCCAGTGAAATTGTACATAGGTGAAGAATTGAAGATGTACACATGAACACATCGGCAGTCACATAAAAATCACATAGTACTGGTCCAAATAACCATTGTCCTGCAATTAAAAAAAAAACACGTTAGAATTCAAGTATTTAGTTTGAAACTTTATGCCTAAACAAAGTAACTAGTCCCATAAACCAGAAACTATTTATATCATATAACCCAAAGGTCATGTTAACTTTTACCATCAGGTGGCATACATTGCATCATCTAGTAACACCTACCCAAGGTGTTTGTTATATCTGTCAAGGTTTTTGTTCCTCAGTAAGGTTGGTGTAATCAAGATATAGCTGAAAAATTGCTGAGTGACAGTAATATCAGGAACCCAACATAAAAACATATTCTACAATTTATTGCGTTTTTCTTCTCTTATTTTTGTGAACCCGCCCCATTAGATCCCCTTTAGAGCTCTATTGTGTATATTTAAGTGATGATCACTCAATCCATGTATCTTATGTTATCAGAATGAAGTATTTTAGGTAGTTTTCTGACTTTGATGTCAAATTCAGATCCACATTTGTTCATTTATACCAGATCTTAAGATCTGATTGTCAAAGCAAACCACTGAAGTCTTTTATTACAGACTAATTTATCTTTTACCATAAGGAATAAGATATCTAGTAGACACAATAGATTGTACAGAATGTGTTTGACATTAAAAAAAAAAGAAATTTCTAAGAACTGTGAACTTTGACCTTTTATTTTTATCACGACCGACTAGTATTTCTTAAGAGTAGTGTACCATGCATGCATCCTGTTATCAATTAAGGACAACCAATGAAATCGTATTTTAATATAAAAAGAAATTGATTATGGACATAAGTGATTTACCTACAATTTTTAGCCATCAAGTTTTTTAAAGTACTGTTTGTTGTATCGGAACATGCCTATGCTAATCGCTTTCATGTTAAAAGTTTCCGCAGTAATGACAATTTTATGTTCTTTCTTAAATATTGCAATTTCTTTTAAAGTTGTTGATACAGTTTAAAAATAAAGTAGAGCAGATGATATAAAAAGATTTAGTAGAAATTTTTACAAGACTTAAAAGAAACATTCTGCACTTGAACGAATTGTGTTGTTGCATGTTCAAATCTATATAAATTTAATATTTGACAAAGTGTTTTTTTTTTTTAAATAAATGGAAGTAAAATGAGTTAGAAAACGAGGTTTTCTGTGATTAATTTCACTCGTCAGTTGATATACCAATGGTGTAGAACCATTTTAAAATATATTGTTTTTAATCTTTTGTTTATATTGATGTTAATTTAAACAACTGCAATAATGATCAAAGTACTATTTAAATTCAGTTGTGTTTTTAATCAGTGGTATATTTATGTATTTGCTAACGTAAATGTCACCTCCTGCATGTAATTAATATTTTTCCTTTTGGAGTTTGTTGAATTGAGAAAAAAAATTGATGTAATAGTGCATTTTCATTAGGTGCACATCTAAATGGTTTTCCATTGCATAAATTTATTAAAAGGTGCCTTTCAGACATTCAGATGTAATCCTATTCCTGCACTGAAACATCGATTAAATATAAAACTGTTAAATATTTTTTTTTTAAGAAATATTGTATGCATTTTGAATGTTTTTTTTGAAGGTGGAAGGTATTGAATGCGAAAGTGGTTAAAACCTGCTGGTGGTTGCATGCAAAGGTTACGGAGGGTCAATACCCACAAACAAAACAATTGTTAATTGAGTCTCAGTTGACACAAGTCTAATGAGCGAGTATAAAACACAATGCTGCAGAAATAATCATTATAAAAACTTCAAATACAAACATCAAATAAATAGCATTATGAAGGAAACAGGCTTAGTCTCAAGTTTTGATGTGCATGGGTGTTAGTAGAATTAGCTAGGAGTATAGGCTAGTTAATTGCCCAGAGGATATATATTGTTAGATTTTATCGTTCTAGATACTGCTTTTTATTGCCAGCTCCTTAATTTTTGTTACTTTTTTATATCAGACTACATGGAACATTTGTTTTAAAATCTCGGCACATTTCTCCACGGCTTCTTACGAATCCCAAGTAGGAAAGAGCACTGCACTCATTAGTGTTTTTGAGATAACATAGTTACATTGCTCCATTTATACAATGTTAAGTTTAGTACTTGTACCAGGGTAATAGGCATTTAACAACAGTCATGCCATTAAAAAGTTCATGGGCCTAGGTTACAAAGTGGTAAAGTTTGTTGACTTCTGATTACAAACCTTCCATGACGGACATGGGTTTGTTGTTCAATGCCCTCATCCAAGTGATAAAAACGTTTCCAGACACAGACACAAGATGGGGAGATATTCACAATTCTATTTATTATATCTTTCCACAGTTTCCTCTCTGAAAAAATTGCTGAAAGTGACGATAAACACTACATCAAATGAATGCAGAATTTGTATTTATTAAGTCTTATCTGAGATTTCTGTTTTACTTTGTTTTCTTTTTAAAAGGATTTTCAATGCTTTAGCTTGACCTCATTACTATTCAGGATTTAGAGAGCACGTGAAATCATAGAGAAACAAGAGATTTGTATTAATAACATCATAGTAGAATCTACCGGTACTTATTATCTTCTTATTATCGCTTTAAATTTGTTTCCTTCATTTTTGATACATTCCTCCATGTTTCATGCCGAGTGACGTGACTTGACGTTTATTCCTCATCAACTATTTATAGAAAATTGTGACATCATTATCATTAAATGATTAACATCATTAACATGCTGTGTTTAATTTGGTGATGATTTGTCTATATGACTTTCCAAACACCATTGATTTCGTTTACATATACATAAAGATAAAAATGTAGATGGTTTCTCCAATATTTAAGCTAAAATAGATTTATTTTTAGTTGTTATTTTGTTGGATAAGGATAATTTCATCACTTGTAATGTGAAGATAGCATGCTGTCTTCCTTTTTTAATATTAAGTGGATAAATTCTGTGGAAAGATCAAAGCTTTTTGTTTTGGTTGTGAGAGTTAATTTGGGAAGAAAAAAGAATAGGCTAAGTCTTTAATTTCAACCATTTTCAAGCAATAATGTAAAGTGAGATGATTTTGAATGATAATTGAGTTCCTGTACATTTTCACATGAGAACTTTGTCTATTGATACTTAAAACCTGGTCCCCATCCATTTGTTTTCACTCTAAATGCAGAAAAGTATTTCCAGAAATCTCCAATTTCTTATATATTTTGCAAACTTGACATCTTTATGTCTCCCCTTCGAACGAAGGGAGACATATTGTTTTAGTCTGATTTTTTCTTCCACTTCTTCTGCTTCTTTTTCCACTTCTTCTGTTTCTTCTCAGCGAAGCTTGTCCGGACCATACCTTTTTTGTCTTTCCAGATATAGGTCAATTATATTTGGTATGTGGGTGCATGACCATAAGGCGGTGTGTCACATACCGTAATGACCTTTGTGGGGCCTTGACCTTTGACCTCGAGGTCAAATAAAAAAAAATTAAATAATATTTTCTTGTCCGGGCCATATCATTTTTGTCTTTCGAGATAGGTCAATGATATTTGGTATGTGGGTGCATGACCATAAGGCAGTGTGTCGTGTACCATAATGACCTTCGTGGAACCTTGACCTTTGACCTCAAGGTCAAATACTTGTTTTTTGAATAGTATTCAACTCATAATGTGTAACTTATTGTTGTACAGATGGCCGCATTAAGGGGAGACATAAGTTTTAGGTATCTAAAACAGTTCTTCCTAGTTTTTTTCAAACGCCCTTGCATTACAGTCATAATGTTATAAGGAGTATTTTTATGCATATTCTGGAAAACAGCCAATCAGAACACTATATCCAATATATGAAATGTTCTGATTGGATGATTTTGGAGTAAGATTATTAATCTTGTACTCGAAAGTTTAATAACCTTAAGATTGAAAATAAGAATTAAAATAGCAATGGTTGACTCTACAACTGACCACAACAACAAGAACTATTCCTTTGTCAAACATTATAAATAACAAACAAAAAACAATATATTCTTAAAAGATGACAAAAGCAGGTGGGATGGGAATCTATGTAGAGTCACAATATATTAGTTTACTTTAGAATAAATACTAGAAGGCAATAAACATAATATTTAGTCATGAAAGAAATCTTATCATTATTTACGTGAATATGATGTACAATATGATGAGAATAAACAAGACAATCTCATTGGGTCATTGTTTTAGTAGGAAACAACTTTTTTCAGACTAGAAAATAATAATTTTAGATTTATTTCGGAAAGGAACTGAATGTGGATTTGAGAAATTTTCTGTTCCAGCAAATTGAAAAGCTGATAAAAAAATATGTCAAATCAATTTTTGTTGTTATCTTACTATAAGTTATTCTTGACTATATTTTGATCACATTGATATATTGTATATTAGAGCTTGTATAAAAAAAAGGGGGTTGTGGTGGTCATGATCATATAGTAGTTAGATTTACTACCTGTGCAATCAGTGCCTATCACCACTTCATCAGTGACTTGCAACATGTTGGCAGTTTTATCTGAGTACTCAGGTTTCCTCCACCAATAAAACTGATGCCACAATATAACTGAAATATTGTTGAAAGTGGCACTATATCCCTAACCCTAACTTATATTAGAAAATTGAGACTGAGAATATATTATGTCCAAATATGGGTGACTAAAAATAAAGAGAATAGTTCATTTTAGATCAAGAAAGGGAAATAAAACCATTTAAATTTTGATGAGTACTTTAATTTATTATTTTTTAATTGGAGTTGAATTATTGATCATTCACCTTTTTTGTTGTCCTATTAGTTGGTAATTCAGTTCCTCCTTGATTTTCAAAGATAAGTTTGACTCTTATACATATGTGTTGAACATGATACAGAGTTACAAAGTTAATGAATAACTCTTTGAATGTAATTACCATATTTTAATAACTTTAAAAAAAAAAATATGGTCTTTATTGAATTTTATGAAGAAATTGGTATTTGATGTTCAAATAATTATAGGTAAAATGTCTGGCATATAAATTAATGTTCTAGAAGATAAGAGCTAATTTAAAATTTGTATCTTCACTTCTGGATACAGTTTGGTGGGCAAATGTAAAACTCATGTTGTCACTTGCTGTTCAAATTGAGCAACTTGTACGAGATAATTGTTCATTGTATTGGATTTAATTATGTTTTTATTTCATATATTCAGGAAAAATATAATTCGACTAAAATCACATATCTCTATTTTTTTGTTTTGTTTAATGTTTTTGGTAATTTAGTGGATGTTGTACTTAATGTGACTGGCTTAAAAATAAGTTAAATAACCAACAAAATGGGTTCTAGGAGTTTGTTTATCGTCAATTTAAATTATGTGCTAAATCTTCAAAGACAGAATAGTAATCGAAGCAAAAAAATGGCAGAGCTCAATGTATACTTAGTGCAATAAACATTTCCTAAGAGATATCTGGAACTTAAATTACAAATTTATCACTAAAGATATTAGAAATACCAGTAAATTGATTGGATGGTATTATTGGTGTTTGAACACTATTTTCAAAATTATTTTGGCAAAATCAGAGCAGTCAATTTTATTGATGGAGAAAACCAGATTTGACAAATTTTCACTGCCAATCTGCTTCAAGTAACTGAGAAATGTTATCACATAGAGTTATATCATATACACCTCACCATTAATGGAATCCAACTCATAAGTTTTAGTGGTGATTAGTACTAATTATTTAGGTACCAGTAGATGATAATCCAATACAGCATGATGACGGCCATGGTGGCCCACCATGGGCCTCATCACCAATAAGGTCAATGAAAATAAGAGAAAGTGCTATTGGTGTTTAATGACACATTCAACAAAATTTCAGTTATACACATGGCAAACAGAATTATAGTTGGATGAAACATGAGTACCTGAAGAAAAGCACCGACCTGCAACATTGACAAACTTTTATCACATAAAGTTGTATCAAGTACACTTCACCACAGGTGGGGAATCAAAACATGCAATTTTATTGGTGATAGGCATTGATTGCATAGGTAGATATAAATCTAACTACCATACGGTCATGAACACAGGGAGCTTGCAAGTAAGAAGTAATTATAGACAATATTACCACAAATTAGGTGTAAAGCTGGCATCTTTAAATGTTTCTTAGATAATCTAAGAGAATATGGAATCCGGAATTTCTTTAGTCATTGGCTTATAAATTCTCAATTTGTTTTGAGATAGCATCACCACCCACTTTTGATTACACACAACAGTGTTTTTATTGAATAGTTTTGGAGGATCATGGTATAGTAAAGGGTCACTACCCTAAAAATATTGTCTGAAGATTAGAAAAAACAATTTGTAATGTATTAGTGGTGCTTAGTGAATTTACTTAAGCAGAAGGATATGATTTGATTATCACAACTATAATACATACATTTGTTTTCCTTGAATTTGCCTTGAACCCATACAGAATTGATTCACCAGACCATACAAAAAAAATCTCATCAGATGCTAAGAAATAAAAGACCATTTTGTTGATCTTTGGGAAATATCTCCAGGAAGTAATTGCCCTTTGGAAGAATGTTTGGTGGCACCTAAGACACTAAACTTATTAGTTACATGGAAGAATTTCATCATCATAGAAATTGATTGACTAAGGGCCAAGAAAAGTCATCCCCTCTTCAGAAAGTTTTATGATTTCAATCTGAAATGGAATAGTCAAGAATATAATGATAGAATGGGGGTCATTTTTGTATGGATCGCTTTATTTTTTTTAAGAAATTTCATTGTCAGTTTTCGATCAGTTGTCACTTATTGAGAAAATATGGAAACACAAAAGAGATTGAGATATTGACAAATAGAAACATAAAAGTGCATTTGAAAGCAGAGTGAAGGAAAAAAGCTACAGTTTTAAATGTAGAACTAGTATCTTCAAATGTTAAAAAGGTTTACTGATTGTATGTTCAAGAATTTAAGATAAAGATACCTCAAAAAGACCCAACAGTCAAAAACAGCAGTAAAACATATTTCCTTGACAATTAGAGCTGCAGTCAGTGAATTTGAATTTTCAGTAATTAGGAACTTAAGATGTTATCAGTAGCTTGTTTTTAGTTTGAATTTTATATCACTGAAATGTTTTATGTTGCAGGATTATTAATGTTAAACAAGTATTTTACATAAAATCACTCGTTTTCCCCCAAAAAAAATTAAAAAAGAAAAACCTGATGTATGTTAATAGTACACATTAATAACACAAAGTAGTAGACATTGATTATTTCCTAGACTGTACATGTAGTTCTTTGACAATATTGATATAATATTAATTAAAACTTTTTTTTAAATAAAAATTTCTGTCTATGAGACAATTGAGTTTATCTGGTGTCACTGTGACATGACCTTAATTCTATGTATTGTTTTGGTGACACAGAAAATTTATTATAGATTTAAACTACCAATATATTATACCTATTATAGATTATACAAATTTGATTGTAACATGTACTTGTAATTGAAATATGTATCAAGTAAGTACAGTTGTTAATAGAAATGTGCTCACTCTTGCGGAACAGCAACAAAAACCGTGATAGAATATGGTAGGTGTAAAGCCATTTCAAATGCCTAGAATGTGTTGCTGGCTGCAACTAGATTTTTTACCAAACTATGACCAAAGACTTCTGCATAATTACTGCATCAATAACTTTTTATTTTATTGAATCAGTTCAACCTAATAATTTTCTTAATTTCAAACATTTGAAATGAGGTCACAAATAGTCAAATATGGAAGCAAAGAAAAAGACCAGAGAAAACAGTTCTTAAACAAGAACTGTTGCAAAAATGGTTTCAATGATAAAATCAGAGATGAAAGTTTTCCTCTGATCAGCTGATGTCAAACTGAGTCCAAATAGCTACAAAATCAGGTTTTAAGGGAACTGTTTATGGTGATTCCTCTTATTTTGTCAGCGAGCGCTTTCCTCTCTAAAATTAACATTCAGCGGTAGATACTTAGAGGTGGAAATAGAGAATTTAGATAGAAATATGCTTAAATCAAAAACACAAATAGGACACAAACAAAGTGAAATATAGAATTTCTATGTAGGTCAGTTGTTTTTATACCTCACAGCAGTATTTAATAAGAGTGCCAACATTTTATTGGCAGTGATTTTGATTAATAGGAAGAGAACTTAGTTAGTCTTAATATGTAGGAACAGCTGTAGGTAAAAAAACATCAAGACTTAAGCGAGTGTCAATGACCTAAGGTGAATTTTTTTATGCAAGAGTTTTGAGAGGGTTGTGGTCATCTTGCATGCTCAAAATATGTAGGCCAATTTTATATATACAAATGTAAGTGTTCTGTGGTTAGTATTTCATCTGACCTAACAGAATGACACCTTGTTGATGGGTTGTTTAAATATAAATGAATAGATTAGATTTGTGGTTTCATGGTATTCACTGATTGATAGAAGTTTGATTTTGGTTGTTAATTATATGTTGAAAATACTGATGTTCTGTGGTTAGATTCCTTGTACTCCATTGATTAACTTGTGGTTAGCTTTCAGGCTGCAAAAACGTGCTGGTTGTCATGTTCACTCATGCTTCAGTAGTTTGGGTTGTCATATTCACTCACATTCAGAGGTTTTTGTCATCATATTCACTCACATTCAAAGGTTTTTGTTGTCATATTCACTCACATTCAGAGGTTTTTGTCATCATATTCACTCACATTCAAAGGTTTTTGTCATCATAATCACTCACATTCAAAGATTTTTGTCATCATATTCACTCACATTCAGAGGTTTTTGTCATATTCACTCACATTCAAAGGTTTTTGTTGTCATATTCACTCACATTCAGAGGTTTTTGTCATCATATTCACTCACATTCAGAGGTTTTTGTCGTCATTTTGTTCACTCACACTTCAAAGCTTTTGGTCGTTATGTTCACTCACACTTTAAAAGGTTTTTGTTTTCATGTTGACTCAGGCTTCAATAGTTTTGATCATCCTGGGTTATTATCATTGTATCTACTCAGACTTAGTTGATTGTGCTCTTCAGAGATGTTCAAAAGGAAATAGGTAGGAAATACTGTAAGAAGTAGCTAAGTCTGGTATTTTTGGGTTTTGATGGTTTATGCTACAACATTTAAAATTGACTGGTTAAAAACCTTGGATGAGTAACTTTGATCAGGACTAGTAAGTGCCCCGTTGATAGTTGGTTTAAAGATCAGGATATAACACTAAGGTCTAAGTATAATGACTAATTCTTTCCAAGTATGCCAAAGTTTTGTTGTGATGACAGTTTTGCTAGACTGCACTGATAGACTTGTGGTAATAAGTGTGGTTAGCAGTGTAAAGCTTGGTGTTACTGAATTCATTGTGATTGGTTTGTTTAGGTTAAATTGTAGGCCATTCTGTTAAGTTGTCAAAACTTATACTTTGTTTATGACTCAATTTACGAAATTTCTTTTTGTTGTATTTGTTTGGAGTTATTTTGGAGGTATCAAAACAGTTGTAAATCATCAGTCCCTAATGATTTTTATTCAACAGATTGACATATTAAAAATCATTTACTATTGTATAATATTGGTTACATATAGATTTATCAAGAAACATGATACACTTTCCAAAGTCTTATTGTCTTCTGTATTTCTGTAGAATTATGAGTTCTAAAAGTCCAGCATCGCTTCAGATCTTTTCAAGAATGGAGGCCAACTATCAGTTCTTGATTGATTGATTATAGCTTAATATCCAGTTTGCAGTATTGCAGCTATATTCAGGACGAGAACAAGTTCTACAATATATTAAAATTGTGTGGAAATGATAGAGGGTTGGGCCAAACGGGGCAACGACTTTTGACTTCCTCTGGAAGTGTATAGAGAGTTGGGTAGGGAAACAGGTCTTGAAACTTTTCTACTTGCAAGGTGACCCAACTTGGCTTGAGGATTGAACATAGTTGGGATAGATTGATCAATTTACTAATAAATTAAAATATGTTGATGTAAAAGTTGTTCTTAAAACAACAATAGAAAATGCACAAGATGATTAGATTTCATTTAGAGTATGATTTACAGAGGTATTGCATATGTTTTGTATATATAAATATGGCATATGTTTTATCATACAGATCTTGTTTCTCTTGATACATATGTATCTAACACTAAATGTCAGGTAGTTCTTTGTAGACAAGGTTTTTATGCCAAGTTGTTTGCATGCAACAAGGCTTATTTTCTTTCAGTTGTTGAAGCAATGTCAGTTTTAGTGTAGACATGCATATTCCTGTGAGGAATTTGATAAAATAATGATCAAATTGCCTTCTTTCTCAAGATATGATTCTACAAATTTCTATTTCTTATGGGGTAAAATTGAGGGAACATTATTTCTGAATTTTTTTTATGCCAAATTTATCCAATGTTGGCTGAAAATCGATTACATATAAGAATTCTGGTCCCCTTTTGAAGCTTGTGTAAGGTTATAAACAGCCTATGTGTCTGTATATTTTTTCAGGATATATAGTTTGAAGTTAGATGTCTTTTAATGTATTAGAAATTGAGAAGGAACAATTAGTGAAAAATCTTTTTAATTCCAAAACCTTTTGAATTTATACAGAAATCAGTAGTAATAGATCCCAGCTTCTTTGAAATATATGAAACTTAAGGCAGTAAAGAAAACATAAATCAATATTTATAAATAGATTTGAATCGGATATTTTGGAAGATTATTTCGTCAAATTGTAACTGTTTTTTGCTTACTCGTGAATTTTCAATTCATGACGAAATTATGTTACGACAAGTGAAAAGAACATGAGAGATTTAAGCAGATGGATAAGAGTAGAATCTTGTAGAAGATGTTATAAAGATGGTCACATGATTATGTTTTTTTTATTCATTAAATCCTCATCCTTTTGTATAGCACTACTCTATATTTAAATCAAAGAAATGAACATCCTGACGGTATATTACCATATGCATTGTACGTTGTCACATGGTCATTAATATACATGTATTGTTTATCGGTGACAATGAAGAAAAAAAATCTATCGAATGAAGATTGCATGCATTCCATCACACAATTATTACACTGATTTTGGAATGTTTTCATATGCATTTTTATTATTAAAATGTAATTTGCATCTTACAATGGCATGACATGTTTGCAAGGATGTCAGTTTCTCCTTAAATGCATATAGAATTAAGAACGTGGCGAGGGATTAGCTCAGACTCTCAGACATCGTAATATGTCTGTAACTTTACTAAGTAATTTGAATGCATCGTCGACGAAAATCTTCATTGTATTTGAAAAAAAACATAAAAAAAGATTGATTGATTGATTGGTGTTTAATACCAGCTTTAGCCGTATTTCAGATATATCATGGCGTCATAAAAGAAGAATGTTTTTTAGCAGGATACTTTATGTGAAACTATCCATAAAGAGGCTTGTAATTAAGGAAGGATTATTTTAAGAGTGGCTGAGTTTTCATGCTGTGTTGTCATAAACCTATATTGTACACCCACTAAAATATACAGGTTAAGTAACGTTAGTCAGTTGTCAATGAGGGGTTCTCTGTAAGTCTCTAAGTAATGTTAGTCAGTTGTCAATGAGGGGTCCTCTGTAAGTCTCTTAAGTAATGTTAGTCAGTTGTCAAATGAGGGGTCCTCCGTAAGTCTCTTATTTTGTGTTATATCAAATGGTTGTTTCTATTAACTTTTGTTAGTCACTTACGTATTTCAGAAAACGTATTGAATTTCTGTATGCAATATTAGATCATTGTGAAACAAACTGATTTGTGTCCCCGCCGATATGCATTGGAGGCATTTTGTTTTATTCATGTACATGCATACATCTGTATGTCCGTCCGTCCATCTGTCCTGCATGCTGGAAGCAGTAGCTTCCGTGTCCTTTGGACACATTCTTTCATTTGTTTTCTTGTAATAAGAGGCTTGATAGTAATACAAGGAAAAATATTAACATGTTTGTCTTGACCATTCTGTGTATATAAGATGTAAAGGGAACAAATTGTATCCCAGTCCTCGTGATGAGCACCTGCCCAAGACTAAGTAAAAATTTTGATTGGACCAGTATGTTTTTCAGATTTTATTCAGAACTATATAAAAATAAATTCATGAACTTGATTCAGACCACTAAATTCAAGTTTTCATTTCGAGGACTGGTACCCATTCTACTGGCACTTAATAAAATGGTGAACTTGAGTTCATACCTTTCTCATGCAAAGCAAACTGTAAAAGTTAAATCGTAAGGAAGGTCCACCTTTTTGTGATTTATGAAAGGTGTTTTCCCAGAACAGATGCCCGTTTTTACCTAAGCAGGTGCCTATCATCAGTGATGAAGTAGCTTTGAGTTATGTTCGTGGTAGGTATGTTATCTTCATAGATAGTGATTACTCAATCATGTGTTATCAGGATGCAAACGATTAGCACTTGTCCTTTTCATTAATATGCAATTTATTATCCCTAGGTTTTTTTCTTCACTCTGTTATTTTGAATGTTAAATTTTTTTTTCTTCAAAGTTTTAGGTCAGTTTGTTTCATGTCAATATTTTATCATGCGGAATGATCTAGTATCGGTTTTTAGACACTCAACAATAATTCAATGCATAGTGCATTCTTGTTCTCCTGTCAATAGATTTCTTTCATATTTCTTGACTTTCTTCAGAAAGATAGGAAACTAACACAAAGTACATGAAAAATTCAGTTTTTTTTATGAGGTTGGTGTTGCTCAATCCTTATTATCCCCTTGCCAACGAAGTTGCGATGGGAAAAAGTAATGCTGCCGTCCGTCCGTCCTTCCTTCCTTCCTTCCGTAACATCCTTGTGAACACTCTAGAATCAACATCCTTCTATGGATTTTGACCAAACTTGGTACATACATAGTCCTTAAGAGAATCTGGAACCCTATTGATTTTCTAGGTCAAAGGTCAAGGTCACAGGGTCTAATTTTTACCCTGTAACATCCTTGTGAACACTCTAGAATCAACATCTTTCAATGGATTTTCACCAAACTTGGTACATACTTAGTCCTTAAGAAAATGTGGAACCCTATTGATTTTCAATGTCATAGGTCAAAGGTCAAGGTCAAGGTCACCGGGTCAAATTTTTAGGCGAGGGGATATGCCATGCTTTGCGTTGCCCTTGTTTTTTTATGTGGTGATTTGTTAACCATTATTTGTCTTTTTACTTTTGGCCACTGTATTGTTTATGTCCTTTGATTTACAGCATCTGAATACCCCATCAAACTTTTTTTTAAGGTTCAATTTTTGTGGACCTCAGATAATTGATATACCTGATGGAAAATGTAGAGTCTAAGATAAGGTGATTTTTCTAAACTAACAGTTGTACATAATAATTCAAGGTCTGCTTGATTGGACAATATTTTACCTGCTCAAAAATTAGCACTGTGGAAAATATATGCTGTGTTAATTATACCCAGGAGAGCATATGTGCTACTTGAACCATGATTCTATGATTGATGCACAGGGGTGGCTTTTTATATTTTATGGTTAAAGGTCTTCAAGGAGTTTATCCTTATCTAACAATAAAACATGATTTATCCAGTATATAAACAATGTCTGATTACATTTTTAAGATACCAAAGATACAAGCTCCATTCTTTGCATTTCAAAATGGAGGAAGCGTCCTTTATCTAACCAATTTATTACTATTGTTAGACCATGTATACACTTGGTGAAAAAAAGATCATCTTCAATTGAATCGATTTAATTAGAGCCGTTTGCTTTTACACTTAAAACAAGTAAATCGATCGCGATCGAACTAAATAAAACTGATGCGTTTACACTACATCTGCACCAATAACAAATATGACCTAGATAACTATTTATGTAAAGAAATGTTCCTATTTTCATCTACACAGCATTTTCTTTTTCCTCCCGACTTCTTATTTTGGCGTTTTATTTGAAAAAACTGTGTCTTCAGTCTTTTGAATCCGGCTCGACAATCCTCCGCTGATCTGCAAAATTCCAGAAGCCTATCTTTAATGTCTTGGCATACTCTTCTAAAAATGTCTATATTTCTCTTAGGTGTCATATCTGATTGCTGTTGGACATGGTCATCTCCCCACAGTTCTATCAACAAAACTGTTTCCTTGCGAGTCTATGAATCTCCTCTGGCCACCATTGTTTTGCTAATTATAAATATTCTTAATAATGCACGTGTATTTTTCACGCCAAGCATATGAAGTTTCACTTTATTTAATTCGATCGCGATCGATCTTGTGCATTTACACTGAACGTTAGATCGATGCAAATAAGATCGATCTTTTTAAGTTTACCTCTGGAGCTGGACTTTTTTAGATCGATGTACACTAGACAAAGATCGATCTATTTTTGCAAGTGTAAATGGGGTCTAAGTATCAATAAAGGATGCCTACTCTTTAATACATCAATGTAAAGACGACAAAAAAATAACTGTGTTCAAGCAGTTTCTAGATTGATTACTGAGCAAGATGTCTTCTGTTTTGACATCAGCCATTGTCCACATTTTTATAGTGTTTTAATACATTTCTGGTACTTGATATAAATGGCAAATTTGATTGGATGACTTGATTTAATTGTTGCAATGTCATGCACAACTGCAGACAAGATGTCCAGCAAATTAAAATTAAAAGTATTCCTGTAGGAATCGAATGCAAAGTGTGAGATTGTTTAACCATTTTAACTCTGACCTGGTATAAATGATTTGTAACATGAAGCCATGCAATGTCACATGTAGATCGCTGATTATTGCACGGCTCTCTGAGAGTATTGAAACTACAGTCCAGATTTAAAGTGTGCAATATTGTATCTGCCTGTATTAGTTCATAGTTCTTATCCGTTGTTGGTTACATTCTGGTATATAAACCATAAAAAGATCAAAGGGAAAGAATGCATTTATGTTACAATAATAGTTATCAAGCCCTTTCTATGATTAAATTGATTCAGCAAATATGTAGCATGCAAAACATTTGTGATGGTAATATTACAGATTTACATGAGCAATTATTTAGATCAAATACTGTTTCCTTCTTATCAGGCCAGATTTCATATGCACTGAGAGTAAAATACATTAATTGTCTTTCTCTTATAAGGCCATTTTTTTCATTGGAGAAGGAGTGGCCTTATATTACTGTATTCTGTAATTCTTCAATATAAAAATGATATAAATGCAGGACTATTAATCATATTTGCTGATGACAATTTGATAGAACAAGTTAGCTCCCTTTGTTACACTTTGTCTATCTTGTCCAGCACCAAAGGCATAATGCACTATACAGTATTTTAATCAGTTGATATATCAAATCGTAAAAAAAAAAAAATCTGAAAATATCAGCCAGAAAATGATAAGATTGCTTGAAACCCTTCCATCATGCATTTTCAAATGATTAATTTAATAGTTACAGTCATGAAAAGTATTAAGATTGTCTGACAGCCTTTTATTGCACAAGGTGTTTGTAGTACATAATATGCATAAATATTATCTTGATGGTATACTGTCTTGAGTATTAAAGGAACATGGATTTCAGGGACATTACCTGGTACTTTGCATTTTTGCTGCAGTTGCAGCTGGGCTCCCTAAGATGACAATTTTGATAATCCATCAAAATATCTTTAGGCCCAGCAATTATCGTTGCACAATGAAATATTAAAAATTTCAATATCCAACTGGACTATTGTCTGAAAATCTTCAGGTGCCCAGACCAAATTTTAATACTTTTGGGCTAGTTTTATCCCTGCATCTTACTTGTCTCTGTCTTAGTGTTTATCATAATAGGGTTTTTGTTTCTGTTTTTAATTATGATTATTATCATACTATAATATAAATACATTTGTTTTACTATTTTTGCTTACTTCATTTTTAGCTTTACTGTTACGTAATTTCCTCCTTTCTATGAAAATAATTTTTTAATGATATTTCAGTAATTATACAGAATTTAGGCTATGCTGTGTATGTCGTTAAACAGGTGCAGTGTCTTTATTTAGCAATAAAAACAAATGGGGTATTCTCAGTAGCTTGACTTCAAATTGATTATCTTGGAATATTTTTTTTTATGCATTGATGTGTAAATAACAAACTATGATTGAATTAATCGGAAGCTAGCCAGGTATATTGCCAAGTTATTTTGTGTTTTGCTTTGAAGAATTGTTTTATTACATAGTAATTTCCTTATGGAGTTCAGGAAACTTTGTATGAGAACATCGGCCTTTGGCAGTGTCCAGTATTCATTTCATTAATAAGCACTGTTGGTTATAGTACATCATGTAGTTGAACATTTTGTCAGTTTAATTTAAAATTTTAAAATCTGGCTTTTGTTTGACACTTTGTTTAGTATGACAGTTTTTATTGAATTATGTATCAAGTTATTTTTTGTGTGATCAGCTTATTGTTAGAGTTATGCCCCCTTTTTTCTATTAATTGTGTATTTTGTGATCTAAATAGGATGAAATTGTAAAAATATTGTGAAAACACTGAAAATATTTTCATTTTAATCAATTTCACATATATATTTCATATTTTCAGGATATCATTGACAATATATATATATGTGGGCTATAGATAGATCTATATTTAACTAGCAAATTCTCCATAGATATGATGGTGAATTATCTCTTTCTAATTAATAAAAGGTCTTGATTGAGAATAAGAAAAATATAATGTAAAAAGTCTCCATTGAATATGAATCTGTAGTACATGTTTACCTGAGAATTATGCCATCCTTGCACTAACACGTTAAATTTTTATTTCCATCAAATACCTTATATATTAATTTTAAGAACTAAACCTTATTTCATTCCTCATCATCATGTCACAACTTTCTATATATATATCCTAGAAAGTTTTATATGAGTTAATATCAGATTTATTATGCAAATTTTTTTTATGTGTTATTTTTAGCTGTGAAATAAAACCTTTGGGATATTACTATAAATAGTGTAATAACAAAAAAGAAAAGCAATCTAACATAGATTTTTTAATTCATTTTCATCAATTTTGAAAACTTCCTTGCTATAATTACAAAAAATAGAATGATTTTTAGCTATAAGATCAGGAAGTGTGATTTGACAAATTTGGGGAATAAAAATACAGTCAGAAGTTGATAAAATGCATTAAATTTGTGTAGGATAAAAGGAGAAACGAAAACGTGGAACATGGAAAGATGATTGTTCTCAATTCTGAACACTCCTTATAGGCGTATGTTTCACGATTTAATATGTTTCACCATTGAATATGTTTCAGGATTGATAACATATGTTACATGTACAACTGTAATTCATTCCACTCTTCCGAACTTAAAAACCCTACAAATTAATTAAAACAGATGGATTTGCATATTAAGATTGACCCAACAAATTCTAAATCATTCTGTTGTGGGGTTAATTTAGCATATATCATATACTATAAGATTTGTATTCCTGCACTTAATGAACCAATTAATTAATTAATAAGTCTGTATCATTGTGAAGCTGAGCTGTAAGAATGACATACCATCATTGGTTTTAGCACTTTTCTAATACGATGGAATTTTTTTAAATGTCAGCATCACTTGATCTGTAGTCAGATTGTCTTGTTCATTGGTTTATAAGATCATTTGGTGCAGATTAATTTTCATATTTCCTTTGGAACAATTATATGAAAATAGGCTTTGAATTGTATTGTACCATCAGAACATTTTAAATCACTTTTAAAAAATTGTATTTCTAGTGGTTAAGCTTATTATTATATTGTCATTTTAAGAGCAAGTAAGATTTAGGGTCAATGTTTTAGAACCATTGGTAAGAATGTTTATGCCACGGTCGCTGGACATCGAAGGCATTAAATTTTACCCCTGTTACTAAAACGTCCGTCTAGTTGACTGTGACGCTTTGGTTTCCATTCAATAACTTAAAATTCACCTAAAGCAAATCATTTGATATTTGATACACAAGGTCAGATGACCATAAAAGACAGGCCATGTTTGATTTTGATCTTTAGCACTTCTACCGTTCTAGAGTTAAACCTTTATTTAACACTTTTTTCTCCTCTTGAGTTATACCTTTTAGTTTACTAAGTGAAAAAGTAGCAAATTTGAGGTTTCTATGCTCCAACTTACATTTCACTGGCAAAGTGTTTTGAAATGTATGCACAATGTTTTTAATCACAATACATACATATAGGTCAAGTTAACTGGGGCATTCATGTTATATGGACAGATTCTTCTATTTCTGGCATAAGACAAATGTTGGTTAAGAAATAAGACACTGAACATTTTTTATTTGCCACCAATTGAATATTAAATCTCACAAAGCAGGACAGATACAGATATTTCCCCAAATTAGAAGGGTTTGGTTGGAGTAAATAGCATGTTTCAGAAATGCTTCTATGCTTTTCAAATTGTCCTAATTCTTTCAAAAACTTTTCAAAGTGGCAAGACTTATATTAATTCTGACTGCATAGAAGGCATTTGATATGATAATTCAATTTAAGTGAAATAGAATTGTGATCAACTGTATTTTGGCAGTCCTCGCAATGAGCATCGGTCCTTCAGCCCAAGACCAGTAAAACTTTGTTGATATCAGTATTTTTTTCAGTTTTTATTTAGAACTATATAAAAATAAATGCAAGAGTTTGATTCGGACCAGGTAGTTCAAATTTTCATTTCGAGGGCTGTGTTTGGATGAATAAATCATTTTTTTTAATGATGTATGTTTTTCTCATTAAATTTCCACACAATCCCTATCTGATAGTGATTTCAATGACCGTCATTGTATGGTAGCTGGATATCGCCACTTATTGTTTGTAATTTTGACTCATGCAGGTATACTTGATACAACTTAAATAATGTGATCCAGAATTATCAGTTAGTTGTGGATGATCTGTGGTTATCTTTGGTTAATCTTGTTTCCTCCATCAATAAAACTGACAGTCATGATATGACTGAAATATTATGTTTAAAGTGGTGTTAAATAACACCAATAATAATGATCTAATCCCATGGAATCGTTGCATTTCTTATGTCTCTGCATATATCAAATGATGTATGAAATAGTGTTCAAATGATTTTTCAGAATTAATATAATAGAAAACACTTCTTAGAAATCTTCACTTCTTTAAACAAACGAAATGTGATAATTAAAATGAAATGGCAAGAAATAAAGATCATTTATTCATATTGAAACAACTAATGGTGACAAGAAAATTACTGTGTACACAATCTTCAGTTTAATCTTGTCATCATCATATTTTTAATGCCAAAGTTAAAGAAATAAATTGAAATTTGAGATTGGTAATTTTCTTCTCAGATTATATGCCATGCATAAAAAATAAAGCAATTGCAAGCAAATTAAACTGGTAATTTGCTTTAAGTGCTAATATTCTGTCTTCTATTTCAATGATCCCCTGGTTTAGAGTGTGTTATACATTAACTGTTTATTGGTGGGTACACTTTAAAATTCATCATTTGCCATTGTATAGTTCAAAACTACCCCCCCTCCCCCCCCAAAAAAGGGGGAAAAAAGAGTTTATTTATAGTTGATTCGACTTTCATTCTTACCTGTAAACTCATGAATGATGCTAAAAGGCATTACTATTGCACAAACAAGTAGATCTGTTACTGCTAAAGACAGCAAGAAATAGTTTGTCACAGTTTGTAGACGTTTTTCCATAGATATAGCCATACAGACTAAGATATTTCCGGCAATCCCAAATACAATCAGTGGAGACAAAAACAAAATAGCCCAGTTGTAGTCTCGTTCCATTGCTATAGAAGAGTTAGTCAAGTTTTGTTGAATAGTTGATTCATTTAATAATAAATCCCATTGAATATATTCCAGACGAATTTCCGTTCCGTTCTTTTCACCGATATTTTTGTGATTTGTTAAGGTCATTATTTAGTACTTTATAATAAAGTTAACGGCAAATCCAACATGTTTCAAATAAGTTTGAAAACTTTTTCTAACGCTTGATATAATAAATTCAGAGTATAAAAAATATCAATATATTCCATATTCAGAACTGACGTAAATTGTCTGTTTTATGGCGTAAGTCTTTTCGTGATCAATCTGAATATTTAAGTCTCCTTAATGCTATAATTTATACCATCACCTGTATCTATATTTGGATTGCATGCTATTAGCTATCCTCCATTTTTACCTGGGTCATACATGTGTATTGCGAATTGATTTTTCAATCAAAACAAAGAAGCTGTTTGTAGACTCTGTAATGAGAAGAAGAGATTAAGTTTGATTGGTCTATGAAGATAATTAATATGTTGTTATGAATAACTCCTTCAGGTAAAACTCCACTTAATCAACACTTCAATTAGCCAAACAATCAATAAACTCACTTAAAACTTACTTTTTATCATTTCCAATCCTATTAGTGGTGAAAAATAATAGATTTTTCTATTGTCTTTTTTGCCTAATAGATTTTGATCTTTTTATGGTTGTATTTTATTTTAATTTATTTATTAATAAGTTTGAAAATCAGCCTCTCTTGAATAAAAAGTAGATGTGAAGATTAGTTACTGATGGAATTTTTAAACAATAATTTCAATCCTACTTTAATAATCTTAAATTATTTTTATAAATCAGGAAACTCAATTTGGATATTTTTGGGTCACAATTTTCTCCAGTATATATTTATTAAAATAAATACACATAATTATATTTTATCTAATATTTTTACATTTTACTAGCACTAACACTGTTTTCATTCCCCACATACATTTTGATGTTATATATGACATGTTATGATATTCTTTCATTTCAAATGTAAATATAAATATAAAAGTGCAGGTGTTTGGAAGTTGATGAAATCTAAATGTATTTAAAATTTTAAATTAAAGGTATTGCACTCTTTAATCATCTTTTTTTACCTGTTATTTTCTAAGCTAATGTTTGTAGACTAAGTAATCCTGATACAATGTATAAAGTCAGTGTTAATCAAAGATTGGAGTTAATTAATTTCTTAAAGTGGCATTATCTGCCAAAATCATAAATTTTTGTTACCCATGAAAACTATCAGATATGATTGATGCCTTAATAAAACGTGTTTCTGTAATTTATAAATGTTATGAAATGTACGCACATCGGGGGGGAAAAAAGGTGCAACTGCTCGATGTTTTGAGATCAATCAAGAAATGGATGCCATCTTATTAATTATCGGCATTGTTTACGGAATTTGCCTAATCGTCATTTGACCTCGTTCTGATGTAAACAAACATGGATTCAGAGGTAAGCACATGCATTTTGCTTTGTTGATTATTCCGATATTCCTTTCGTTCAGCGTTTTTAATAGTGGCAATAATTGATAAGATCAGTTGCATACGGAGAAAGCGAGGTCAAATTAAAGGCTTGCAAGACAATAATAAATCGATGGTAATTTTCGTTCTCAAAAGGCGAAAAGTGGTACGATAAGCTGTTTAATGTGAAATATTTACCTTTATTTCATCATTTTAAAGCTATTTACCAATTTCCAGAACATATAATTTTTTTGGTCAAAATCGTACTTAATGCAGCTTTAAGATGTTGATTTCATATCCTGATATTAAAGATGAAATATGATAAAGCGTTAATCAAGATATTTGGTTATTAAGAGGCTTCCTGTCCAGTTAAAAGTATAAATATGTCAATAAAAACATACTGGGGTCCGTTGTTGAACTTGTGATTAAGCTAATCATCTGATTAGCCATAGTTACATGATTCATTCCTTAATCACATAATTAGCTAATTCAATGATTAAATATGATTAGTTAATGTATTGATTAAATTTGAGTTTAGCAGCAAAATTTAATCATTGCATAAGCCAAGTACGGGATTAGGAATTAATTATGTAATTTTGGCTAATCATCTGTTTAGTTTAATCACAAGTACAGCAACGGCCCCAGGTTTACAGGATTAAAAGATAAGAATTAGGGAAATATTTCATTCGTGTTCATCAATGGTAGGTAGACTAATTAATATTATACCTGTTCAGGTAAAAATGTTCACCTAAATTGAACTCATCCACACAATATGAAAGAAAATATTGTCTGTAAGTTGAAAAAGCCATTGATCTACAAAACTCAGGAGTCCCTTCACATTTTTCTACTCGTCCATGTAGTCCCTAGCTAGAACTTATAGATAGAGTACCACAGTCTTCTTTGTATTTGAGGGTTTGTTGTGGATCAGAGAGATGGTTGGTGATTGTTGTTGGTTGTATATTAAGGTTCAGTGTGGATCAGAGAGATGGTTGGTGATTGTTGTTGGTTGTATATTAAGGTTCAGTGTGGATCAGAGAGATGGTTGGTGATTATTGTTAGTTGTATATTAAGGTTCAGTGTGGATCAGAGAGATGGTTGGTGATTATTGTTGGTTGTATATTAAGGTTCAGTGTGGATCAGATGGTTGGTGATTGTTGTTGGTTGTATATTAAGTTTCAGTGTGGATCAGACGGTTGGTGATTGTTGTTGGTTGTATATTAAGTTTCAGTGTGGATCAGATGATTGTTGTTGGTTGTATATTAAGGATCAGTGTGGATCAGAGAGATGGTTGGTGATTGTTGTTGGTTGTATATTAAGGTTCAGTGTGGATCAGAAAGATGGTTGGTTGTATATTAAGGTTCAGTGTGGATCAGATGGTTGGTGATTGTTGTTGGTTGTATATTAAGTTTCAGTGTGGATCAGATGGTTGGTGATTGTTGTTGGTTGTATATTAAGTTTCAGTGTGGATCAGATGGTTGGTGATTGTTGTTAGTTGTATATTAAGGTTCAGTGTGGATCAGAGAGATGGTTGGTGATTGTTGTTGGTTGTATATTAAGGATCAGTGTAGATCAGAGAGATGGTTGGTGATTGTTGTTGGTTGTATATTAAGTTTCAGTGTGGATCAGAGATATGGTTGGTGATTATTGTTGGTTGTATATTAAGGTTCAGTGTGGATTAGATGGTTGGTGATTATTGTTATTTGTATATTAAGTTTCAGTGTGGATCAGAGAGATGGTTGGTGATTATTGTTGGTTATATATTAAGGTTCAGTGTGGATCAGATGGTTGGTGGTTGTTGTTGGTTGTATATTAAGTTTCAGTGTGGGTCAGATGGTTGGTGATTGTTGTTAGTTGTATATTAAGGTTCAGTGTGGATCAGAGATATGGTTGGTGATTATTGTTGGTTGTATATTAAGGTTCAGTGTGGATCAGAGAGATGGTTGGTGATTGTTGTTGGTTGTATATTAAGGTTCAGTGTGGATCAGAGATATGGTTGGTGATTATTGTTGGTTGTATATTAAGGTTCAGTGTGGATCAGAGAGATGGTGGTGATTGTTGTTGGTTGTATATTAAGTTTCAGTGTGGATCAGAGAGATGGTTGGTGATTATTGTTGGTTGTATATTAAGGTTCAGTGTGGATCAGAAAGATGGTTGGTTGTATATTAAGGTTCAGTGTGGATCAGAGAGATGGTTGGTGATTATTGTTGGTTGTATATTAAGGTTCAGTGTGGATCAGAGAGATGGTTGGTGATTGTTGTTAGTTGTATATTAAGGTTCAGTGTGGATCAGAAAGATGGTTGGTGATTATTGTTGGTTGTATATTAAGGTTCAGTGTGGATCAGAGATATGGTTGGTGATTGTTGTTGGTTGTATATTAAGGTTCATTGTGGATCAGAAAGATGGTTGGTTATTGTTGGTGGTTTTATATTAAGGTTCAGTGTGGATCAGAGAGATGGTTGGTGATTGTTGTTGGTTGTATGTTAAGGTTCAGTGTGGATCAGAAAGATGGCTGGTGATTGTTGGTGGTTGTATATTAAGGTTTAGTGTGGATCAGAGAGATGATTGGTGATTATTGTTAGTTGTATATTAAGGTTCAGTGTGGATCAGAAAGATGGCTGGTGATTGTTGGTGGTTATATATTAAGGTTCAGTGTGGATCAGAGAGATGGTTGGTGATTGTTGTTAGTTGTATGTTAAGAGTCAGTGGGGATCAGAAAGATGGTTGGTGATTGTTGGTGGTTGTATATTAAGTTTCAGTGTGGATCAGAGAGGTGGTTGGTGATTGTTGTTGATTAAATTGTTGACTATTACTTTTTATATGACAACAAATGTTTGATTGGTTTCAGTAAACTAAATTAACTTTCACTCCAAATGTTATGATATTTTTATTCAGATTTCTACTTTTTAATATTATTATTACAATTTGGAGATTAAAACAAAAGCAAAAAATTGAGGACTTATATACCGTTGAAATCATTATAAATCGTTGGGTTCTAATTTTCGTTGTCCACTTAAACCATGAAAATAAAAATCCAGCGAAATACAATTTTCCCATTGATTGTTGCCTGTAATGTTTGAAATCATGAATTCAAGAACCCAACGATTACTGCATTTTGTAGAAACCACGAAAATTGGTGCAAACAATTAAAAGTACTTTCACACTAGATTAAAATACAAAATGCTCATAGAATTCATAATGGGACTTGTAATTGTGGACAAAACTGATTTTTGTGTGTAAAACCTGCTAATTTGCCTTATGTCCTGTAGAGTTATGTATGTAAGGCTGGTCTTGTTTATGACAAACAAATTGCATTACTGTACTCTATTAGCACCTTATTATGCTGGGGGGAAAAATTGATTATAATGTCTTGCATTTTCAGGTACATTGTAATGACATGCTTTTTTGTTGTTTTTTTTGTTTTTTTGTTTTTTTTTTTTTTTGTTTTTTTTTTTTGTCTTGAGAAGTTGATAGGAATGTCATTGAAAAGAAGCAATAAATGGGTGCTGTACCATTTTGAGAAAAAAAATCTAATATTTATAGTTTACCAAAAATAATGCTGTAAGCATCATAAACATGGCATTGAAATTAATCAAATTAAGGTTTTACAGGGAGTCCTTTACTGAAAAATATACAGTATGCAATGTTGGAATATTTCAAAAACCATATAGAAAAAAATTGAGTAAAACAATTGTTTTATGTATTTACAAGTTGCTGTATCATTTGAAGAATGTGAGTCTGTTTTCTGATTATATTTACAAATATTGTTATTGAATGTATTTCATTAATCATATATTGTGGTGTGTTGAGCTGTCCCTTCTGATTCATTGGCTTAGAAGAAGCCAGCTGATTTTAACAGTTTAATCACTTGTCATTTAGTGTCTATATTTTACAATTATAGATGTTAATAAGTTGTCATTGTCTGACTGGTTCTCTAAGTAAGTTATTTATGGTACCAGTCAATTATCTAAATGATTTAGAAATTTCCCCAAAATACTCCAGTAATCGCATAAAAAGACTGCTTTTTTTTCAAAAATGGAGTTTAATGTTTATTACAACCCTTGAATTTTGACCCAACAACTTAAATCATTGAATCTTTGAAAAAAGAATTTTGAAATTTCTTGTATGACTTGGTTGACATATATCACAAGTGGATATAGCTTAGTAATGGGTATATTTCATGGGGTTTTTTTTAAATGGAAGTTAAAAAGTCTTAAAAGAAATTTAAAAGAATTAGAACTAACCAATTACATTTTGTGCTAAAAAGAAAGAGAAAAAGAGACAAGCTTATCTTAACATATATATTGCATTACAGATCTTGCCTGTCTTCATTAAAATTACATAGAAAAAGAGATTATTCCAGTGTATAGGGTTGCAATGTTACATGCAATTATGTTAACTAAATTACAGGAAATTAACATCCGATTATCATTACAATTAGTGAATGTTTATTTATCAAAGGAAATCATCGTCAATATAAAGAAATATCATTGACTCCTAACTTTTTTTCACTTTGATAGAAATAGATTTTGAGGAAATTTTAAATTATTTTGATCTTAAAAGAGGGTATAGTTTCAAGTCATTTATAGGTAACAGTTATCGTAAATATATTAAATTTTTTATAAAGAATTTTAATTTTATTTTCAATTAAAATTTAATTTAAATGTTTTAATAGATATCCAAACTTGTTATAAATACATTCACGCATATGTTTAACTATTAATGTAAAGTCATATAATATATATGATATTTGTATTTTTTTCTTACCCTATAATATTACATTACCTGTAAAAGAAAATTGACATAAGGTGTACTTGCCTGTTTTTATAATATGTTTAAAAAAAATGTTGTGTGTCAGTCATTAAATAATTTCCAGTAATATTTAATCCATTAGTCAAGTACAGTAAGTTATACATCACATAATGCTACATTGAGTTCCTATAATGATCAACAGCCAGTTATACATATTATTGATATGAGAATGTGATGGTTTGCCTTGAGAACAATCACCCCCATCGATTTTGAAGGCTAATATCTCTCTGTATCTGTATTAATTATTATACTTCATTTATTTCTTGTTCTATGTGATATCAGACAAATGTTCAACCATCCAGAAAAGGGAATAAGTTGAGACTTGTAAACTGTTACTTACTAATAATCAACTTTTTATCCAAGTTGATAGACTTTTGAAAGTACTGGTAATGAGGTTTGATTTTACCAAAGGAAGGTTCAACAAGACAAAGCGTCAGAATTTAGTTTGAGAATTTTTATCTTTAAGCTCTGTTGATTAGATTGAATTCTATTAAGATTAGCTTTAGATGGATAAAAAAAAACATTTTCAAGCTGATTTATGATTCAAGATTGAATCTGGAATCTGGAATCTTAAGTTGATTTATGGGAATTTTGATTTTTGTTATTTCTGAGTTATGCCCCATGATTTTGAGAAACATTACATTTGAATGGTTTACAAAGAATATGTCAAATTATAAAGTTAACTTTATATAGATACAGTCCAAGTCAAGTTCTTTTTAATAGATTTTAATTTTTGTGTTGGTCATTTCATAGTACATGTATAACCAGGACAAAATATTTGCTGTTGTATTATGTCATGCATCTGTCTAGACGCAATGCTTTATGTGCCCTAACTTTTGTTCTAGTTGACAGATTCTTCTCAAATTTTTACATGGCACAGAATAAAGGTTGATATTGTTTAATGGATTATACCCTTGTCTCTAAAACAATAGGTCCCCAAAGGTGCCAAAAAGGGTGTTGTCTGTTTTTTTAATGTTGTATATTGTTTATCTGTTTTCGTGAGTTTTTTTTTTTTAAATGAATTCCTTAGGAAAAGAAATTTCAGAAAAATGCTTAATGGAATCATTACCGTTTTTGACATGAAAGGGGTCAAAAGGGGAGATTTCAAAATCTGAAAAAAAAATTCTTTTTTATTTATTTGATTTTGAGAAGGGGACAATTATGATATAGTATGTAAGACAATTTCTTACAGTTTCTGAGATAAACTCGAACAAAGAACTAAATAGTGCCAATTTACAAAATTTAACTTTCTTAAATTTTCATTTGAAAGTTATTTCATTCAATAAAGATAATGAGCTGTTTTAATGGAATGGGGTCAAAATTTCATAATTTCACATATTTGGAAGGTATACACATTTTTTTATTTTTCATACATAATTTTGTTGCAGTTATTTTCTTTGAATTTATCTGTTAAAGGACTTCAGATTGTATTCCAGCTGATTTCCTCTTTCTGTTATGGTTTTCAAGTTAAATTTGATTGCAATAACACTGGTGCGAAACCCCTTGACTTTGCTGTGGTCATACCATACTGTGTCTGACTAGCCATTTATTAATGGTTTCATATCTTTTCCATTTTCAAAGTATTCTCTAGTGTGCCAAGACAACCAGCAAACATACAAGTTCAACTCCCACCTGTGACCAGCTGAATCAGCTGGACTTGAATTGTTAAGATTTGTCAGTTACTTGTGGCAGATCCTATTTAAAATGTGGTTGATTGAAAGAAGGATGTAGGAGTCAACTGTCAAAGTTTGACTTGACATTACCAACTGTTTGTGAGAATTCATACCAATGAGTCTGTCTTTGGTTGATAAATTGATTGATAGATTGTTGTTTAATGTCAAGTGAACAGTATATGTCAGCTGTATTTGTTTACAAACAAGGTTTTGAATAAAGAAGATATCAGTATGCTATTTAGTTTATTAAGTAGCACTATGTTATGTAATCTAACTTAAATCATTCTAATGATTGCCATGTACTTAGTAATGATTGATTATATTTACCTTCTGTAACTGTTGATAAAATGCTTCATATATTTTCTTTCACACATGTTAAGGTATGTGCTTATAACATTGTTTTAAATATATGACAGATTTATAGCATTGCATTTTTTTCCAGAGATATGAATTTAGGGAGCATATGTTGATTCTAAAATTAGAGGAGAGAAAAAAGAAAAGAAATTAGCTTGTGTTTCTTTCTGCCACGATATAATTGAAATATTGTTGAAAGTGATGTTAAACAACATAACCCCTTGTGTTTCTTTCACTTTGTGGTGGTTTTGTACTTTGAATATCAGAAATTATTATTGAAAACTAATTGATCTTTCATCCAAATTAGATTATTAATTGCTTTTTTTTTTATGAAATTACATCAAAGAACATTGATATTGTAATGATTTATGTACTAGTTTGTATTTTATCCTTATGCTATTGAGGGAAAAACAAGCTCTTTTTATTATCTGTGTTTGTACTGCTTGTATGAGCTCCAGGTACAGTCACAATATCAAAGATGACAGGTTAATTTGTATTGATATAGTTAGAAATAAAACTATTGATTTTATAGAAAATAATATCAGTTCACTATGGCTTAGTATTTGAAAGATATCGTTTTAAGGTTAAATTAAAAGTTGGTGTGTTTGACATCAATTTTTTTAACGGTGATGGTCGGTCATTTTCTGTATGTACCATTACACCCTGTAATTTGATGGCTAATAAAAGTGCAAATTTGGTAATGGTTGGATGATCCCAAAAATATTCCTAAAAGGCTAGAATTTTGAAACAAACACTTTTCCTATAAGTTTAGCATTGGAAATGTTATTTAATTGCTACCAAAAATATTTCTGTCTAAAACTAGAGTAGTCTAGTAATATACTAATAATGTTTTAATAATTTCATTTTTTTTAAATGCATTTTTGATATGCCCTTCAAAGGCAAGACATATTATGGTATACTGTTGTCCATCCATCTATCCACTCACACAGCCAGAATTTTTGCACATCCATAAGGTGTAAAAGTACCTTTTGATTTTGATAAACTTCACTTTTTCCCGTTGCAGAGTTTATGAGGACTAAGCTACGATCATTCATTGACCCTGCTATTTTGTCATCCATATTGTTGTTGTCGTAATTTCAGTGAAAGTGTGTGGTCATATGAGTTGTAACAAAATGTTTTTGTAGTGGTAATAACTGTGAAGGTATATGATAGTTTGAGTTGTAACAAAATGTTTTTGTAGTGGTAATAACTGAAGGTGTATGATAATTTGAGTTGTAACAAAATGTTTTTGTAGTGGTAATAACTGTGAAGGTGTATGATAGTTTGAGTTGTAACAAAATGTTTTTGTAGTGGTAATAACTGTGAAGGTGTATGATAGTTTGAGTTGTAACAAAATGTTTTTGTAGTGGTAATAACTGTGAAGGTGTATGATAGTTTGAGTTGTAACAAAATGTTTTTGTAGTGGTAATAACTGTGAAGGTGTATGATAGTTTGAGTTGTAACAAAATGTTTTTGTAGTGGTAATAACTGTGAAGGTGTATGATAGTTTGAGTTGTAACAAAATGTTTTTGTAGTGGTAATAACTGTGGAGGTGTATAATAGTTTGAGTTGTAACAAAATGTTTTTGTAGTGGTAATAACTAATAACTGTGAAGGTGTATGATAGTTTGAGTTGTAACAAAATGTTTTTGTAGTGGTAATAACTAATAACTGTGAAGGTGTATGATAGTTTGAGTTGTAACAAAATGTGTTTGTAGTGGTAATAACTAATAACTGTGAAGGTGTATGATAATTTGAGTTGTAACAAAATGTTTTTGTAGTGGTAATAACTGTGAAGGTGTATGATAGTTTGAGTTGTAACAAAATGTTTTTGTAGTGGTAATAACTGTGAAGGTGTATGATAGTTTGAGTTGTAACACAATGTTTTTGTAGTGGTAATAACTGTGAAGGTGTATGATAGTTTGAGTTGTAACAAAATGTTTTTGTAGTGGTAATGACTAATAACTGTGAAGGTGTATGATAGTTTGAGTTGTAACACAATGTTTTTGTAGTGGTAATAACTGTGAAGGTGTATGATAGTTTGAGTTGTAGCAAAATGTTTTTGTAGTGGTAATAACTGTGAAGGTGTATGATAGTTTGAGTTGTAACAAAATGTTTTTGTAGTGGTAATAACTGTGAAGGTGTATGATAGTTTGAGTTGTAACAAAATGTTTTTGTAGTGGTAATAACTGTGAAGGTGTATGATAGTTTGAGTTGTAACAAAATGTTTTTGTAGTGGTAATAACTGTGAAGGTGTATGATAGTTTGAGTTGTAGCAAAATATTTTTGTAGTGGTAATAACTGTGAAGGTGTATAATAGTTTGAGTTGTAGCAAAATGTTTTTGTAGTGGTAATAACTGAAGGTGTATGATAATTTGAGTTGTAACAAAATGTTTTTGTAGTGGTAATAACTGTGAAGGTGTTTAATAGTTTGAGTTGTAGCAAAATGTTTTTGTAGTGGTAATAACTGAAGGTGTATGATAGTTTGAGTTGTAACACAATGTTTTTGTAGTGGTAATAACTGTGAAGGTGTATGATAGTTTGAGTTGTAACAAAATATTTTTGTAGTGGTAATAACTGTGAAGGTGTATGATAGTTTGAGTTGTAACAAAATGTTTTTGTAGTGGTAATAACTGTGAAGGTGTATGATAGTTTGAGTTGTAACAAAATGTTTTTGTAGTGGTAATAACTGTGAAGGTGTATGATAGTTTGAGTTGTAACAAAATGTTTTTGTAGTGGTAATAACTGTGAAGGTGTATGATAGTTTGAGTTGTAACAAAATGTTTTTTAGTGGTAATAACTGTGAAGGTGTATAATAGTTTGAGTTGTAACACAATGTTTTTGTAGTGGTAATAACTGTGAAGGTGTATGATAGTTTGAGTTGTAGCAAAATGTTTTTGTAGTGGTAATAACTGTGAAGGTGTATGATAGTTTGAGTTGTAACAAAATGTTTTTGTAGTGGTAATAACTGTGAAGGTGTATGCTAGTTTGAGTTGTAACAAAATGTTTTTGTAGTGGTAATAACTGTGAAGGTGTATGATAGTTTGAGTTGTAACACAATGTTTTTGTAGTAGTAATAACTGTGAAGGTGTATGATAGTTTGAGTTGTAACAAAATGTTTGTGTAGTGGTAATAACTGTGAAGGTGTATGATAGTTTGAGTTGTAACAAAATGTTTTTGTAGTGGTAATAACTGTGAAGGTGTATGATAGTTTGAGTTGTAACAAAATGTTTTTGTAGTGGAAATAACTGTGAAGGTGTATGATAGTTTGAGTTGTAACAAAATGTTTTTGTAGTGGTAATAACTGTGAAGGTGTATGATAGTTTGAGTTGTAACAAAATGTTATTGTAGTGGTAATAACTGTGAAGGTGTATAATAGTTTGAGTTGTAACACAATGTTTTTGTGGTGATAATAACTGTGAAGGTGTATGATAGTTTGAGTTGTAACAAAATGTTTTTGTAGTGGTAATAACTGTGAAGGTGTATGATAGTTTGAGTTGTAACAAAATGTTTTTGTAGTGGTAATAACTGTGAAGGTGTATGATAGTTTGAGTTGTAACTAAATGTTTTTGTAGTGGTAATAACTGTGAAGGTGTATAATAGTTTGAGTTGTAGCAAAATGTTTTTGTAGTGGTAATAACTGAAGGTGTATGATAATTTGAGTTGTAACAAAATGTTTTTGTAGTGGTAATAACTGTGAAGGTGTATGATAGTTTGAGTTGTAGCAAAATGTTTTTGTAGTGGTAATAACTGAAGGTGTATGATAGTTTGAGTTGTAACACAATGTTTTTGTAGTGGTAATAACTGTGAAGGTGTATGATAGTTTGAGTTGTAACAAAATGTTTTTGTAGTGGTAATAACTGTGAAGGTGTATGATAGTTTGAGTTGTAACAAAATGTTTTTGTAATGGTAATAACTGTGAAGGTGTATGATAGTTTGAGTTGTAACAAAATGTTTTTGTAGTGGTAATAACTGTGAAGGTGTATGATAGTTTGAGTTGTAACAAAATGTTTTTTAGTGGTAATAACTGTGAAGGTGTATAATAGTTTGAGTTGTAACACAATGTTTTTGTAGTGGTAATAACTGTGAAGGTGTATGCTAGTTTGAGTTGTAACAAAATGTTTTTGTAGTGGTAATAACTGTGAAGGTGTATGATAGTTTGAGTTGTAACACAATGTTTTTGTAGTAGTAATAACTGTGAAGGTGTATGATAGTTTGAGTTGTAACAAAATGTTTGTGTAGTGGTAATAACTGTGAAGGTGTATGATAGTTTGAGTTGTAACAAAATGTTTTTGTAGTGGTAATAACTGTGAAGGTGTATGATAGTTTGAGTTGTAACAAAATGTTTTTGTAGTGGAAATAACTGTGAAGGTGTATGATAGTTTGAGTTGTAACAAAATGTTTTTGTAGTGGTAATAACTGTGAAGGTGTATGATAGTTTGAGTTGTAACAAAATGTTTTTGTAGTGGTAATAACTGTGAAGGTGTATAATAGTTTGAGTTGTAACAGAATGTTTTTGTGGTGATAATAACTGTGAAGATGTATGATAGTTTGAGTTGTAACAAAATGTTTTTGTAGTGGAAATAACTGTGAAGGTGTATGATAGTTTGAGTTGTAACAAAATGTTTTTGTAGTGGTAATAACTGTGAAGGTGTATGATAGTTTGAGTTGTAACAAAATGTTTTTGTAGTGGTAATAACTGTGAAGGTGTATAATAGTTTGAGTTGTAACACAATGTTTTTGTGGTGATAATAACTGTGAAGGTGTATGATAGTTTGAGTTGTAACAAAATGTTTTTGTAGTGGTAATAACTGTGAAGGTGTATGATAGTTTGAGTTGTCACAAAATGTTTTTGTAGTGGTAATAACTGTGAAGGTGTATGATAGTTTGAGTTGAAACAAAATGTTTTTGTAGTGGTAATAACTGTGAAGGTGTATAATAGTTTGAGTTGTAGCAAAATGTTTTTGTAGTGGTAATAACTGAAGGTGTATGATAATTTGAGTTGTAACAAAATGTTTTTGTAGTGGTAATAACTGAAGGTGTATGATAGTTTGAGTTGTAACACAATGTTTTTGTAGTGGTAATAACTGTGAAGGTGTATGATAGTTTGAGTTGTAACAAAATGTTTTTGTAGTGGTAATAACTGTGAAGGTGTATGATAGTTTGAGTTGTAACAAAATGTTTTTGTAATGGTAATAACTGTGAAGGTGTATGATAGTTTGAGTTGTAACAAAATGTTTTTGTAGTGGTAATAACTGTGAAGGTGTATGATAGTTTGAGTTGTAACAAAATGTTTTTTAGTGGTAATAACTGTGAAGGTGTATAATAGTTTGAGTTGTAACACAATGTTTTTGTAGTGGTAATAACTGTGAAGGTGTATGATAGTTTGAGTTGTAGCAAAATATTTTTGTAGTGGTAATAACTGTGAAGGTGTATGATAGTTTGAGTTGTAACAAAATGTTTTTGTAGTGGTAATAACTGTGAAGGTGTATGCTAGTTTGAGTTGTAACAAAATGTTTTTGTAGTGGTAATAACTGTGAAGGTGTATGATAGTTTGAGTTGTAACACAATGTTTTTGTAGTAGTAATAACTGTGAAGGTGTATGATAGTTTGAGTTGTAACAAAATGTTTGTGTAGTGGTAATAACTGTGAAGGTGTATGATAGTTTGAGTTGTAACAAAATGTTTTTGTAGTGGTAATAACTGTGAAGGTGTATGATAGTTTGAGTTGTAACAAAATGTTTTTGTAGTGGAAATAACTGTGAAGGTGTATGATAGTTTGAGTTGTAACAAAATGTTTTTGTAGTGGTAATAACTGTGAAGGTGTATGATAGTTTGAGTTGTAACAAAATGTTTTTGTAGTGGTAATAACTGTGAAGGTGTATAATAGTTTGAGTTGTAACACAATGTTTTTGTGGTGATAATAACTGTGAAGGTGTATGATAGTTTGAGTTGTAACAAAATGTTTTTGTAGTGGTAATAACTGTGAAGGTGTATGATAGTTTGAGTTGTAGCAAAATGTTTTTGTAGTGGTAATAACTGTGAAGGTGTATAATAGTTTGAGTTGTAGCAAAATGTTTTTGTAGTGGTAATAACTGAAGGTGTATGATAATTTGAGTTGTAACAAAATGTTTTTGTAGTGGTAATAACTGTGAAGGTGTATGATAGTTTGAGTTGTAGCAAAATGTTTTTGTAGTGGTAATAACTGAAGGTGTATGATAGTTTGAGTTGTAACACAATGTTTTTGTAGTGGTAATAACTGTGAAGGTGTATGATAGTTTGAGTTGTAACAAAATGTTTTTGTAGTGGTAATAACTGTGAAGGTGTATGATAGTTTGAGTTGTAACAAAATGTTTTTAGTGGTAATAACTGTGAAGGTGTATAATAGTTTGAGTTGTAACACAATGTTTTTGTAGTGGTAATAACTGTGAAGGTGTATGATAGTTTGAGTTGTAGCAAAATGTTTTTGTAGTGGTAATAACTGTGAAGGTGTATGATAGTTTGAGTTGTAACAAAATGTTTTTGTAGTGGTAATAACTGTGAAGATGTATGCTAGTTTGAGTTGTAACAAAATGTTTTTGTAGTGGTAATAACTGTGAAGGTGTATGATAGTTTGAGTTGTAACAAAATGTTTTTGTAGTGGTAATAACTGTGAAGGTGTATGATAGTTTGAGTTGTAGCAAAATGTTTTTGTAGTGGTAATAACTGTGAAGGTGTATGATAGTTTGAGTTGTAACAAAATGTTTTTGTAGTGGTAATAACTGTGAAGGTGTATGATAGTTTGAGTTGTAACACAATGTTTTTGTAGTAGTAATAACTGTGAAGGTGTATGATAGTTTGAGTTGTAACAAAATGTTTGTGTAGTGGTAATAACTGTGAAGGTGTATGATAGTTTGAGTTGTAACAAAATGTTTTTGTAGTGGTAATAACTGTGAAGGTGTATGATAGTTTGAGTTGTAACAAAATGTTTTTGTAGTGGAAATAACTGTGAAGGTGTATGATAGTTTGAGTTGTAACAAAATGTTTTTGTAGTGGTAATAACTGTGAAGGTGTATGATAGTTTGAGTTGTAACAAAATGTTTTTGTAGTGGTAATAACTGTGAAGGTGTATAATAGTTTGAGTTGTAACACAATGTTTTTGTGGTGGTAATAACTGTGAAGGTGTATGATAGTTTGAGTTGAAGCAAAATGTTTTTGTAGTGGTAATAACTGTGAAGGTGTATGATAGTTTGAGTTGTAACAAAATGTTTTTGTAGTGGTAATAACTGTGAAGGTGTATGATAGTTTGAGTTGTAATAAAATGTTTTTGTAGTGGTAATAACTGTGAAGGTGTATGATAGTTTGAGTTGTAACAAAATGTTTTTGTAGTGGTAATAACTGTGAAGGTGTATGATAGTTTGAATTGTAACAAAATGTTTTTGTAGTGGTAATAACTGTGAAGGTATATGATAGTTTGAGTTGTAACAAAATGTTTTTGTAGTGGTAATAACTGTGAAGGTGTATGATAGTTTGAGTTGTAACAAAACTGTGTAGTTCTTTTATTGTTTGTTTGTTGCTGTTTTGCTGCTGAAGATTAAAAAATATATCTTAAAAGAAGCAAAAATCTCCTTAATCTGTATATGTACCACAGCTTTTTATTTTTTCCTTTTGCAATTGGGGGAAGCAAGTTGTTTTACAAGATATCAAGAGGAGAGATCTCATTAATCACCTCAGTCTGTGCCAAAAATATGTTGACAAACTAGCCCAAACAGCATTTTAGATGATTTTTTTCTATTTGATTAAGCAAATTTTATGCAAATTTTACTAGCCCGAACCAATTTTTACTAGACAAAGGTATAGTGCTAGTGGTTTTTGGTACAGACTGCCACCTCAGCAACTGCAAAATTATTGTACACATTCAAAGCCTGTACTTATCATTTCTTTGTTTAAAAGATTTGGTCTTTCTAGAAGAGTGATTTGTGCGGTTGATATTGGTTATATTGTTACCTATTACTGTTTACCGGTAGCTTTTTATTTTTAAGATAAAAATAATTTTTCTTTATGTTGAACTAAATATTCCTCACAACAAACTAGTGGTGATAGACATTGATTGTGTAAGTACTTGGTTGTTAACCCAACCACTATAGCTACAACAATGGAAGCAAACCCCTATATATATTATGAAATATTATATTACAAAAGAAATATCTGTATACCTGAAAACCTTGCAAATCAACAAAATTGTGTGAGTTCATTGTAGAAATTTGTACCAATAAATCAGACTGAAAATGTAGTGTGTATGAAGCCAGATTGTCAGGGGACAAATACGGTATTTTATATGTAAGAGTGCACTAGACACAACCAAGTATGGTAGTGCTGTTTTGATTTTTTGCTGAAGTCTTATTTCCTTATACACTAGGTTAACCCTCATAAAACAGATAATGACTTAAGATAAAAAAAAAATTCTGAGCAAAACTTGAACATTAATTGTCTGGTCTAGTAAACAAGTAATAGAAGAATGTAATAAAATCTTTATGATAGGAAATATCACTGAAATATAATGTTTTCAAAAATTTGTATATTTGAAACTCCATCCAGTAATTAAAACTTACTCCTACTATCTACTCAGGTTTCTTGTTGTTATTTACGTTTTTTGGGAGGATGTTCCCCTTTTAATGTTGAAAATATCCCGGAATATTGACCTTAAGGTTTTTCTGAACAGTGTTTATTTTTGTGTTGTGTTGTATCACATTAGTAGAGAAGTACCATTTACAGTATTAATTTGAATCATAATATATTCCCTGAACATTAAGTTGTGTCTAAAAGAATTTTTTTCCCCATTCTTACTTCTTAACCACTGAAAATATGAGAATTTGTCAAGCTTTCAGATTTATTGTAATCAGAAGAATAAGAATAAGTTTTTTATAGCATACATTGCTTTACAACATTTTTAGCTCACCTTGCCTGCCATCACTATGGAATGTCCTCTATGAAGATTGCTCATTTCGTCCTGATCGGTTAACAAACATGGCTACCACCAAAACTTGGTAGGAAGCTGTTAAGACGGGTTCTTTTATCCAAAATGTGGGCATCAATAAAAACTAAAACTGGGTGCAACTTGTATTTTAAAACCAAAAACTACTGATACTGAGCCACCTCTCTACAATGAAATTATCTTCTATACTCTTGGACACTCAAAATTAAAACTGACAGAACATTAAAAGTAAACCAGATATAAGATAACACATTTGCCAGTCTCTGTCTTTCAACAATTTGCTATGTACAAGCATCTAAATTCTAATAAAAATGTCATAAAACTGTCACTATTAGAAGACCACAGATGTTAATTAATGTCCTTCAATCTTGAAAAGTAATTTTATTGAACAATTAAGCTAATTAATGTTTCTGCATCAAAATAGTCATTTTAACACCTCCCTTCTCAAGAGGAAATTTATCGGTAAAGTGTGAAATTTTCGATATAAATAAAAGATTAAAAAGTGGCTCAGTAAGAATTTACAATTTTCTCATAAAAACAATTATGCATAAAGCTTAACCGGACCATGTGCGCAGCAATGTCTATTACATGGTAAACAGGTGATGTAAACAAACTCCAACACTGGTAATATATATAGAATCAGCTGATCAATTTTAATCCATGAATGAAATTAGTAAATCCACTGAACAAAATAGTATAAACCACGAGTAAAATATTAAATCCACTGAATAATTAATGACAAATATATTGTGATAATAAATTCACTTTAGCATATTTCTCTTTAAAAACACATATTTCCCAAAACAAGTGAATTATACTCGAGACATTCCATCTGCATTTTTGTTACGAGCACCACTGCGGTAATTAATTTTGAAATCATGAATATTCATTACTCTATTCCTATTATATCTCTTCAGCAAGTTGATATGATAGGTAACTAAGCCTCGGCGTGCTCCTACATTTACTTGATAATTCACATCTGATAATTTCCTGACTATGCGAAACGGACCTTTCCATGTAGCAGTCATTTTTGAACTCTCAGTTGACAAAAGTACTAATACTTCATCACCAGGCGAAAAATGGCACTTTCTAGTGTTTCTGTCATACCAGGCTTTCATTTTCGACTGTTTGTCAGTAAGATTTTTACCTACAATGTCTCATTTCAGACAAGCGCTCCCTAACATTAATGACATGTTCAATAACGAACTTCTCAACATCTTCTTCTCCTGTCATTGCTAATTTCAATATCTCTGTTGGTCCTCATGTGGCGTCTCTCTATAAGCAAACATTGCATATGGCAGCATTTCGTCCCAATCCTTTTCGTATGTAATACATAGTTTCTTGAGAACTTTCTTCAAAGTTCCATTGTAGCGTTCACATTTTCCATTAGACTGGGGTCTATACGGACTTGTCGTAATACCCTTAACACCTAACATCTCATACAACTGTTTTAATAACGTGCTTGTGAAATTGCTACCTTGATCGCTTAAAATTACTCTAGCCACACCTACTCGGCTAAATAATTGAACTAAAGATTGAGCTATGCGCTCCGCTTCTATACTTGGAAGTGGGAAAGCCTCTGGGTACCTTGTACCTTCATCAATAACTGTCAAAATATACTTATTTCCCTTCTTAGTTCGACTTAATGGACCAACTATATCAATAGCTATTTTGCTAAATGGCTCTCTAATGATTGGCGTTTTCACCATCGGTACTTTAACATTATCCCTTTTTGATGTCCTCTGACATATATCACAACTACGACAGTGTCTTGTCACATCTGCAAAGACACCCGGCCAATAAAAAGACTGAAGTACCCTCTGTTTACATTTTCCTGGTCCTAAGTGACCTGACATTGGACGATCATGTGCTAACTCTAGCACAGCCTTTCTTAACGACTTTGGTAACACAATCTGGTTCCCCCTTTTATAACCATCTTTTGACTCCCATTTTCTCTTCAAAACATTGTTTTCATAATAAAAATGCAAATTTAACATCTTTTGACTCGTCCACATTATTTAAAGCCTTAAGTCTACAATTACTTAGAGTAGGGTCCTCCCTTTGGATCCTCGACAATGTTTCAACATTAACATTAGACAAATGTTCTAACCCTATACTCTCACCTTGTTCTGGCAGCTCATTAACATCCCCAATATCAATATCCTCCTGGATTTCTTCGTCCGATTCCGAAAAATCAATTAGATCCACATCTTCATTTAAATCTTGGGAATGTACTTCACATTCCACCATTTCATTCCCAATCTCTTCATTTTGCTTGCTCTTGGACCTCGTTACTACATACGTTTTAGATTTTCCCAAAATATCCATACCTAACAGAGCATCAGCAGCTAAGTTCGCAACTAATCCTACAGTTGCATGTCCCTTAAAGTATGGCGTATCTAAATTGACAACGGCCATCTTTGCTGTAAAGGGTTGACCCACAGCAGTATACAGAGTAATCCTCTGACCTTCAATTATATTACTTGAATCTACATATTCTTCACGGATCAAAGTCATTTCAGCACCGGTATCCTTTACAAATAGGATCTCACACCCATTCACTTGTCCACAGACATTTATTAATCTCTCCCCATATGAAGGCTTCACAAAATATGTAGCCGCATTTGGCTTTTTATCCTTAATCCTGCATTTTGGAGCACGACAATTCTTTGCTATATGACCTATGCGATCACAATTATAACACTTTCTACTATCTATATTATTGTGTAATCTAACATTCTCCCTCGATGATGATCCTTTCGGAGAAATGGTCGGTAAAATGTAATCTTCCGCAGCATCTACAACACTATTGCTTCCCTTATTCCGTCTAATCCATTGAGCTTGTGCGGGTGACAAAGCTTTTAAAAAGAACTCTTCACATATACAGACTTTTGGATCTTCGTCTCCTACGAAACGATTAACTGAGTGTTGTATATTGGCCATTAATCCACGATAAGTTTCGTTTTCACCACGCTTAACTTCCAACAAGTTGGCAAAATATTGGTGTGGTCGTCGTCCAAATCGATCAACTAAAGCTTTCCGTAGCTCCTCGTAATTCTTGTTTGCTAACTGGCTGACTTCCTTAGCCTCTCCAGTTAAAAGTGTTCTCAACTGCAAAACCTTAACTTCATTTGTCCACTTGGCTTGCTTAGCTATAGCCTCGAATTCAGATAAATATGTCAATATATCATCCTTTGACTTGTGGTCATATGGCTGCAGTTTTAACTTGACTGGAACATCTGGCTTCTTGTGGTCATTTCTATGTTCTACAACATTTATTCGTG
This sequence comes from Bathymodiolus septemdierum, assembly GCA_963383655.1. Taxonomy (NCBI): domain Eukaryota; kingdom Metazoa; phylum Mollusca; class Bivalvia; order Mytilida; family Modiolidae; genus Bathymodiolus; species Bathymodiolus septemdierum. Next base: position 42,725,086 of record OY726519.1, read on the forward strand.
CCAGTTCTATCTCCATTTGCTTTAGTCTAAGTTCATGTTCATATTTCATTCTATCTCGTTCCATGTCCAAACGCTTACTCTCTAACTCCATATTCACAGTACTCTTACTGGCTGCCTTCTATGTTGCACCCCTTGTCTTCTTTGGTGGTCCCATTACTTCAGTATCCTCATTCTCATCTTCATGAGCTTGTTCAGTGTTCGTAAACTCTATTAAATTTTGTCTAGTTACATCAACACCGTCTTCCATACTAACTAAATCCAACTATCTATTAAGTTAACAAATAGTCTAGATCCCTTTTGGATCCCACCGCTGCCACCAGAATTGTTAAGACGGGTTCTTTTATCCAAAATGTGGGCATCAATAAAAACTAAAACTGGGTGCAACTTGTATTTTAAAACCAAAAACTACTGATACTGAGCCACCTCTCTACAATGAAATTATCTTCTATACTCTTGGACACTCAAAATTAAAACTGACAGAACATTAAAAGTAAACCAGATATAAGATAACACATTTGCCAGTCTCTGTCTTTCAACAATTTGCTATGTACAAGCATCTAAATTCTAATAAAAATGTCATAAAACTGTCACTATTAGAAGACCACAGATGTTAATTAATGTCCTTCAATCTTGAAAAGTAATTTTATTGAACAATTAAACTAATTAATGTTTCTGCATCAAGATAGTCATTTTAACAGAAGCATCTATGGAATGTCCTCTGAAGATTGCTCATTTCGTCCCGATCGGTTAGCAAACATGGCCACCACATGCAATTCTTGTTTCTGATTGGTAGATTTCTAAAATATCTTCTCCTTAAAAACTGCTTAGCCATATGAACCGAAACTTGGTAGGAAGCATCCACATGTATGGAAGGTTCTGTATTAAGTTTCCTCAAAGCAGAATGAAAGGTGAGCGACACAGGCTCAGCCCACTGAGCCTCTAGTTTATTAAGAAATGGTTTTTTTTCATTGGGTGGGGGGGGATTGCATAATGTATTATCTTCAGAAACAAGAAACTTGGATGGAATTTATCTCAGGTGATACCCTTTCAAGTTTGTATCTAACAGCCTCCATCCAAGATGGCTACCATTACTATAAATAGAAATTCTTGTTTTTGATTGGCCAAATTAAAAAATTCTTTTTGATGACCACTTTAGCAGTTGGAACCAAACTTGAGAGAATTTATGAATAGCAGATCCTTCACAAGGAAACCTCATTTCTTTCCTATCAGCCAAGCATCATAACTTCCTTACACAATTTTATCTTCTGATTGGTCAAATGAAAAGAAATTCTCCTCTGAAACTTCTGGACCAGTGAACCAGACTTGGGAGGAATGATGCGTGGAAGGTCCTATTAAAAAATAATGGGGAAATCAGTGAGTAATACAGACTCGGAGCACAGTAGTTATTAAGGCAACAATATTTCACCACTTTATATCACTGTTCTAAAGAAGGTCAAATGTGAACCGAATATGATTCCATACTTTTTGGCACTTAAGATCTGTCTTTTCTTAATAATTGATTTGACAGTGAGTTTTAATCTTATAAGTAGACTAGACATACAAAATAGAATTAGTAAGCTTAACTGACAAATGTTTTAATTATATAACTTATATAACCTGTAGTGGCTCACAATGCTTTTAAGATCTGTTTTTCTTCCCTTAAAAAATAAGTTGCTGGTAATAGTTTAATACTTTCACAGTATGTAGAAAGAAAAGGACATTTTTTATATTAAAATATTAAATTTAATTTTCTATTGATTTATGACAGAGAAGCTTTCTTTGGCTTTTAATGTCATACGTTTCACTGCCAGTAGCAAAGTAACAAAACTGGGCAATTTGAGATAGTACATGTAATTCAATCTATTAACACTATTCATACACTTTTATGAAAACTGGGGCTGTCTTGGCTGTGATTGTATGGTAGTTGGATTTACAACTTCCTATGCAATCAGTGCCTATCACCACTGATGTTGTGAGTTTGAATCTCGATCAGGGCGAGGTGTACAACATTATGTGATAAAGTTTGTGAGTGACTTGCGATAGGTCGGTGGTTTTCTCCGGGCCCTCCGGTTTCCTCCACCAATAAAACTGACCAAAAGATATAACTGAAATATTGTTGAAAGTGGCCGTTAAACACCATCAAACAAACAAACTTTTTTTTTTTTGAAAATTAGTACATTAGAAACCCCTGGAATTGTGAAGTTAAGTGTAAAGGTTGGGGTATACGAGTATTGAAAACAAATTGACATGGAAATCTTATCCAAATTCAAAATGTGTCCTTGGGTGGTCACCTTCCAAAATTGTATTTGTGGATTAGTTTTTCATACCCACTTTCACTTAATTTTATAATTACATTTCGATAGATAAAATATAGATCAAGATTTATTTTGAGGTATTGGATTAATGCTGTTCCATTGTTATTCCCTTTAATTATTTGTAAAGTGATGTTTTTATTGGTTTCAGGGTATTTTCGTAAATTCTGATATCCAATTTGAGGAAAAATATTAAAATTACATTTAGGTGGATAAAATGCAGGTCAATTTTAATTTGGATAACATACAGGTCAAATTTGGGTTCACAATTTACCCAAAGATTACATTTCACCTATAGGTCAACAATACATTTTTGCCATGCCTTGATCTGTTTTCCATAGTGATACTCCTTGGATGGTCCTCTTCTAAAATTGTGTCTGATCATGTTGATTTTCATTCAAGATGGCCACCAAGGCTTGTGATTAGTTGAAAATTGAAAACCTTTAACAATCATCTTCTTCAGAACCACTGGATTGAATAAAGTGAAACTGAATTTAAAAAATCCTAGTTCGTCAATCCCTTTCCGAATTTTGTCCGTTGATTCCATCCACTTTCAAAAATGGCCAATGCATATTAATACTGTGTTAACATATCTGGTGAGTGACTACAAGTTCTCATGAGCCAATTTGTATTTGATGATCAGAAAACACTAGAAAAAAAAGTGAAAATTCAGACTTCAGTCCTTGATTGGAATAAAGTTTCTTTCAAGAAATCTAGACCTGTATTTCTATTGTTACTCTTCATCTCAAAGCTTGCTTCTATCATGTATGCTCAACTCAAAGCTTGCTTCTATCATTTATACTCAACTCAAAGCTTGCTTCTATCATTTATACTCAACTCAAAGCTTGCCATTTTCATTCATGCTCGCCTCAAAGCTTGCTTCTATCATTTATACTCAACTCAAAGCTTGCCATTTTCATTCATACTCGCCTCAAAGCTTGCTTCTATCATTTATACTCAACTCCAAGCTTGCCATTTTCATTCATACTCGCCTCAAAGCTTGCTTCTATCATTTATACTCAACTCAAAGCTTGCCATTTTCATTCATACTCGCCTCAAAGCTTGCTTCTATCATTTATACTCAACTCAAAGCTTGCCATTTTCATTCATACTCGCCTCAAAGCTTGCTTCTATCATTTATACTCAACTCAAAGCTTGCCACTTTCATTCATACTCACCTCAAAGCTTGCCACTTTCATTCATACTCACCTCAAAGCTTGCCACTTTCATTCATACTCACCTCAAAGCTTGCTACTATCATTGATGCTCAACTCAAAGCTTGCCACTTTCATTCATACTCAACTCAAAGCTTGCCACTTTCATTCATACTCAACTCAAAGCTTGCCACTTTCATTCATACTCAACTCAAAGCTTGCCACTTTCATTCATACTCAACTCAAAGCTTGCCACTTTCATTCATACTCAACTCAAAGCTTGCCACTTTCATTCATACTCAACTCAAAGCTTGCCACTTTCATTCATACTCGCCTCAAAGCTTGCTTCTATCATTTATACTCAACTCAAAGCTTGCCATTTTCATTCATACTCGCCTCAAAGCTTGCTTCTATCATTTATACTCAACTCAAAGCTTGCCATTTTCATTCATACTCGCCTCAAAGCTTGCTTCTATCATTTATGCTCAACTCAAAGCTTGCCATTTTCATTCATACTCGCCTCAAAGCTTGCTTCTATCATTTATACTCGACTCAAAGCTTGCCACTTTCATTCATAATCACCTCAAAGCTTGCCACTTTCATTCATACTCACCTCAAAGCTTGCCACTTTCATTCATACTCACCTCAAAGCTTGCTACTATCATTGATGCTCAACTCAAAGCTTGCTACTATCATTGATGCTCAACTCAAAACTTGCCACTTTCATTCATACTCAACTTAAAGCTTGACACTTTCATTCATACTCAACTCAAAGCTTGCCACTTTCATTCATACTCGCCTCAAAGCTTGCTTCTATCATTTATACTCAACTCAAAGCTTGCCATTTTCATTCATACTCGCCTCAAAGCTTGCTTCTATCATTTATACTCAACTCAAAGCTTGCCATTTTCATTCATACTCGCCTCAAAGCTTGCTTCTATCATTTATGCTCAACTCAAAGCTTGCCATTTTCATTCATACTCGCCTCAAAGCTTGCTTCTATCATTTATACTCGACTCAAAGCTTGCCACTTTCATTCATAATCACCTCAAAGCTTGCCACTTTCATTCATACTCACCTCAAAGCTTGCCACTTTCATTCATACTCACCTCAAAGCTTGCTACTATCATTGATGCTCAACTCAAAGCTTGCTACTATCATTGATGCTCAACTCAAAGCTTGCCACTTTCATTCATACTCAACTTAAAGCTTGCCACTTTCATTCATACTCAACTCAAAGCTTGCCACTATCATTCATACTCAACTCAAATCTTGCCACTATCATTCATACTCACCTCAAAGCTTGCCACTTTCGTTCATACTCACCTCAAAGCTTGCTACTATCATTCATACTCAACTCAAAGCTTGCCACTATCATTCATACTCAACTCAAAGCTTGCCACTATCATTCATACTCAACTCAAAGCTTGCCACTTTCATTCATACTCACCTCAAAGCTTGCTACTATCATTCATACTCAACTCAAATCTTGCCACTATCATTCATACTCACCTCAAAGCTTGCTACTATCATTGATGCTCAACTCAAAGCTTGCCACTTTTATTCATACTCAACTCAAAGCTTGCCACTTTCATTCATACTCAACTTAAAGCTTGCCACTTTCATTCATACTCAACTCAAAGCTTGCCACTATCATTCATACTCAACTCAAATATTGCCACTATCATTCATACTCAACTCAAATCTTGCCACTTTCATTCATACTCAACTCAAATCTTGCCACTTTCATTCATACTCAACTCAAATCTTGCCACTATCATTCATACTCTGTAAGACAGATGAGCAGTAATTATTTAACTCCTACCTGATGAACGTTACTACTTGTCCTTTCTATCTTGGTAGGTGTTGTTTTTTTATATTTATCTTAATTCGTAGAAGAACAGATACTTGTATCGAATTATTGTTTACATTCAACGGACTAAGAGCTGGGTCATTGCCTCTCTGATGTGTCAGTGATAATCAGGATGATAGTAGAAGGCTAGGTAAAGTAATCTTACAAGTGTTGTAAGATAATTTCTATCAATGGAATCTTCGATCAGCTGTTACGATCGGTTCTAATGTACGTAATTAAACCAGTTCAAGTCACTAAAATTAAGACAAATTTCCTTAATTTTTCTGAAAAAACAAAATCATAGAACTTTAATCAATCCAAAAAAATTCTTGTAGAAATAAAAGAGGCGGTTTAAGTGAAAATGAAGAAAATCTTTTACACTAATGAAATGAGTGAAATTTGAGAAAGAGTGCTGTATTACTGTTACATAAAGCTATCAATTTTCTAAAGATCAAGCTGTGTGTTCTTATGATGATAGGTCATAAAGACAAGGTTGGGTGTTATGCCTGTTGGATAAACTTGTCACACATGTCTGTGTAATTAAGGTCTTTCCCCATTTTTGTCATTCTTATGATTAATAAAAAAAAAAATTCCTGCTATGTATTACAGAAAATATGATTCAAGATATCACAATGGGTTTGTTTTCATTTTTGCAGGAAATAAATGCTCTATTTCGGTCAACTTTGTTGTTGCAGAGTTATCTGTCAGAACACTGAAAATCTAGAAAATCATGTTATCCTGTAATCTCTGAAACTGTTAGAGGTACTGGAAAACTGCAAGATTGAAAGTATTGGAGAACTGATAAATGTACCCCAATTTTGGCAGATTCTGTCACTTGTATATCTAGTGTAAAAAATAACTTGTGCTAACTATTTAATATGAAATCTAAATTTCTCTATTTATAGATTTACCAGGTGCTTGCAATTGTGTCCCCACTGTGCGTCTTCTTTATTTAATTGGCATAAAGCAAAAATTCAGTCACTGAATCTGACTTTGAAGTTTACAAATGTTATATCACTACACACACCTAGACTGTAATTAAGTCATACAAGGCAGACCAAGAGTCTTAGGTTACTAACAATATTTACATACTAAAGTATCAATTTTCTGACACACATTTTGTCTTAAAAGTGCAGAGTGCAAAATATTGACTATTAAATTATCAGTTATTCATTATTATTTGACATATTTAAATCATTTTTCTTTCCAATCTTTTGATTTTGAGCGTACCAGATGAAGGTTATTCCAGAAACACATTGTTTCACATTAAATTTGATATCTACGTTTTTATCATCTTGTAACAAGCCACAACAGAAACTTTACAGACTCCAAAATAAAGAGAAACATACATTAAAAAGGATTGATTGACACACAACATGCCATGAAATGAATGTTTTTTGCTGCATATTTAGCACCAAGCCTGTCAATAACAGGCACAAGAGAGTTTTACTATGAAGAGGGATGGACAAGTTTTTCTAAATCTTTCCAGAATGCCTGATAATTGAACATCAAAATTATTAGTCTCTTTCCTGAAAATAGATTTTGTAATTTCCAGTTCAGGACATGTTTAATTAATATCTTTTGAGTATGTAATGTAAAAGAAGGTCACCGTTTTAAAGTCATGTATATTTTTTTTTTTATTTGAAGTGTAACTTATAATACATGTAGTTTGAAAATTGTAAGTGTTTTGATGATTAAAAATACCATAGCCCAGGTTTTTTTTCATACACAGTGAGGCCGTTGTGATCATGATCGTATGGTAGTTGGATTTACATTACAACTACTTGTGCAATCAGGTCGAATCCTGTTGATGGCGAGGTGTACTCGATTCAACATTATGTGAGCAAGTTTGTCAGTGACTTGTGACAGGTCGGTGGTATACTCTTGATACTCCTGTTTCCTCTGCCACGATATAACTGAAATATTGTTGAAAGTGGCATTAAACACCATAAACCAACCAAACCAACCAACCTATAAGTGTTTTGATGATTAAAAAGACTGTAGTGCAGGCTTTTTTTCCTATTACAGTAGCCCTTATTGATTTGCTTAGACAAAAAAAAGTTAGTTCATGTCCATTTCACCTGGGTAGATTAAAACAATTAATAAAGTGACCCATTGGATGCCTTCCACAAATAACAAAAATACAATATTAATATGAAAAAAGCTAACAAAAAAAACCCAGAGAAAAAGTATTCATCTATGGAAGTAAAAAATACTACTAAATATTCATTTAATTCTTTATTTGTTTAACGAGGATTGCCAACAGCCAATGGCTATGAGCGGTTTTCCTCAAAATACATACATGAATACATAATTTCAATCAATATAATGGTTATTACAAATATCGAAATGACAACGCAATATATACAAGACAAGACATCACACATACACACACACACACGAGCGTTAAATGACAAACAATTATAAAGAAAAGTAATTTAACAAAGATTTGACTGATATGGTATTAATTTAATTGGGAGGACACAAACAAAAACAATATTATGCCAGGGGGATTAGCATGAACATCTTTTTGTAGATTTAATGTACTGAAAAACGTATTCAAAAAGTTTGTGATTAATATTGACAAATAGATCATCACTTCCTTCAGTCATGATTTTACATACCGGTAGATGTGTTGGACATAGATCTTGCAATGAAGTAATATTCAACTCAGGACATAGAATATGTTTTATACCAAGTAATAGAGTAGTTCTTGAAACTATGTATCGGTTACAATGTAGTAGTTAATGTTCACAGAATTTGTTAAGAGAGAGATTATACTTGAATAAATGTTCATTTAAACTACTTAGTCCAAGTCGAAGTCTGGCGTGGGTAATTTTCTCATAACCATGTCCAAGAGAGTAAACAGGATTAGTCTTCTGTCCTAAATGTTAGGGCATCTTTTACTCAAAATACTTTACCAAAGGGATAATCAGAAGCCATAGATTGAAGAACACTATATACAGTGGCCAAAGGGATAATCAGAAGCCATAGATTGAAGAACACACTATACAGGGGCCAAAGGGATAACCAGAAGCCATAGATTGAAGAACACACTATGCAGTGGCCAAAGGGATAATCAGAAGCCATAGATTGAAGAACACACAATACAGTGGCCAAAGGGATAATCAGAAGCCATAGATTGAAGAATACACTATGCAGTGGCCAAAGGGATAATCAGAAGCCATAGATTGAAGAACACACTATGCAGTGGCCAAAGGGATAACCAGAAGCCATACATTGAAGAACACTATGCAGTGGCCAAAAGGATAATCAGAAGCCATAGATTGAAGAACACACTATTTACAGTGGCCAAAGGGATAATCAGAAGCCATAGATTGAAGAACACGATACAGTGGCCAAAGGGATAATCAGAAGCCATAGATTGAAGAACACACTATGCAGTGGCCAAAGGGATAATCAGAAGCCATAGATTGAAGAACACACAATACAGTGACCAAAGGGATAATCAGAAGCCATAGATTGAAGAGCACACTATGCAGTGGCCAAAGGGATACTCAGAAGCCATAGATTGAAGAACACACAATACAGTGGCCAAAGGGATAATCAGAAGCCATAGATTGAAGAACACAATACAGTGGCCAAAGGAAAAAGGATAAAAAGACAAAACATTGTTGATACAGAAAACAAAAAAATTAGCAACACAAATTTCACTTAAAAATGGTGGTGAACTCAGATGCTCTGAAAGGGTTAAAGCAGTTCCTGCTCAACTAGTGGCACCTGTCATGTTTAGTTACGCTTGTTAGAAATCTTGTTGAAAATTAGTATTTGATTTATTCTTATCTTAAAAAGTCTTGTACTTGTTACATGAAGAAAAGGAATAAAAATGAATGCTAGAGAATACAGAAGGGGCAATCAAAATGAACAATCCAGAGAAACTGGCAACATAGAGAACACAAGATACTGAATGAACAATCCAGAGAAACTGGCAACATAGAGAACACAAGATACTGAATGCATTGCTTTTATATCTTGTGGTGGTATTTACACCAATGCTAATGATACTAATAGAAAACTTTTCTTAATGATGTTTAAGTCAAAGTTGGGGGATATGGTTTGTTTATTCTCAAAGATTACTCTTATATATTTTACATCAAAGTTAATTAACCAGAAGTGGTAACAAGACTATGAATGTAAATTCCTTGTAGATAGAGATGATATGTTATCTTAAGGTTAGAATGTTTTCTTTGATGATAGTACGACCAGTTTACCATACTCCAACCTACTTAGTCCAAGTCAAAGTCTGGTGTGGGTAATTTTTTCATAACCATGTCCAAGAGAGTAAACAGGATTAGTCTTCTGTCCTAAATGTTAGGGCATCTTTTACTCAAAAGACTTTACCAAAGGGATAATCAGAAGCCATAGATTGAAGAACACTATATACAGTGGCCAAAGGGATAATCAGAAGCTATATATTGAAGAACACTATATACAGGGGCCAAAGGGATAATCAGAAGCCATAGATTGAAGAACACACTATACAGTGACCAAAGAGATAATCAGAAGCCATAGATTGAAGAACACACTACAGTGGCCAAAGGGATAATCAGAAGCCATAGATTAAAGAACACACTATGCAGTGGCCAAAGGGATAATCAGAAGCCATAGATTGAAGAACACACTATGCAGTGGCCAAAGGGATAACCAGAAGCCATAGATTGAAGAACACACTATACAGTGGCCAAAGGGATAATCAGAAGCCATAGATTGAAGAACACACAATACAGTGGCTAAAGGGATAATCAGAAGCCATAGATTGAAGAACACACTATACAGTGGCCAAAGGGATAATAAAAAGCCATAGATTGAAGAACACACTACAGTGGCCAAAGGGATAATCAGAAGCCATAGATTGAAGAACACACTATACAGTGGCCAAAGGGATAATCAGAAGCCATAGATTGAAGAACACACTACAGTGGCCAAAGAGATAATCAGAAGCCATAGATTGAAGAACACCCTATGCAGTGGCCAAAGGAATAATCAGAAGCCATAGATTGAAGAGCACACTATGCAGTGGCCAAAGGGATACTCGGAAGCCATAGATTGAAGAACACACAATACAGTGGCCAAAGGGATAATCAGAAGCCATAGATTGAAGAACACAATACAGTGGCCAAAGGAAAAAGGATAAAAAGACAAAACATTGTTGATACAGAAAACAAAAAAATTAGCAACACAAATTTCACTTAAAAATGGTGGTGAACTCAGATGCTCTGAAAGGGTTAAAGCAGTTCCTGCTCAACTAGTGGCACCTGTCATGTTTAGTTACGCTTGTTAGAAATCTTGTTGAAAATTAGTATTTGATTTATTCTTATCTTAAAAAGTCTTGTACTTGTTACATGAAGAAAAGGAATAAAAATGAATGCTAGAGAATACAGAAGGGGCAATCAAAAATGAACAATCCAGAGAAACTGGCAACATAGAGAACACAAGATACTGAATGAACAATCCAGAGAAACTGGCAACATAGAGAACACAAGATACTGAATGAACAATCCAGAGAAACTGGCAACATAGAGAACACAAGATACTGAATGCATTGCTTTTATGTCTTGTGGTGGTATTTACACCAATGCTAATGATACTAATAGAAAACTTTTCTTAATGATGTTTAAGTCAAAGTTGGGGGATATGGTTTGTTTACTCTCAAAGATTACTCTTATACATTTTACATCAAAGTTAATTAACCAGAAGTGGTAACAAGACTACGAATGTAAATTCCTTGTAGATAGAGATGATATGTTATCTTAAGGTTAGATTGTTTTCTTTGATGATAGTACGACCAGTTTACCATACTCCAGCTACCAATGATAATGATGGGAAATAAAATATATGAATGAATATATTTTATTGAGGTCAAACCATAAAGGGAAAGATTTTCAGATGATAATTGTTTAAATTCTATTTATGTTATACCTGTATGTAAAATAAAGGTAGTTATGAAGGTTGTAAACAGACATTATGGCTAGTATAGGATGAGTTGTGAAACTGATGATAATGTATGTCCAGACATTACAATTTAACATTATTGTTTTTAACAGAAAGGTCGTAATATGTTTGACCTCACACTGACTGGTAATTTGGAGTGTCGGAATCAGTCTTTTGATACTGACAATTACCTTAAGTAAGATTCGAGGAAAAAATGTATGAAATACTGATGAAATACTTAATTGATATGTTTTTTACTGGCATCCAATTTTTCCCTGAATAGGTACTGGGTATTTAACTTTCAGTGATATTTTTGTTACTGTTTCTCTTGATGGTTAGATTTATTTGTAGAGAAACAGAAAGCTTTCAAGTCACTGAAAATTTTCATGAAACTTAAAGATGTTAAAGGTGCACCTCGCCATAGCAATAGTGGAACTTATAAGCATTAATTGTGACATGCACTGATAAGATAGACTTAAATTCGTGGATTTCTAAATTGAAAAAAGTTATTTATATGCAAAATAAAATGTGCTATTTGCCTTTGCTCTTCCTATGAATGGGGAAAATAATGTTTTGTTGGATTGTTTTACCTGAGAAAACCAAGAAAATGATTGTTTTGAGGACTACAGAATCATTCACTCGGAATGCTGAATTTAAAGGCAATAGCACCAAAATTACAACTGCGATGTTTTGCAGTTGAAAATTTCATGTTTAAACCAGATCTGGTATTTATTATGTCAAGTGCTAAATGCAGTATTGAATACAAACATTTGTTCTCTTAATGTTCTAATAATGGTGCATTTGTTCTAGTCAACAATTTGATTGTTCCTTGGTTGTTTTACATTCATCAGTCCTAGTGAACAATTTGACTGTTCTAGTAAACAATTTGACTGTTCCTTGGTTGTTTTACATTCATCAGTCCTAGTGAACAATTTGACTGTTCCTTGGTTGTTTTACATTCATCAGTCCTAGTGAACAATTTGACTGTTCTAGTAAACAATTTGATTGTTCCTTGGTTGTTTTACATTCATCAGTCCTAGTGAACAATTTGACTGTTCCTTGGTTGTTTGACCCTTTAGGTTTATCAGTTGACAAGTGTTCATACTAGCAGTTTTGTCAATTACAAATCATTTAATTCTCATTTGAGAAATACTAAATATCTTTGTCCAGGTCGTTCCTTTTTGCCATATTCAGCAATGTGATATCTATTACATTACTTTGTTTAAGTACATATATTATTTACAATATCCTTATGACACTGATATTTTGTTAATGTTTGTTTGAATACATTGTACCTGCACACAAAAAATTGTCATGACCATAAAGATTCTGGTCAGATGTCTGTATCAAAGGTGTGGTTGTAATCAGAAAACAGGAAGTAGGCCCATTTAACATTTTTAAAGAAAGAGTAGTACCTTAAACAAATTCCATGCTATTTTGGATCAGTAAAGGCTAAATATACCCCATGCCTTTCAATAAGGGGTGGTACCAGGTACTTTTACCATTTTAAAATGGTTTTGGTACCTCCTGATCTTAAAGAGTGTTGTATAAGATATTCATGAAAATTATTCCAATTTTAATATAAAAAAAAAAGTACCGCCAGTAAATAGTGAAGTACTGGTAGACTTGAAAAATATTGAAAGCCCTGATACTCGAGATACAAAGTAAACATCTGCTATGTTATGGAGTAGTTGAATCTCCTCTTTCAGTAATTTTTTTGTTTCAGCCATATTGGTGACAACTATTTTTAGCTATGGAGTAAGATAATTCCTAAAGAAAATCTTCAAGCATCAAATACATGTACATGGCACTTCTCACTTGATAAACCTGTTGAGGATTCCCAGGGGTGAGCTGGGCATAGACATATAATACCTCTATGGTCAAATCCACACCCATATTATTATGAGTTCTTTGATTGAATGGATTTTTTAAGGTTGGGCAAATTCCAGAGAGTGTCATATCCAGCACTGTGGTTGATTTTTTTTTTTTTTGTGTCTATCCTTCTTTCTTTTTTTGCTGCAGTAGAATTATCCCACATAAGGATTTTTTCCAACAAAATAGTAGATTGTACATGTTACTATGCCTTTTATATTTCATGCAGAACAAGCCTTAATAACAACAGCTAATGGAATTAAGACAAAAATAGAATAAAAATGGTCAAATTACATGTAAACACATCTTCAATTCTGTGATTTTAGACATGTATACAAATCAGCCCTTTGATTAAATTAAATTTAGAAAAAAATATCTTCCATAGTTTAATGGACCATAATTCCCTGAAGTGGTTGTATTTGACAAATTGTTTTGTTCTTACGTCATAATTGACTATATTGACTGTTTACTTGATGTCTGATCATTTTAATTTCTGCGTCTACTAAATACTGCTTGACCTTTGTTTTATCATTAGCACCATCAACAGGATATATTCTGCTTCCCTTTTCAATGTCGGATCTTTTCTTAGAGTCTGTGGTAAAAGGATTAAATTGGAGCATTACTGAAAATGAGATTCTTCAGTTAAGGAGAATGGAGAAAATTGTCTTTGAGAATCTCTGAAATCTTTTATAAACAATTTCTAACCTGTTTCACATTTTGAACATGCACAAAAGGAATATTTTATGAAAAATTACCATTTGGTAATCTGTCATTTTTCTTTTGAAATGAGCAGGACAAAAAAATTGTATAATTCATTTAGTGGATTTGTAAAATTTCTTTGATTTTTTCAACAACAAAAAAAACAAAATTTGTATAATTTAGTCTTAGGAGCAAATGCAGGTCTCTGACACATATTTGATTGGCTTCCTAGCAGTGTTTTCTGTATATTATTTATCAATATTAGGTTTAAAAAATTGTGGGAAAAATGATAAATGGGTATTTATGGCATACTGTTGTAGTATTGTAGTTGTTTTAGCATGAGGAATTTCTTGTTTAAGAAAGTCAGAATCAGATGGTGTGATGATCACCTGTTGATAAAGGAAACAAGATAAGAAATGTTCCTCCAGGAAGTAATATATATTTAATCACTGATTATCTATAAATAGTTTGAAAATTAAATGGGCTTACGAGTTCGATTTATCCTGTCTATTATGTGTGTTTGTTGTTCCTGCGTAGTGAGAGTTATATAATAAATACCTAGTTAATATAATTCCAATAACTTGTTTGATCTCTTTTTAAGATGTAGCGGACCGAATTATTATAAATTAATAAATGTCGAAGGTTATTTAAAGATATTTCAATATGTTAAAGTTGATCTTGTATGTTTATCAAATTGATCATAATTATGGCTAATAAATTGATCACATGTGTTTATTAAGTTGATCACATGTGTTTACTTATTTGATCACATGTGTTTACTGAGTTGATCACATGTGTTTTCTGAGTTGATCACATGTATTTTCTGAGTTGATCAAATGTGTTTACTTAGTTGATCAAATGTGTTTACTAAGTTGATCACATTTATTTACTGAGTTGATCACATGTGTTCACTAAGTTCATCACATGTGTTTACCAAGTTGATCACATGTGTTTACCAAGTTGATCACATGTGTTTACTAAGTTCATCACATGTGTTTACTAAGTTCATCACATGTGTTTGCTAAGTTGATCACATGTGTTTACTAAGTTAATCACATGTGTTTACCAAGTTGATCACATGTGTTTACTAAGTTGGTCACGTGTTTACTAAGTTGGTCACATGTGTTTACTAAGTTCATCACATGTGTTTACCAAGTTGATCACATGTGTTTACTAAGTTGATCACATGTGTTTACTAAGTTCATCACATGTGTTTGCTAAGTTGGTCACATGTGTTTACTAAGTTAATTACATGTGTTTACCAAGTTGATAACATGTGTTTACTAAGTTTATCACATGTGTTTAAGTTTATCACATGTGTTTACTGAGTTGATTATATGTGTTTACTAATTTGATTACATGTGCTTACTAAATTCTTACACATGTGTTTACTAAGTTGATCACATGTGTTTACTGAGATCACTATATTTTTCAAATTATACTGCATCTCAATCAAACCAACAGCAGATTAAAATTAGGGAGTATAAAATTTGAATTTAGTTGCTCTGCTGTTTGGTTCAACCCCTCTTAAAATGTTATCAGCTTGTTGTGTGGCATTAATCAAAAACAAAACATGAGAACAATGCTGCTACTACCAGAGAGCTGAATGCTGAGAATATGTTTGTTTTTAAGTGTTATTTCACAGCTATTGGTGTGCTTGTACAACCCATGTTAGGTTTTTTCCTTTCTTTACAGGACTCCAGAACAATGCCCAAGTGTTGTATCATTGTTGTCAGAGAGCTACAATCCTCATGTCAGATTTGGTGCTGCCATGGCACTTGGCATTGCTTGTGCTGGAAGTGGACTAAAGGTATGTATTGTCTATTATACTGTGTGGATCCACCTGATGTGGATGGTGGTTGTGATTTGCTTGTGAGTATGAAGTGAATAAAAATGTAGATATCAAATTTAGTGCACATGACATATTTCTGGAATAACCTTCATCAGGTACACTCAAAATTGAAAGAATGTAAAGCCAAATGATTTTAAATTCTTTTGGAACAAGTAAACCAAAGGGTCTAATAAAAGAATAGCTGAAATCAGATAGAAATATGTCTAATACCATATTGGTTTTGCTAAATTTTTACCAGCTTAAAGGGATATTAAAGCTCATTTTGGTAATTTTTTGTATCTCATGAAAACTTGCAATTGGTTCAATAAATGATATTTATGAAAGATTAACCTGGTTTTTATCAATGAAACTTTATAAAAGTGACATAATTCGTTGATAATTCTGTCATATCTTGTGGTTTTCTTAGGGGTTTTCCAATAATTGAATTTTTGCTTCCTGGACAAAAATTCATTTCGACCCTTTTAAGTAATATTTTAACGATATTAGGGATTATATGGGTGTGCAAAGTATTTTTGGATTGTTTTTACAATTAAATTGAAAAGAAACAACCTTCGTCACGAGTTAAAAAAATATATGTTAAAACGAGCTTTAATATCCCTTTAAAGGGATGAGGTGACATGGTGTCTCCTATTTGAATGCATTCTTGGTTGTTAAACATTAAAACATTTAGGTGAGATAATAATTTTGTCTGTTTTCTTGGATTTACAAGCAGAATCTGAATAATCAATTTGTTTGCCTTTGTTTTGTAGCTTTTAAAGTTTTTGACATGTTCTAAATTGATGGAACGTCAATTACGTCAATTACGTAAGAATGGTTGAAATTAATTATACATCAGAACAAATTTGTATTTGTCATGAAAGCCTAGTCAGTAAGATGATCACAATAGATCTATTTTAAGGCCAATTGATGCACATTTCAGATTATCACAATTAAATGCAGGTAGATTTGTTCCAATATTGTACATATGGCTGTGAATTGAAAATACTTTTTTCTCATAATTTTACTTCATGGCAATGGCATACTGTTCCTGAAATATATTTGATTGTATTTTAATATATTTAATTAAGATTTTACAGCATGATATGGCTTAGATATTGCCAAACATGTTCTTAAGCAACAAATGGTAATGATAATAAAAATCCTTTTCACAGAAATTGTCAATATATGGTAAATAAGAGCTACGGTTCTTCAGCTTCTACTGAAATTATTATAAAACTAAGGTTCTCCTCCCTCAGACATAGGTGACTTTAGCCGATTTTGGTTATCCTGTTTAGGAGGTATGGTATTATAAAACTAAGGTTCTCCTCCCTCAGACATAGGTGACTTTAGCCGATTTTGGTTATCCTGTTTAGGAGGTATGGTATTATAAAACTAAGGTTCTCCTCCCTCAGACATAGGTGACCTTAGCCGATTTTGGTTATCCTGTTTAGGAGGTATGGTATTATAAAACTAAGGTTCTCCTCCCTCAGACATAGGTGACCTTAGCCGATTTTGGTTATCCTGTTTAGGAGGTTTGGTTTTATTGCTCTCAAAACTTTAAATTATTTGGCTTTCCAATCTTTTGATTTTGAGTGTACCTGATGAAGGTTATTCCAGAAACTCGTCCTGCTGAAAATTGTTGAGAAGATTTGTTTAAAATGCTTCGATTTGATTAATGGGGGTATTCGAATTAATGAGCATACATTTGTAATTTTCATTTTTTTTTTGGCATACTTAAATTTCATTTTAAGCATGAAATGTTTTATTCCCTGTTAAAAAGCAGGCAGATGTAATTTGTAAAAAAAAACATTCATTTTTTTTTTCTGTAATTTAGGCAGCTTATAAAGTTGATCATCTCTATAATGGGGCGAGTCATTAATCTTGGTCATTAATAGTATGTCTGATACTATATTTCATCTCCTGTCAATTTCACAACTTAAAAATCAGAGTTTTATAGATAAAAACCAACTTAGTTTATTAAAGTTGAGATTAGTATCAACATTCTCTTCAATCTTATCTGATAAAAACAAAATAGCTGAAAAAAATCTTATTGTTAGTAACAAAATATTTGGGAATAAAAATATCATCATTTTTTTTTTTATAAAAAAATATATATTTCTTTGTTGAAGAATAGTGGAAATTAATCTCCTGTCAGTATTCAATATCTGGTGTCAGAATCTTAACATCGATGGACAAATGGCTTCAAAATGATAAATGTAGTTAATGTCTGCCTATAAAAACATTGGTAGATATGGAATAAGGATCTGATCAGTTTGTAGTAGCACCTGTCTCGCCCTATATTAACCCTCTCAACAGTATATATTAAGCTCTTAAGCATGATAGTTTTGGATGATTAGAAAGCCACTCGGCCAGAGAATTCTTTCTACTCAGCTGTGGTCATTTCTTTAATTATCTATCATTACCAATTAAGATTGGAATGGATGAAAACATGCAGGTGTTTTATCAACACATTTCCAATATTTTATTATGCATAAAGATAGGTAGATAACTACTGAGGGTTCTGAAGACCTTATGAATTTGGCTTATACCAGTAATGCATTTATTATAGCTATACCTTTTACATTGAATTTGCTAATCCTTCAAGACATGGTTTTTCAGATCTAGTTTTCAGAATGGGAGATAGGGATGTATATTGCTTTTTTATGCTTAAATCTGGGCTCAAATGATTAACAATAGTGGACACCCTCTTTCTGCAGATAACAAGTGACTGGTTTATGCATTAATTTTTTATTGGCCTTGAAGTCAATGTAAAATTTCTAAATGATAAGGAAATGAAGAAGTGAATGAATGGTATTTGATTAGCAATAAGAATTTGGTTGATGAGAATATCTTGCACATTGTTTTGTTCATGTTCTGGCATGGTAATTAACCCAATTAGAATTTTAATTGACAGCTGAGCAACAAATGACCAACAAAACAGCTGAGTCTAGTGTTTTGTTTTGTAGTTGTTGTTTTTTTTAACCTTTGAACTGTATTAAAGCATATTCATTTTAATAATTCTTGGAGCAACAGAGTTTCTTTGCTATAAAACTGTTTTTTAGTTTTTGTTTAGTTACAGTATCTGTAGGTCATCATTTAATCTTTGTTGCATATCTGTTTCTTCTTAATGTCAAAGTCACAAAAATGTAAAAATTCAAAGTCATGAGCTATACATTTACAACATGCATGACATACTGACCCTTTTTGCTCCTGATTTGACTCTATTACATCCAAGACTGTATAATTTCATGTTTACTTATCAAAAGCAATCATTTAAAGCCAAAATGATTCATAAAAATGTAGGGATTCATGTCACAATTAAAGTTGAATAAACAGACAGACAAATAAACCAGTAGCAATATCTTTTTTATGTCACCAACAAAATTTTGTTGTACTATGTTATGGGTCTGTCTTTGTCTGTAGACACAATGGTTTCCATGCAATAACTTTAAATATATTGGACAAATCCTAGTAAATTCTTAACACAGTGGTTGTTGGTACAGAATGAGGGTTGGTATTGATTTTGATTTTGCCCGTTTCCAAACAAATGGCCCCAAGTTGCAAAAATAATTTTTTAGATTTTTTGGATGTCTAGATCAAGCTAGATTTTGATGAGATGATGAATTAGTCTTTGTTCTTACTCTTTAAAGCTGCATGTTTAGTGGAGAAACAGCAAATACTAATATTATAGTCTTTAATTTGACTCTACTGGGGCTTCAACTCACAGTCTACCATACACCATACTTGAGGTGAGCAATGCCGACAATTACACCATCAATTCACTTTTATAAACTAGTGATTCAAATAACCATACAATATTTTTTTATTTTTTTTCCATATTGTATTTTTTGTGGTAGGTACCGTTATATAAAAAAATTAAATGAACAAATACAATGTACATACAAATGTATGCAGAATTTGATGTAACTTTCTAAAAATACATTTTGTCTTTAGCCTGAATTTTACCCGCATATTGACATAAACCTGAACATACTTGTAAATTATAAAAATAAACAAAAGAAATCAGTACAGAGAGGTTACTATCAAAATCAATTAAAGATTAATGATGGATGATAACCAGCACTGACCATTTTGGTAGGAACTATTGACCAACATGTCTAACAACCTATGCTAGACAAAAATATTTGTCTTCTGTGTAGCGTTTTTTCTAAACGGTGATTGGTTTATGCAGCGAGGACAAACACCGATATTTGCGCGCGAAATTATTTATACCCCGTATTTCTACTTACAAAAACGCAACCACGTGGGTTCTATCAATGAATTTTCATCAAAGACACGCCTCTCCCTGATTGACAGGATGACCAAGTACAAGTATTAGGTCATGCTGTGTATTGAGTGCACTTATAATCAATAAAAGTAAAACAATGGAAAGTAAAGGTTGTAAAAGATTTGCTACAACAACAGAAGCTGAAATTGAAGAAAAACGTTTAAAATTAAATGCCGAAAGAACAATAAAACCAAATAAAGCAGCAGAAACTGGCAAAAATATTGCATACAATTATACTGTAATGTGTATCATGTGTGCAGTTTGATATATTATGCAAGATATCTAAGCTGTGTTATAAGAGCAGTGGTATTAGGTTACCTATGGCTATTGGATGGCTATTTTTAGAACACTCACAATCAACACAATCTGTGGCATGTTACATACATGTTAACCTCTGGGAACTGCTAGGGGGGAGATCTCCCCCCTACCAACTCTTCTAAGGGGGAGATTTTGTGCGTCGCCTTTAAGCGCACAAAATTGTACCTTGTAGTTGCATACATGTGATAAGAGTTGCTATGCTACAACTGGAGATTTGTAAATTTTTGGCTGGAGATTTGGTCTCATAACTGGAGATTTTTTATCGACGTATTTGATGCATGTTTTTATTGTTAATTGATGTTTTCTTTGTTTGTTTCAGTATTGAACCAACTGCATCCCATTTCAATATATATTGTTTACATTTCTGTCTTATTAGTAGTGTTTCATATGATGAATGAAGGATAAAAACTGTATTTATAATTTATTCATAATCAAAGCAATAACAATGAAGACATAATGCTCTGAAAAATAAAGTCATAGAGCACTAAAATTAAAAAGTCACTTTGCTACTGGTGCGTTGGGTGATAGCATACGTTTTGGCATTTTTGTGGTTTATCAATTCCATCCTGGAACTTAGTCCTTAAATAATACTTTGATCGGCTTTGGTCCCAAACAAGCCATAACAACTCAATCCGAGATGAATTCATTGCACGTTTGATCGAAATAAGAAGTTTTCCTTGGCATCAAAGGTTGTCCGACTCCTGTTTGCACAACGGTTTATAACTATTTTTAATTGCCGCTATCACACTTCTAATCATATAAGCGTGTGCCACAAACCCACTTCCTTATCCCCAATTAACTGTCAATCAGTGGATAATTGTTGTATAATCATCAACACCTTAATTAATCTCCATGACCCAATTTACCTGTAAAAGTGTCAAACAGATCAATAACCGGATATCATTTAAACACCTTTACCATTTGTTACTCTCGGCGTTTTTCATCAGCGCGGGAGTTCTAAATGGGGAATTTCCAGAAATATTGATCGCAAAATGTAGGTCAAGATTTTATTGTACTTGATTTTTTTGTTGGGAGAGATCGTCCGGGAGGAAAAGGTGTGTGCGGGAGATTAATGTCTCCCGCGCATGAGACCCAGTCCATGCGGGAGATAAGGCTCTTACGCGGGAGACTCCCGCGAAAAGGGGGAGGGTTAACAGGTATGATGTTATTTAAAACACTGGTGAAGGTCACATGGAAATGGGTCATTTATTATACAACAGATGCACTAAAATCACTATACAGAATCCTGAACTTGATCCAGCCCATTTATAGACTTTATAATTCTTCTTTTCCTTCATGAAAGCATGTGCCAACCACCCAGCATGAACTGGTAACAAATCAACCTTAAATTCATTGAATTTATAGGCTTTTATTTCAGTCTTAATCTGTTCAGTGATCTTATTTCAACTTTATCCTTTTCTGAAATGACAAATGGCTTCAGCTGACCTGTACAAGATTCTGTCACATGACCAGTGTGAATGTTGTTCTTGGTTAGCTTATACATGGATGATGATTTTCCCGTTGCTTTTTCTGCATACACTGTAGTTTCATTTGATCAATAGTTTTTGTAATGAGTAATGTTCGACTTCTTAGGAAACTTAAACAATGGGCGACACTGCCTAGTATAACCTTGGTAAATCACTTGCTTTACCATTCAATATTACTCTTATGTAACTGTTGTATGAGGTTGGTATTCCAGAAATGTGATTGCGTAACCTGCTAACTACCTTTATCTATTGTGCTATCATCAAACAGACATTGCACTCTTCAGTCTTGTCTGATTGACTTCATCATTGTTTAACTTGGTTTTCAATAGCTGTCAAAAATTCATGTTTTTTTTTCTTCAAAATCATCTAGAATTTTACATGATGCTTTAGTACCTTTTCTCTTGAAATACCATAAGGACAGAAGCACAATAATATGAAAGTTGAATAGAACCACCAAATTCACTCAACAGTTGTATATCTTTAGCCATTACAATAGATTGTGCTGTGGCTATCAAATTTGGATAGTCTACAATTCCACAAACAATTTGTAAGTAGCTTTTGTATTCTTCAACTTCAGCTTCAGCAGTTATTTTGTGGTATAGGTCTATCGTAGTTTTTAATCATTAATGGTTTCTGTGCCAGGACTTTTGTTCTAGTTAATCAATCCATCTGATATGAACAATGATCACTGGCAGAGAATTTTAAAGTGTGGATTTATTTTTTGGGGAGATTCTCCGTCCTCATGATTATCCAGCTCAAGACCAGTAAAACTTTGTTCAGACAGCAATTTTTTCAGCTTTTTTTTTTAGATATAAATATAATATAATTTCAAGAATTCAATTCAGACCACTAAAATCTAATTTTCATTTTGAGGACTGGATTCTAGGCTTATCCATTTATAAACAAGAGCCCTCAAAAACTGGTTAATAGATCAAACTTTAAAACCTGATGTCATTTAAAGTCAATTTCTTGGATAACAATAAAAATTTGCTTCTTTCTTAGTCATTGGTAGCTAAATTCTGCCCTGATAGTTCAAACTAACACTTGATTACCTTTAACTGATGTAGTAGGTCTCTTCAACTTCCACACAACATGAGGGCCCAGGTGGCTCAATGAGATAGGTAGTTGGATTACCTAACAACTCATACAAGCCTATCACCAATACGACGTGGGTTCGCACCCGGCTTTGTAAATTACAAAAAATGGTGCACTCGACTCACAGCCGCAAGTGATAAAATTTACCAATTGCTTGCCCATGGTCGGTGGTTCTCTCCGGGTACTCCGGCTTCTTCCACCACTAAAACTGGTCGCCATGATATAGCTGAAATATTGCTGAAAGTGGCATTGAAACACCAAAAATCAAATCAAATCCACACAACATGGTTCAACTGTATAATACTGGAGTTTTCCTAAACCTTCAGTATGACCGTATTAGGACTTCACTACCAGAACCTTTCAAACTATTTGTGGGACGCAGTTCATTTGCCTGGTTTTAGTAGATGATTCTGTTGTTCAAGTTTTTGTTAGTTTATAATGACTTTATATTTGTAATATTTTATTGTATTTCGATAGTCTTATGTCTGGTTTTTTATCTGCTTGGCTTTTGTATCCAACATAAAACTTGTACCAGTTGATGGTTTGGAGGTCAATGATCTATTCAAGTTATCCTGACAAACCACTATAAACCACTTGTCCCCTGGGGGTGCCACTCGTATTATTGAGCTATTTCCTTTGGTAAAAATGGAGAAATTAATGGAATAATTTATATTTTTTAAGAGAACTGTTTTTTCTTTCAAAAATAGATTTTTATTATTGCTTTTAAATGAATTTATGAAATGGTGTTGTTGGCCAAGTTACAATGATATCAAACTTGGTTAGTAGTTTGATGAAGGGTTGTTGTCAGCACGAGGTTTCCAGAAAAATACCTTTAGTTCAGTGCCAAATTTGGTCAGATCTCAGGGTCCTGTAAATTTTGTTTGTATGATCAAATGCCAAGGTTGAGAGTGCCTGAGTCAGATGTGCCTATGGTGTGATGGTACCCATTGACATACCTGTTAACCTCTGGGAACTGCTAGGGGGGGAGATCTCCCCCCTACTAACTCTTCTAAGGGGGAGATTTTGTGCATCGCCTTTAAACGCACAAAATTGTACCTTGTAGTTGCATACATGTGATAGAGTTGCTATGCTACAACTGGAGATTTTTTATCGACGTATTTGATGCATGTTTTTATTGTTTATTGATGTTTTCCTTTTGTTTGTTTCAGTATTGAACCAACTGCATCCCATTTCAATATATATTGTTTACATTTCTGTTTTAGTAGTGTTTCATATGATGAATGAAGGATAAAAACTTTATTTATAATTTATTCATAATCATTTATAATCATAAGGTTATAACAAAGCAATAACAATGAAGACAGAATGTTCTGAACAATAAAGTCATAGAGCACTAAAATTAAAAAGTCACTTTGCTGCTGGTGCGTTGGGTGATAGCATACGTTTCGGCATTTTTGTGGTTTATCAATTCCATCCTGGAACTTAGTCCTTAAATAATACTTTGATCGGCTTTGGTCCCAAACAAGCCATAACAACTCAATCCGAGATGAATTCATTGCACGTTTGATCGAAATAAGAAGTTTTCCTCGGCATCAAAGGTTGTCCGACTCCTGTTTGCACAACGGTTTATAACTATTTTTAATTGCCGCTATCACACTTCTAATCATCTAAGCGTGTGCCACAAACCCACTTCCTTATCCCCAATTAACTGTCAATCAGTGGATAATTGTTGTATAATCATCAACACCTTAATTAATCTCCATGACCCAATTTACCTGTAAAGGTGTCAAACAGATCAATAACCGGATATCATTTAAACACCTTTACCATTCGTATCTCTCTGCATTTTTTGTCAGCGCGGGAGTTCCAAATGAGGAATTTCCAGAAATATTGATCGCAAAATGTAGGTCAAGATTTTATTGTACTTGATTTTTTTGTTGGGGGGAGATCGTGCAGGAGATTAATGTCTGCCGCGCATGAGACCCAGTCCATGTGGGAGATAAGGCTCTTACGTGGGAGACTCCCGCACAAAGAGGGAGGGTTAACAGGTATGCATTGGGAATTGAAAGAACCTTATTGGTTTTTTTTATGTTTTCTGTGTAGTTTTAATGTAGAACGTTTGTTGTCTTTTTGGTTTTTTTTCATTTAGCCTTTGCATTGTCTGTTCTTTGATTTACAACTTCTGATTACCTCTTTGGTATTCACTTGTCGCCCTGGTCGACCTGCTGTGATTGTATCAAGCAGCTCCCAGTGTAGCCTTTTACACTGTATTCGTTTTTAATTTGTTTCCACACTGACCACAGACTTCTGTAGATGTAATTACAGTGATATTTGTAGTAAATCAGTATATCTAGTAGATATTCTGATCATTATTAGATATTGTTTCACAATTTTCTTTTTCTTTTCAATGCTTAATTAAAATTTCCAAATTATACATTGAAACTTAAAAAGACATGTCAGTGTATCATTTTACCTATATAAAGTTTAATTTACTGTATAAAGCCATTGTTAAGTTGTTCATATTTGACTTTAGTGCAACTTCATAAGCTGTTAGGGGCCGTCGTGGTCATGATCATATGGTAGTTGGATTTACAACTACCTGTGCAGTCAGTGCCTATCACCACTTAAGTTGTGAGTTCGAACCTCGTTCATGGCGAGGCGTACTCAATACAACATTTTGTGATAAAGTTTGTCAATGACTTACGTCAGGTCGATGGTTTTCTCCAGGTACTCCGGTTTCCTCCACCAATAAAACTGACTGCCAAGATATACCTGAAATATTGTTGAAAGTGGCAGTAAACACTATAAACCTAACCCCCCTCATAAGCTGTTACAAACTAAAGGTATAATACATGTATACTCAAAATATATTTTTTGTATTCCTTTGACCTTTGTACCCTAATGGGCTATGGTACATCTGAGCAGAGACAGAATGTCTTGCAATCTGAAAGACCCTTTACCTTTTTTCTATATTTAGATACTGTATCATGGTTTATTATAATGAAATAGATATTTTTTCTATTTTTTTCTCATCTCATAAGCCTGCCTCTTGAATTGGAGATTGATTTCTAACTTAATTGAACAAGTTTACGTTTTTCAGCATCAAAAGTGAATAAAAAAAAAAGAATTATATACAGATATTGATAATAAACTTTATCATGTAACTTTCATAATGAAATTGAATTTCTTGATTTATTTCTAAAATCTAAATTAAAATGAACATAAAGTTTCAGCAGAACAAATTAGTTTGTTCCTTATTCAAACTGTGAAGGTTTTGATACAAATAAAACAGCATGTCTTCACTCTTACAGTTTATGCTATGTTTAAATATTACGAATATGTGAAGGTGTCTGTGTTGCATATCCTTCTCATATCAAATCGAATATCTTGAAATGTACCTACAAGCTGTAAAGAAATAAGTTGCAAAGAAAAAAAAACTTTGTGGGAGATTGAAATATGTTCTTGGAACTAAAATGCTCTAATTTTGTTGGGGTTTTTTTATATTAAAAATATAATTTTATTCTTATTTTATTTAATTTTTTTTAATAAAAAAAAATTGCTGTAAAAGATATTTACTACGATTTCCTCCTACATGGAAAAAATACTTCCGGTATGTGAATTCATTCTGGAATTCAAGGATAATGCATTGTTACTTTTTCTGAAGCTTGTAAAATATCACTTATTATAGTTGGTTTTCTTTATGTCAAAACAGAAAGATATGAAACAATGATTTTTATAATTGGAGTATGGGAGGTAATTATGAAGACAATTACCAATACATGTATTACTATAGGATGGCCATTTCACTTCAAGTTATCAAAGGAAACGAATAGTCAGAGTTTGAGATAACAAGATTCAACTGTATAAAGTAGATTTAAGAAATAAATCATGGAAGCCAGAATGTGTTTTGAGTCTTAACATGGGTTGGCGGATATTAGTAACACATTCTGGCTTCCATGAATTATTTTGATTCTGATATGTCTAAGAGTATAAATAGTTGAAATACGGTTGTATATTTTGATTGGAAGATGGTAATTTATATTTACGTTTGCGGACAATGTCGCACACAATTTATGCTGCCAAATTCGAGCAGACGATAATTCATCAACATGTACATTTACGACGAGAAAGTCAGTCACATGAACCGGCGCATGTGCTAATGAGATTATACCCAATCGATAAATCGCTCATTTGTTTACAAAGCGAAAGAAGGACGTCATGTTAGAATTTCCCATTGATCATAGCTGCTGTCAATAAAAATGCAATTTGTCATATTACATTTCATGTTGGCTTTTGGTCAAATTTAGTTTTAGATAAATTAATTTATTAAAGTTCTTGTTAGTTAGGTAAATGATCTATTGACCCTGTATAAAGTAGATTTAAGAAATAAATCATGGAAGCCAGAATGTGTTTTGAGTCTTAACATGGGTTAGCGGATATTAGTAACACATTCTGGCTTCCATGAATTATTTTGATTCTGATATGTCTAAGAGTATAAATAGTTGAAATACGGTTGTATATTTTGATTGGAAGATGGTAATTTATATTTACGTTTGCAGACAATGTCGCACACAATTTATGCTGCCAAATTCGAGCAGACGATAATTTTCAATAAGATTGTTTGACTGAATTTTTCTTTGCTTTGATCCAAGGAAAAAAAGGCCATCACTATCACAAGAAAGAACTTACAACACAACCAGCCAACTTTTCTGTAAATTATAATATGATCAGACTGGTCTATTAGCTTTCCTATATAGAATAGATCTAAAGCTTTGGGAAAGATCAGTATGTGTAAAATCTTGTCTCTGTGGTCAATATAAACAATGGCTACTATTTGTTAGGTAACTACAAAGACCAATTAATTCTCCATTTAAGTCCGAAAACTATTTCCGATGAAATTGACAACTGATCGTATTTATGTGTCATTTTGTATGTACGATTCCAATTTACATGATAATTTGACCATGTTTCAGCATTGTTTTTACGACATAAAGTCATTTATGCCATGACTCTTTAGAATTATTTTTTCCTGATCAGATGGCTATCGAGACCCTGATCAATAGCATTCAATTTATTTCGTCATTGTCTAAAGTTCTTTTCATTTCGATAGTCTTGATTTATTAGCAGCTTTTGATGTATAGATTTTTGTCTCCCTATCTTGACAAAAATCTCTTGAAAATGTATAAAAACAACAGCTCTAGACATCAAGATCTTGCAAGAAGAATAGTTAAAAATTCTGATATAATATGTACCTTGTTGGCACTATGGTATTGTGGTTAGGACATATTATGATCATCTCAGGGATAAAGCTTAACAGGGACCCCAGTAGCCCAAGACAACTAAAATTTGGTGTGGGCCCCATAAAATTTTCAGACAGTAGCCCAGCAGGCCACTGAAATTTTGAATATTTCATGTGCAGAGCTACAAAAATTGTTCGATTAGGGAGCCCAGCTGGCAACTGTACCAAAAATGCTAAGTTTTGTCCCTGCATCTGTTTGGTTAAAAGTATATGCCAACTCGTATCTAAAATGAAAAGTTTTCCAGGTGCTTTTTGACATCTGTTAGCATTTTCTACATTTATAAAGCTATCATCAAATACACAGTGGTGTACTCGATACAACATTATGTGATAAAGCTTGTCAGTGACTTGCGACAGTTTGGTGGTTTTCTCTGGATATTCCGCTTTCCTCCACCAATAAAACTGACCACCACGACATAACTGAAATATTGTTGAAAGTGGCGTTAAACACCATAACCTTCCTCCTCTTCAAGTACAGTGTATAAAATGTTCTGGTAACTCATGATAAACTTATTAATAAAGTAATTGATTTACAGATAGGGATTTGAGTAATATATTTTTTCAATGATTTTCAGGAAAAATAATTACTGAATTGACCAAGTGATTGATCAACATGGTTTTCAAAATTGTAATGATTTTTTTTGTTCTGTGATTTAAATTTAGAATGGTTCTATTCTATTTAATTTTCAGACTCATTACTACAATAAGTCAAGCATAAAAGTTAGATCTGGAATAATACATAGTATATTCAAGCCTATATTTACAATTAGGAGCAATCAGTTTTTTAGACAAGAAAAAACTGAAAGTTTAGGAAAAATACATTTAAAGACTTCCTTGTTTTGGTGAATTAATTTGAGGCTTTTCTTAAATTAAATTTATTTTTGAAAGAAAAAAGCTTGTTAAAATATTTGATATTTTATTTGAAATTTGTTATTTTTAAATCCAATATTATTTTCAAAATATGCTTTATATAAATATATAAACACTGAAAAATAAGGTGAGGAATAAGCTTCTGTCTCTATCATTACTGTTATAACAAGTACCTTTGAAAGGTCTTAATCTAATACCAAACACAGAATGTTAAGTAAAAACCCCTAAATAATGTTCAGAATAGTAGTAAGATCCTTTGACCTTATACAATCTAGACACTACCATTTCCTACAATCAGGAAAACATTGACTTATTTCTATACCATAGGCAAATCATAAGAGATAGATTTTGTTTGGTTATGATAGAAAATTTATGCAAAATAATGATATTCAATTTCTTTTTAACAAGAAATAATTCAAAATCCAATATCTGAGATCTTATCAAAATGTATTATATTTTTTTTTATTGTATAACTATTTTTTTTAAGCAATTTCAGATAGAAATCAATCAAGATAATTCTTTTTATAATGCTGTATACAAAATCAGCTGATTTTTTCCTTGTATCTTTTATTAAGAAAACAACGTAAATTTCCATATTTCAAAGAGTGCACATTTCGATCAGTCATTGACATTAGAATCTAACTACATTTTACGTCACATAGATTTTTTTTGTTGTCATGGATGTACTGGTTTTTTTTTTCAAAAGAGGAAAACCAGCTTTGTTTATAGTAGTGATTCTCATATTTGTTTTTTTTATAGATCAATTTTAATTTTTCCCATATTTCAAAGAGTGCACATTTCGATCAGTCATTGACATTAGAATCTAACTACATTTTACGTCACATAGATTTTTTTGATGTCATGGATGTACTGGGTTTTTTTTCCCCAAAAGAGGAAAACCAGCTTTATTTATAGTAGTGATTTTCATATTTGTTTTTTTATAGATCAATTTTAATTTTATTGAATAAATGTAGGGACAAGTGCCTGATGACATTTTGTGAGCGTATACAAGAGTGGGATAACTCCCCCATTAACACGTGGGTGTGTGATTTATAAAAAATATATTTTAGGCTTAAACCTTACGTACATATTTTTTATCTAAAATATATTAAATTACAGGTATATATTTCTTGTATATATGATTAGTTTCTGTTTAAATAAGTAGTTCACATCTAAAACATGTTATGGCACGTTTAAAACTTTTTGGGAAACAAACACTAGTTATAATAGTACCAAAGAACAAAGATATATTCAGATATATATTTCTGTTATTGCATGTTGGTGATTTCTTTATGTCAAATATTGCAGATAACATGCTAAATTGTTAGGTTTTTATATCCCCTTTAACACTGGGAGGCCCTTTAATGTTGGGTTTGGAAGGGGTGTCAATGAAGGATTCCATATACTAAATATATAGTCTCTAACATTGTTTCCCGTTTATTACGATAATTTCTCAAATCAAGATAGTTAAATTTTCACATTTTAAAGTTCAAGGTTTACCAAGAACTTTAAAATGTAAAAATTTAACTATCAAGATTTGAGAAATTATCGTAATGTACGGGAAGCAATGTTAGAGATTGTTTCTCTAATGAACCACTAAAAATTTGTTTGATTCTTTTTCTCACTAATTTAACAAAATATATGGCCGTTTTCACTTTCTCAAATCGACGTTCAATGACGTCACTGACGTGTACTTCAATTGACGTCACACCCGTTAAGGAATGTTTTTGAAGCAATGGTGGAGAAGGGACAAGATTCCAGATGAGGGGTTCTTGATGACGGTACGGTTAGTTACGGTTAATTAAACGATTTTATTGACACAATGACATTTTGCGAAACGTAACATTTTTACAGGAAAAGTAGCGTGAAATTCTTATCTCGCCCACGGGTTGAGACATAAGTGCGTAATTGACCAATCAGCGACTGAGAACAAAGTGATCCACACATTGATTATCGATTTCTTCTCACACGGGTTGAGAAGTGTGAAAATTGAACAAGAATTAGAGAAATTGAATTCCAACATTGGGGAAATGATTTGTTTATGACTTATTTATAGCATGTGAAACTTCTTTATTTATCTTTTGTAACTTTATTTTGGTCTATTGATGTCCATTGCCTACCTTACCTTTTGCAATAGGGAGGTTTGTCAGTGGAGATATGAGGCTGACTATAGAACACTTTGTAAATTTTGTACATTTGCATTTATCAAAAAGGTTAATGCATAGAGATAAAAAGTGTAATAAAAATGTAGATACATGATTTAATGTGCACAACACATTTCTTGAATAACTTTCATCAGCTCATAAGTCAAAATATTGGAAAACCAAATGATTGAAAAAGTCTTTGGGTGCAAGAAAACCAAAATGTCTAAAAAGGATTACCAAATTCTGCTGAGGTTACCTGAGGGAGGAGAACCTTAGTTTTAATCATTGTATTTTGTATTTTCCTCTTAAATGATACTTTATTTTAATGTTTGCCCTTTGAACTGTAATTGGCACCCAAAATAAAACAATCATTATTTTAAACTGGGCGTTGCATGTGATATTTGCTCTGGCATCAAAATGATCACTATCTGATATTACAGATGATGATACACAGAATTATATACTCATGAAATAAAGGAAGATGATTAACTTCACATTTAATAGATATTTAAACATGACAAAACATAGCATTCTCTTTGTAAAATGTATGTTGTCCATGTGAACATCAGTAATTTGTTTTTACATGATATCTTTTAATACTGGTAGATAGGTTACCCAGTGCCGTCTTAGCGCATGAGCATGTTCGGCAGTTGCCAGGGGGTACCACGATCATAGGAGCCATGCTAATTTATGTATGCTGTGTACATCATGTTTTTTTAATGTTTAAATACTAATTTTGTTGGAAGTACCAATATAATAAATATATGTTTAATTGTATCAACCATTTATATTTTTAATCCTGTGAGTGATTGTGTAGGTAGGGGCCCCAGTACACTGCTTTAACCGGGGGCCTATAATGCTTTTAAGACGGCCCTGAGGTTACCACCATCTAAACATTAAGTAATTTCTATTTTTACAGTAAGCCATTGGATAACCGGAGGATTACCAGTAGATTATCTCCATCTAAGCAGTGTAATTTTGTACTTTTACATGATGCCATTGGATTGCCAGTATTTTACCACCATCTAAACATTGTGTCATTTCTATTTTTACATGATGCCATTGGATTGCCAGTATTTTACCACCATCTAAACATTGTGTCATTTCTATTTTTACATGATGCCATTGGATTGCCAGTATTTTACCACCATCTAAACATTGTGTCATTTCTATTTTTACATGATGCCATTGGATTGCCAGTATTTTACCACCATCTAAACATTGTGTCATTTCTATTTTTACAGGATGCCATTGGATTGCTAGAGCCAATGACCAATGACCCAGTAAATTATGTAAGACAGGGAGCATTAATTGCATCAGCCTTGGTTACCATCCAACAGAATGAAGTCACATGTCCCAAAGTAAGTTTGGATGTTTAAGCTTGAACAATTTCAATTATTACCATACAGCAGGAGAGTTCAAAGTTCAACCATCATGAAACAAAGGATCTTATAATGATACCTATGCAGACCAGAATTTTAAAAGAAAGTTGGTAATAAATTTGACACCATTTTTTATCAATGAGGCTAGAAATGTTTAGAAAAGTTATATTAGATATAATGACAAAGCAATTGATGACAGATCTCAAAAAGTCAAAGCCATGTTAAGATTGAGGATATAATGTGGGGTTTTTTTAACCTATGAATCTTAATTCTAATGTAAGCAGTTCTAATAAGTTTTGCATGTTACCAAAAGGATTGATATCATAAATTTATATGTTAAAAGTAAAAATACTTAAAAATCTTCAAGATAGTTCTGTAAGAGTACACATGACCTTACTGCAAGGTTTAACATTAATTTGTTTTCCATATTTTTTTAATCAAAGAGATATATAAAAATGATTCATCTTGTATCAGATAAGAATTTTCAATGATAATTCTTAATAGTTATCAAAAAATAGTTTGCACTTACATAATCTTATAAGATAATCAGATATAACATATATACAGCAACACTCCAGAGTTAATTGGTTAATGATGATATTGTTCATGACAGCCATTGTTTATGACTTTGGTTGTGTTGTAATGGTAAAGTTTAAAGTGTATATTCTGTATTAACACAGTTATAGAAGATTTTTTTGTGTTTGACCTTTATGTTCTTGTGTACCTAAATTTGTTTTTATAGTTCATTAGACATGTCATTTTCCCTTTACTACCATGGGTTCCACAAAGACTTTTTCTAATCAGCATTTTATGAAAAGACATTAATTCACAGAGACTTTTTATTCTATATCCTATATTATATTTTCTTCCACTTAATATGAGCAGACTATTATTCCACTAAGACCTATTTTACTCTACTTACTATGAGTCTCCCATTAAGACTTATAATATTCCACCTGAGATGAGTGGACCATTATTCCACTAAGACCTATTTTACTCTATTTACTATGAGTCTCCCATTAAGACTTATAATATTCCACCTGAGATGAGTGGACCATCATTCCACTAAGACCTATTTTACTCTACTTACTATGAGTCTCCCATTAAGACTTATAATATTCCACCTGAGATGAGTGGACCATTATTCCACTAAGACCTATTTTACTCTATTTACTATGAGTCTCCCATTAAGACTTATAATATTCCACCTGAGATGAGTGGACCATTATTCCACTAAGACCTATTTTACTCTATTTACTATGAGTCTCCCATTAAGACTTATAATATTCCACCTGAGATGAGTGGACCATCATTCCACTAAGACCTATTTTACTCTACTTACTATGAGTCTCCCATTAAGACTTATAATATTCCACCTGAGATGAGTGGACCATTATTCCACTAAGACCTATTTTACTCTATTTACTATGAGTCTCCCATTAAGACTTATAATATTCCACCTGAGATGAGTGGACCATTATTCCACTAAGACCTATTTTACTCTATTTACTATGAGTCTCCCATTAAGACTTATAATATTCCACCTGAGATGAGTGGACCATCATTCCACTAAGACCTATTTTACTCTACTTACTATGAGTCTCCCATTAAGACTTATAATATTCCACCTGAGATGAGTAGACCATCATTCCACTAAGACCTATTTTACTCTACTTACTATGAGTCTCCCATTAAGACTTATAATATTCCACCTGAGATGAGTGGACCATCATTCCACTAAGACCTATTTTACTCTACTTACTATGAGTCTCCCATTAAGACTTATAATATTCCACCTGAGATGAGTGGACCATCATTCCACTAAGACCTATTTTACTCTACTTACTATGAGTCTCCCATTAAGACTTATAATATTCCACCTGAGATGAGTGGACCATCATTCCACTAAGACCTATTTTACTCTACTTACTATGAGTCTCCCATTAAGACTTATAATATTCCACCTGAGATGAGTGGACCATCATTCCACTAAGACCTATTTTACTCTACTTACTATGAGTCTCCCATTAAGACTTATAATATTCCACCTGAGATGAGTGGACCATCATTCCACTAAGACCTATTTTACTCTACTTACTATGAGTCTCCCATTAAGACTTATAATATTCCACCTGAGATGAGTGGACCATCATTCCACTAAGACCTATTTTACTCTACTTACTATGAGTCTCCCATTAAGACTTATAATATTCCACCTGAGATGAGTGGACCATCATTCCACTAAGACCTATTTTACTCTACTTACTATGAGTCTCCCATTAAGACTTATAATATTCCACCTGAGATGAGTGGACCATCATTCCACTAAGACCTATTTTACTCTACTTACTATGAGTCTCCCATTAAGACTTATAATATTCCACCTGAGATGAGTGAACCATCATTCCACTAAGACCTATTTTACTCTACTTACTATGAGTCTCCCATTAGACTTATAATATTCCACCTGAGATGAGTGGACCATCATTCCACTAAGACCTATTTTACTCTATTTACTATGAGTCTCCCATTAGACTTATAATATTCCACCTGAGATGAGTGAACCATCATTCCACTAAGACCTTTTTTATTTCCCTTACTAAACATACCATTATGCCACCAAGACCTTTTTTATTTCACAATGACACATTGTATACCCCTTACTGTAATACAAACTGTGTAAGTTTAATATCATTATATATACAAAATAATTTATTTTTCTGTCAGTTATAGAGTATTCAATAAATTGAGGAAATAGTTAAACAGTAATGATTGACAATATTGTGCATGTATAACCAAACACTGAACTAAACAGAAATGAGAAAATTTAATGGTTTAACCCAAGTCACCACTTCCCTTCCCACTGCAGTCTTAACAGTTTTATTGTGTCTTAATAAACAGACTCAAATAAACAATTAATTGGAATTTAACATTTTCAGAACAAAATTGTATAAATAATGTTTTGGTAGATTTCCTTGTTGATGGAAATGACGCAGAATATCTTTTTCATTTAAAAAGCATGTCTTGGGTGCGGAATAAATTAATTATGTTCATTTTTTCGTATTGTAGTGGTTTAAGTCAGAATAATGGTAAACTTGTTCAAAGAAACTCGGTTAATTAATTACATACCTCTGCAAATGAAAATATACATCAGTGATGTAGCTATTGAATGATGGTCTTTCCTTGACCGAAAGTGTGTAGGAATGTGATTCGATATTTACATGATGTAGATATAAACAAAACAGGTTGAAATGTATTTTGTTCCAAGACATGTTCATTGGGTCAAGTTTGTACATTTAATACTAATAGAACGATTGACTCTTAATACGATAATAATATTATTGTTGGAATACAATAAATTTAGGGGGAAAATAAAATGGTTGACAATACATGTACATGTATAACCCAGTCTTCATGCTAACACACTTGGCCGAAGCCCGGAACAAGTGAAGCTGGATTTGGACAAGTGAAAATTATGAAAGAATTTGTTTGAATAAATAGAACATTTTTCTAAATTTGGCTTTCAGGCAGGTAGGTGAACAAAATTAAGTCAAAAACTGATAACCAAACACTGGATTAAAAACAAAGGAGAAAGTTTAATGTTATTATATGGTACAACTCTTCTACTATTTATTAATAGAAGTTTAAGCCAGGTATCTACTTCAAAATACCAGTTATTCAGTGATTTCACTAAGATTTGACAGAGTGACAGACATTTTAACCTAGTATTACACTGCAAAAATGAAGATTGAAGATCACAAAGCAGGTCGAAACACCTAAGCAACTGTCTTTTCCGATCCTGAACAATACACATGATAATTTTTTGCACTAAACTTTGATAACCAGAAAAAACCACTAAAATAGATGGCTTTCTGCTCTTATTGAAAACACTAGATAAGATATGATGATGAAGTACATTGAATTTTGTCTAGGAAATTCCTGATACTTTGCCAGAATTTATAGGATTTTAAATCATTCCACACTGGTACCCTCTGACTCGGACCTAAGGTCAATATGAAGTATTGCTGTTGTCAGCACTTTACATCTGTCTGCATCTAATATCCAAGATGGCAACCACTGCATAACAAATGTTTATCATAGTGTCTGTATCTGATATCCAAGATTGCAACCACTGTAGGACAAATGTAAAAAAAATAGTATCTTATGGGGAAAATATTTTGAAATTAATCTTCTCTGAAACCACTGAACCATTTGAAAGCTACATGTAGTTTGACTGGAACATCCCATTTGTTGCAATAGCTGCGTGTAGTTTTTAACATAGAACCCTATGGCAAAATAATCTGAAGTAAAGCAAAAAATTCTCAGATACAAGAACATTGATTAATTTAAATGGTCCATGAAAAGTCATTGGAGGGTCTAACAATTTTTTTTTTATTTTTTGTATGCATAAGAAAGCCAAGTTGAGATATACCATAAGATATTTTTAACTATGGGAAAATAATTGTTTTCAATTTTTTACCCATAAACTACAAAAATGCTTAAACTCTGACAGTCAATGAATAAACAAAGTGAATCTCTACTTATTTTAATTGTAAGGCTCACTTGGTTTGTTACCAAATCTTTTCATTGCGAAAAAAATAAAATAAGGTGTAATATAATAGATATACAAATGTAGGTCATTTTTAGAAGAAATGTGGATGATAATTTGATCTTTGACATTCTACCCTAATACATTGTGCTTAAAGCTAATGTTGGTTGGTCAACCTGTGTCAAGGTCAGTATTCTAAGAGAGATGAATTTGATCTTTGACATTCTACCCTAATCCATTGAGCTTAAAACTAATATCGGTCGGTCAACCTGTGTCAAGGTCGGTATTCCAAGAGAGACAAATTGATCTTCGACATTCTACCCTAATACATTAAGCTTAAAGCTAATATCGGTTGGTCAACATGTGTCAAGGTCAGTATTCTAAGAGAGACGAATTTGATCTTTGACATTCTACCCTAATATATTGAGCTTAAAGCTAATATCGGTTGGTCAAGGTCAGTATTCTAAGAGAAACAAATTTGATCTTTGACATTCTACCCAAATACATTGAGCTTAAAGCTAATATCGGTCTGTCAACCTGTGTCAAGGTCGGTATTCTAAGAGAGACGAATTTAATCTTTGACATTCTACACTAATACATTGAGCTTAAAACTAATATCGGTCGGTCAACCTGTGTCAAGGTCGGTATTCCAAGAGAGACAAATTGATCTTCGACATTCTACCCTAATACATTAAGTTTAAAGCTAATATCGGTTGGTCAAGGTCGGTATTCTAAGAGAGACGAATTTGATCTTTGACGTTCTACCCTAATATATTGAGCTTAAAGCTAATATCGGTCGGTCAAGGTCAGTATTCTAAGAGAAACAAATTTGATCTTTGACATTCTACACAAATACATTGAGCTTAAAGCTAATATCGGTCTGTCAACCTGTGTCAAGGTTGGTATTCTAAGAGAGACGAATTTAATCTTTGACATTCTACATTTAATACATTGAGCTTAAATTTAATATCAGTAGGTCAACCTGTGTCAAGGTCCGTATTCTAAGAGAGACGAATTTGATCTCTTGACATTTTACCCTAATAAATTGAACTTAAAGCAATTACCGGTCGGTCAATCTGTGGCAAGGTTAGTATTTCAAGAGAGACCAAGAATTATGAATTAACTTAGACACCTTGATCACATATATTGTATTTTTTATGACCAATTCAAGATCAATTACTGTAAATGTATTGACCAGTTAATTTGTCCCGCTTGTTGACCTTTTTAAGAATATTCCTGTTAATGAGCTATAGCTATATATGTCGAAATAGGCATCCATTTTATTAATATTTTATTATAAAGTGGCAATTGATGAATTATAGATATTAAAACATTATACAGTCAAACCTGTAATAAGAGGTCACCTTTGGGACAAACAAAAAGTGGCTTTATAAGACAGGTGACTGCTTAAATGAGGTGACTGCATGGGCAGGTTTGACTGTAGTTACAAGTAACATGAATACAAAAAAATGTGATAGAGTTG
Source organism: Bathymodiolus septemdierum (assembly GCA_963383655.1). Lineage (NCBI taxonomy): Eukaryota > Metazoa > Mollusca > Bivalvia > Mytilida > Modiolidae > Bathymodiolus > Bathymodiolus septemdierum. The sequence continues at coordinate 42,763,634 of OY726519.1, forward strand.
TCAGTCTAGAATGGCAACAAACAATAATACTAAATTAAAAAAAACCCAAAGCAATGATGTTAAAGACTTCCTTTGTTTTATCTATTGCAGAAAAATCACCCATAAAAAGTTGCCTCTACAATGACTGCCCTTTTACTCACTTGGACCAAAGGTCTCTGTGAGTTATAGCCATAACATTGCTACCATCATCATCTGTGTCTCTTAGCTTCACATTTATATCTTTTTCTCAAAAACCTCTTAACCAATTGAAACAAAATTTTGCAGAAATGTAACTTTGGTGGTTTACCCTCAGCACTTTATATGTTTTTTGTTTCATTCAAGAATTGATTATGCCTACTAGGCCAATTAGTCATTCTGATTGGTTGAAATTGTAAAAGAAATAGTCTCAGAATCCACAGGTGTGATAGAATTGTTACATGGTAGTAATGTTCCTTATGTGACTCTCTAAAAGGATTGTGTTTCTTTGGTCGATCGTTAATCCATCAGAAAGCAAATTAAAAAAAAATTCAGAAGCTATACTGTACATGAATATTTATTGGAAGATCCCTTACAAAGTTTTTATGTTTTCTCAAGTAGAAATCCTGCAGGAAAAACATTAAAATGGGCCCATTTGGGAAAAAATATTTAAAACATTATTCTAAGCTGAAATCTCTAATGATCTGACAGTAAGCTTAGCTGGAATGTTTTGTGGATGGTTCTTTATTAATTGTGTGTTTTGTATCAATCAGAAATCCAAGATGGCCATCATTGTAGGACAAAGTTTAAACATTGCACCCTATTAGTAAATGAATTTTTTTCTCCTCAAATACTAGAAATTTGATTCAATCCAATTGTTACACGAATCAGTCATTGAATGGTCCAAAAGGTTTTCTCTTTTTTTTTGTGTGGACAGAACATTGTTTAACTCTAGGAATATGAATAAAAAAGCTTTTCTTTCAAAAATTACTAAAATGCTTGAACTTGAAATAGTGCTTGCATAACCAGATGAGCAACTCTGGCTTAGATGAACCTCTTGTTAATCATTTTAAAAATCCTGTTAGATAAACTAAAACAATGCTGTTATGAAATTACAAAACAAATTGTTTGGATAACAAATAAAAATGAATCAAAACAGAAATGATTGAAGCAAAATTTGTCAAACAAAATAAATAACGGATGATACTAAGTTAAAATTATGAATGAGAAATAATTGTAATTAAGTTCTGTAAATTGGTCCCATTGGTACATATTAACAATACATGTTCAATAATTGTTAAAAACATCTTTTTGTCTATAGATTCCTTATTGTTTGACAATCAATATGAATTATCTATTAATATGTTGATAGAATTATTTCAAATTACATATAGCAGGTAATCTGCTAGTTCCATAATTGCAGTTTTTAAAAATCGTAATGAGTTTTCAAACATAATAATCTGGTTATTGTAATATGAGACAAAAAACAGTGTCAGCATTGGTACAAGTTGTATCTTAAAGATTATCTAACTCATTGACCTATTTTAAATAAACTTTAGAGTTATGTTTCTTTGAAACTACCATTACAAATATGGCCACTAGGACTTAAGAAAAAAGACTGACAGCAAAAAATTCAATATTGAAGTTATTGTAAATCTGTATTTCAAGCAAATGCTAGGCATATAGGGTTATTTTCATATTATTATATACTCGGTATATAGATATTGAGAATCCATATATTTTTTTTATTTTACCATTTCAAATATGGCTGCCATGGACAATACAATGTCAATGGTTAGCTTTCTACATTAATTTGTAATATGTATTTAATTATCAAAGAAAATGTACCTGGTTTCTGTCTTTCTGACAAATTTTGTCACTTGTTTATTATGTTCCTCTATTGAATCAAACAAAGTTAATTATGCTAATTCTATGACTTCTGTCAACATATTTTATTTTCAGGGGGCATCGTGGTCAGGGCGAGGTGTACTCAATACAACATAATATGATAAAGTTTGTCAGTGACTTGCAACAGGTGGTTTTCTCCGGGTACTCCGCTGTCCTCCACCTATAGAAACTGACCACCACGATATAACTGAAATATTGTTGAAAGTGGTGTTAAGCACCATAAACAAACAAGCTTTAGTTTTCATTGGTTTATTACTCTTGCACCTTATTTTTATTTTTAAGCTTCACAAATAAAGTATGTGAGACTTCTAGTTTTTGATCTGTTTTTTATTTTTTCTTTAATACACACTTCAAATTAACTACTGTAATTTCAGGTAGGTCATTTCCGTACTATGTATGCCAAGGTCATCAACGACAAGCACGAAGATGTAATGGCAAAGTTTGGAGCTATTATTGCACAAGGAATTATTGACGCAGGTTGGTTAAACATTGCTAAAGTGTTATTACATGTATTTTCATGAAATATATCTCAAAATCAGAGATTCCTTTTTAAGCTCACCTTGCCAAAGGCAATGTGAGCTTTTGCCATCACTTGGCGTCTGTTGTCCGTCGTCCGTTAACTTTTCACATTTTAATCTTCTCCTCTGAAAACCCTCAGCCAAATGAACTGAAACTTGGTAGGAAGCATCTATGGAAGGTCCTCTATAAAGATTGCTCATTTCGTCCCGATCCATTTACAAACATGGCCGCCACAGGCGATTCTTGTTTCTGATTGGCTGATTTTTTTAAATCTTCTCCTCTGAAACTGCTTGGCCAAATGAACTGACACTTGGTAAGAAGCATCTATGGGTGGTTCTCTATAAAAATTGCTCATTCCGTCCCGATCCGTTAACAAATATGGCCACCACAGGCAATTCTTGTTTCTGATTGGTCGATTTCTAAAAATCTTCTTGTTTCTGATTGGCTGATTTTTTAAATTCTTCTCCTCTGAAACCGTTTGGCCAAATGAAGCAAAACTTGGTAGGAAGCTTCTATGGAAGGTTTTCTGTTAAGATTACTCATTTTGTCCCATTAACAAATATGGCCGCCACAGGCGATTCTTGTTTCTGATTGGCTGATTTTTTAAATTCTTCTCCTCTGAAACCGTTTGGCCAAATGAACCGAAACTTGGTAGGAAGCATCTATGGAAGGTCCTCTGATAAGATTGCTCATTTCGTCCCGATCCATTAACAAACATGGCCACCACAGACAATTCTTGTTTCTGATCGGTTGATTTCTAAAAAATCTTCTCCTCTGAAACTGCTTTGCCAAATGCACGGAAATTCGGTAGCATGCATCTATGGGACGTCCTCTATAAAGATTGCTCATTTCGTCCCGATCCATTAACAAATATGGCCGCCACAGGCAATTCTTGTTTCTGATTGGTCGATTTCTAAAAATCTTCTCCTCTGAAACCGCTTTGCCAAATGAACCAAAACTTGGTAGAAAGCATCTATGGAAGGTCCTCTATAAAGATTGTTCATTTTGTCCCTATCCGTTAACAAACATGGCCGCCACAGACAATTCTTGTTTCTGATTGGTTTGATTTCTAAAATGAACCGAAACTTGGTAGGATGCATCTATGGGAGGTCCTCTATAAACTTTGCTCATTTCGTCCCGATCCATTAACAAATATGGCCACCACAGGCAATTCTTGTTTCTGATTGGTCAATTTCTAAAAATCTTCTCCTCTGAAACCACTTTGCCAACTGAACCGAAACGTGGTAGGAAGCATCTATGGAGGGTCCTCTATGGGAATTGCTCATTCCATTTTGATCCGTTAACAAACATGGCCGTCATAGGCAATTCTTCAGCTTTTCCTCTGAAACCACTTGGCAGGAAGCATCTATGGAAGGTCCTCTATAGAGATTGCTGATTTCGTTTTGATCCATTAACAAACATGGCCACCACAGGCAATTCTTGTTTTAGATTGGTCGATTTCTAAAAATCTTCTTCTCTGAAACTGCTCTGCCAAAATGAACGGAAATTTGGTGGGAAGCACCTATATGGAAGGTTCTGTATTAAGTTTCCTCAAAGCATAATGAAAGGTGAGCGACACAGGCTCAGCCCACTGAGCCTCTAGTTATTAGTCTCAAGCAAAAAGTCATCAATCCCACTTGTGAATTCTTTGGGTTTTTTTGTGACTCGCCTAGACAAGTTGCAAGTATCTCTCAAAATATAGAAAATCTAATACAGTGATATTATTATACCCCCGCTCCCCGAAGGGGGAGAGGGATATACTGTTTTACCTCTGTCCGTCCTTCCGTCCATCCAAGATATTTTTGGACCCATCAGATTCCTACTTCCTGTTTGCTGACTGTTGATTTTTATACACATTGAACATAGATGTTCATTTTTCGTCGCATTTTTCTCAGCCACTATTGATGGCAGAAATCTTATATTTGGTCAAAAGCTTCATATAGGTACCCCATATCGTGGGAAGCATTTTTGGACCCATCAGATTCCTACTTCCTGTTTGTCGATTTTGTTGATTTTTATACACATTTAACATACATTTGTATATGCACATTTTTCTAAGCAACTATTGATGACAGGAATCTGATATTTGGTCACAAGCTTCATATAGGTATGCCATATTATGGGAAGCGTTTTTGGACCCATCAGATTCCTACTTCCTGTTTGCCGACTTTGTTGATTTTTATACACATTGAACATACATTTTGTATATGCCCATTTTTAGTTGCATTTTTCTCAGCAACTATTGATGGCAGAAATCTGATATTTGGTCACAAGCTTTATATAGGTACCCCATATCGTGGGAAGCGTTTTTTGACCAGTCAGATTCCTACTTCCTGTTTGCCGAAGAGCGGGGATATCATAAGTGTGAGCATTAGCTCACAGTTCATCTTGTTCATTCCGTATTTTTAATCAGCTGCACTCACATGTAACTGTAGACCATTGTGCTTTTTATTTACATGCGGTTGGTTCTTTATCAGAATCATCTTGTTTTGGAAACTGCCCTTGAATTGTGAAATTTAATCTATTTCTGTGGTTGACATTAAATTGGTTTCTGCCGTAATATGATATAACCAATCTGTAGTCAAGGTATGAGTACACCTAGACTGAATGGACTTGTACCAGACAACTTAATACAGCCACCATAATCTGATCATTCACAATGAATTTAATTATGAGGAGAGAGGAGAGACAGATACATATCTTGATTCTATCTTTTGTTGGCTCCTGACCGTCCATCTTCTGAACCTGCCTCTAAATTCCTACATGTTGTATTGCTACTTCTGAATCAATTGTTACATGTCTATCTTCTAACTATAGATGTCACCATCATATATTTAGATCTTGTCTGCCATACTAAAGAAAATGTTTGTTCTGTATAAAATCCAACACGTTTTATACTTGTACAATTAGAATAATAAAATTTATAGTGAGTATTAAAAGTGGAAAACAGTCGACAACAGTCTTAGTGGGAAATAAAACATAATGCAAACAGTCAACATAGTGTATGTCATTGTATGTTAGAATTTCGTTGGATAAAAATATTTTTTTTAAAATATCAAAAATGTTTTAAGTAATTATTTATATGTTGCTAATTAATTCTATGTTAAAAAAATTTCTAGGTGGACGAAACATGTCAATTTCTTTGCAGTCCAAAATGGGTCACACTAACCTAGAAGCTGTTGTTGGAATGTTGGTGTTTACTCAGTTCTGGTTTTGGTACCCACTCAGTCACTTCTTGTGTTTATCCTTCAGACCAACCTGCCTGATTGGTCTAAATGAAGATCTTAAGGTAAAAGTTCACAGTAATTAATTACACTATGACCCTTCAACTTTATACCACAACAATGTAATGATTGGTTATAACTTGGCCACTTTTTAAGTTTATGCTCAAGATTACTTTCTATGAAGATCTGGTCCTGATTTCTTGAGAGAGAGAAAACCTTGAGTTCTGCACAGAACAACGAGCTTAAATTTGAGTAAAAACTGGTTTTGATTTAAGTTTGTTTTAAGAAATTCAAGCCTAGAGATCAATGAACAGAAGGACACATACCCTAGATTGATTGTACTTCTGTATAGAAATCAGTAATGGAATATCTGTATACTGTAATATTATAGTTTACTGACCACTTGTTTTGACATAAAACCTGAAATTATCTTTAATAACTTTACAGAAACCAGTTGTTACTTGATATTGACAACAACAAACAAATTCCATTAGTGATGAATCTAAAACAAAAGAATATCCAATGTAATTGCAATTTTGGTTTCAATCGTGATTATTAGATCAACCAACTTTTATTTTTGTTGTTTTTCTTTCTTTTTCTTTTTTGTTTATTCACTTAGATATTCTCCTCTTTTATCCTAGACATTTCTTAAGTTAATTCGTAAACTAGAAGTTAATTTCTTGTTTACAGATGCCCAACATAGAATTTCGATCAAATGCCAAACCTTCACAGTTTGCCTATCCCCCACCATTGGAAGACAAGAAAGAAAAAGCAAAAGAGAAAGTAGAAACTGCTGTTCTCAGTATCACTGCCAAACAGAAGAAGAAAGAAGCAGAAAAGAAAGAAAAAGAAGATAAAATGGAAGTGGTAGGTTTTATTTCTAAATGAATCAATGTTTGTGTCCCCTTCCCTTTCTTCTTCTTATTATTTTGGTTTCTAATAAAGTGATTTACAGACCTCACTATGAGCACCGATCCTCCGGCCCAAGACCAGTAAAAGTTTGTTCAGACCAGTAATTTTTTTCAGTTTTTGATTAGAATTATATAATAATAAATTCAAGAATTTTATTCGGACCAGTAAATTTAAATTTTCATTTTGAGGACTGGATTTAAATGTAATGGGTTTTGGTGTTGAGAAAGGCAAAAAATACAGAGTTGTTGGTTTTTATTCCATTTGTGTATCATTTATTATTCTTTGTCTATAATGAAAGTAGGAATCAAAGACTACTTTATTGTTTGAATTTTCTAAAGTATCTAGGAAGAAGGCAAATATCTATTTTACTCTTGTTAGGATGGCAAGCCATCTTGTTCTATTAGTTATGACATTTTTTTTCTGTAGTTCAAATAAATGTATAATAGGCTTTGTAAATATAGTATATTATATTCTTGTTAGAAAATTTGCTCAACTTGTGAAAATAATTCAAAATTGTCTGGGTCATATTTGAAATTTTACGCAGGACAATTGCTCCAAATATAAATCAGCAAAAAACAATATGAAAAAAGAGAGATAACTCTGTTCAGAAAATCAATATTTTTTTTTATTTTGATGAAAATATCTTTTTGGTCCTTATTGAAAATAATTGATGTGAAAAAATATAAAGAAATTTAGAACTAAGATTTAGAACATGAATTTTTTTTCCTTCAAATTAATATTATTATACCAGATATACTGATTTCAAAGTGTCCTCTGTCTGTAGAAACAATCTTGTCCACTGTAGAACTTTTTTTTTATCTTTAGACCAAGTGCCTGCATATAAGAATAAGGTCATTTTAACCTTGACCTTTGACTACAAGTTCAAATAATTGATTTTATCATACAACTTTGTCCGAGACAGAACTTTGTCTTAAGGCCCAGTGCCTTCATATTTTGTAGGACATGGCAGAAATGAGGTCACTGTGACCTTAAAACTGCAAGGTCAAATAAGTGATTTTGTATTGTGTCCTTTTCATATTTTGTATGTACATTGTGTATGTAATTAGGACACGACAGGGTGTGGCAAATAAAATAAGGTCACTAACCTGTGATCTGAAGGTCAAACAATGATTAAAGGATTTTTATATAATTCAGCTTTAATATACTTTTATCAATAGTTTGCTGAATACAGATGGGGTGGGGGGTATTGATGTATTAGCTTTGCTCACAGTACCTCTGCTTTTTTGTTGTTGTAATTTTCAAATACATGTATATAACACAGACATTACAAAACATTTACATAACAAAAACAAAGACAATTATGTACACAATATTAAAACTATGTATGATATGATATTGTATAAATATATGTATATATAACCATTATTTCCCTTTAATATCACACTCACTGTACCTCTAGTTCAAATTAAATATAATACGTCTAAATTCTGTGAATATAGATTTCACAATAATTCAAGCAGACATTTGATATAGGCCTAGTATGTCACATATACTCCCTCAACTTTTATTTCTAGTTAATGAAGTAGTTTTGGTTTATTGATCTTATAGTAAATATGAAACGTGTTTGATATAAATTTCTTATTTCAAGGATTAGCTTTATTTTATCTCGACTGTTCTTGACTTGATTATGTGAAATCAGGTAGTAAACAAAATGAATAGTTTCAAAGGAAAGACTGGTCCTGTATACTTTAATGATATGGAATGATGAATCAATCAAAATGAGGTTAATATCTGCTAAGTGCAAGTAGTCCAGGCTAGCCATTTACCATGACATGATTTTTTTCTTTATGGTTTATTTATGGTGTTTAATGCCACTTTCAACAATATTTCAGTTATTTCATGGCAGTCAGTTTTATTGGTGGAGGAAATCGGAGAAAACCACTGACATGTCGCAAGTCACTGACAAGCTTTATCACATAATGTTGTTTTCAGTGTACGAAATTAGCAGTAGACCTATAGACAATGTCTATGTAAAATCAAGCTGGTTTATGTCAAATTTTCATAATTTTGTATATAATGTACAGTGAGGTCTATATAAAATAGAGATTGGTCTATGATACTGCAAAATTTATTTTCACACACTGTTTTGATTACACCTCACCATGAGTGGGATTGGGATTCGAACACAAGAAGTTAGTGGTGATAGGTTTTAATTGCACAGGTACATGTAGTTGTAAATCCAACTGCCATACGATCATGACAACCCCTATTAAATGCATGTATTAGAATTATTTTTTAAAATGGTAGCAAATGACAAATAAATTATTAATAAGTTTCAAATTGTTCCATATGAGGACCGATTGTTGGTAATAAAGTGGATGGTGGTGGGGGTGGAGCCTTTTACTTCATATCTACAACATGTATATACAATAAATGTATAATTACTAGATTAATCAGATCTTGTAGGAAAGAGCCACTTTGAGATAACTCAAAAGGAAAACAAATGCTATGTTCTTCTACTAATATCTAGATAAACAATTCAATCAAGCCTATAATTATTGTTATTATATTGTCAGTTTCACCTGCTATTAATGGTATTTATATGACCATTTTGTATGGAGGTAATTTACACCCATCAATGAAGTTTTAAGGATTATTATCACAAATTTAGTATAATTTTAGTAATACATATGATTTACTATCACATTTTATGAAAATAAAACATGAGTTTAGTTTAAACGTGACATTTTTGTTTTGCACAAAAAAGGAATTTACTGAGCATTATTTGCAGTCTAATTGATAAAATTTGTTTTGATGATAGTTATTTTTTTCATGTGCTAATAGGTGACCATGATTGTGTGGGAGTTGGATTTTTTTGGTCCACCCATTGGAGAGATTCTCATTTTTTGCCAACCTGTTAGTTAGAGAGTGATTTTCATTTTTATCTTTATAGATAATTATGACTATGACCACAACAGAAAACTCCTGATAAGGTCAATGTTGCCCACACAAAGTCACTGGTTGACTCCTCCCAATATTAGGGGGAATGTGTATATACACAGGGATTTGCTACATGTAAATAATATTGGAAAATAAGAACAAAAATACATGTATAATGATATTAAATGAATCAGAAATGTGTTTTTGTGAAAATAGTAAACATGGAATGGAAACCATTTCTGTTATTATATAAAGGCTGTTATTTACTGCAAAATATTCTGTTAATTTTGCAATGGAAAGAGTTAATTGGATTTTTTTTAAAGTGCATCTAAAGAGCCTTGGTACCAGTAGTTGGATGCATACATCCAGAAGATGATGTAGGGAGTGTTTCCATGGATATGGCAAACTTTGTGTAGAGATAATGGACAATACTTCTTTATGGTTACTTTGATCTCTACCCCCCCCCCCCCCCCCTCCCCCATAAATTTCTGACATCATTAAATTTGTAATAAATCATATCAAATATAGCTGTCAGTCTTGTAGTACTGTGGAGGGGGGATTTAGCAATGGTGGGGGCCACACATCTCATGATTTCAGTAGTAAAATTTAAAAAAAATTGTTTACCATAATTGTATTCAGGATGAAGAAAAGAAAGATGGTGACAAAGAAAAAGTAGAGAAAGAGAAAAAAGAAGAGAAAAAAGAGGAGAAGAAAGATGAAAGGAAAGAAGAAAAGATGGAAGAAACACCAGAGAAAAAAGAACCAGAACCTACAGTACAGATGTTGACAAATCCAGCCAGAGTCATGAAACTACAAGTATGTATAATGACTGTTAATCTGAAATATTATGTTAACCTAATAATTAAACTTCACATTTATGCCAGTGGTGTTGGATTGGCATTGAGATAATCAGCTAAAATTTCCTAATATACAGTACTTTCACCAGTTGAGTTTCATGCCTATCATTGATTTTCAAAAACTTTTAATTTACATATTTAAGAGATTTAAGTACCTTTCATTTAGTTACTGTTATGTAGCTTTGTAACTTTCTGTAACTTGCATACAATTCCTATTTTTATGATTGTTTTCAGGTTTTGTCTTTGTCTTACACATGAAATTTTAATGGATTTCCGTAACATTCTATGATATCCATTTCTATGCTGTGATTTTCAATTTGACTTTTTCAAGCAATGCTCTTATTTTACACTCTATAAACTTTTCCAATCAAATGATGTGATATTATTTATGTCTCACGTAAAAATATATAGCAAAAATGTGGTACTAGAAGCTGATCGTTTTTTTTTTTTTGTCTTTTTCTTTTTTTTTTCTTATTTGATATATAAAAATAAGGAGAGCTTGGCAGGGATGAATATTTTAATCTTTGAATTTTATTTTATTTTTCAGTTGAAAGTCGTCAATATGCCAGATGGAACTCGCTACAAGCCAGTGAAAGATGTAGGTTTTTACATGCTCTTTTTTTTTAACACGTCATTTTTATTTAATTCTTTAAGAGGGTTGGGTAATGGTGTTTATTGTCAGTAATTGTCCAGCTATATCAGGATTACCATACTTAATGGGGCAGGGAAACATGGACAGTTTAATTTAAGTGGCTGGTGTAACTCTTGACCATGGGTAGGTGTCTGGAAAACCTGAACATTATTTTTGTTAGACAACAAAATATTATGTTTCATGTGTAATGATATAGAATTTGCCGTAATTGCCATCAGACGAATAATTTCTGGGCTTCAACTGCATCCATGGCATATATTTGAGCATAATCTTGTGTCAAAATTCAGGTTTAGTTCAAATTTGGGGCTTCTGCTAATAACAGGGATGATTTTTTTTATCAATTATTTAACTGATTTCAGCTGTTTTGCTCAGGATAGTCAGAACAGGTTAAAAATAATTGACCATTTTGAAAGAGGGTGTAGATGGTTTCAGTTATTTCTCATTGATTGTCAGTTATTTTCTAACTAGAATCATCCCTGTATTATAAACAGCCAATATTGATGATGTCCTCTATCAATTTTGTAATAGAATTAAAATATCAAAATCAATCTCCATCTGTCATTTCTGCTCCGGGTCAAATGGGTACATGGAGTGCAGTAGGTCATGGGTTCAGGTCAAACAAAAGACTATGTTATATTGTATTGTGAAAAAAATGTAATATGTAATTCATCAATAAAAAATATGTTTAAAAAAAAAAAAGACTATTAAATTGATATTTACTGCTTATCAACACTATGTATGAAGCATTAAATAGTAAGATCATAGATTGGTTGGCTCAGTATGAGGATAATCTGTCTGGTGCATGTCTAGCAGTGGACTGTTGTTACAGTCAACTAACACTATACAAATTCAGCTAAGCATGTTGGTCTAGTACAAACTGGATATCATCTCATCTTAATACAACTTATCTCCTTTAGGTGACAGGAGGTGGAATTATTATGTTGAAGAACAGTTCACCTGATCAGAAAGAAGATATCATTGAACCACTAGCTACAGGGGGCCCCAAGGCTAATGATGAAGATGATGAACCTGAACCTCCAGAACCATTTGAATACACAGAGGATTAGGTACTGTACATATATCAGGGATCTTTTTTTTCAGTTATTTAACTGATTTCAGCTATTTTCCTCTGAATATCTTTATCTGAAAATTGCAGGACATAGTCAGAGCAGGTCAAAAATGGATCATTTGAAAGAGGGTGTAGATAGTTTCAGCTATTTTTCATTAATTTTCAGTTATTTTATTTTTCTAGCCAGAATCCTCCCTGATTTATGTATGACTTCTTACATATAGTAGATAGGGTTGTATGATGTATCATTTAGCTTGCTGTATATAAATATATTTATTAATTAACTACTGTTATATTTACATAAATAAGATGAAAACTGCCTTTGTGATACAGATAATACAACTCGGCCAATGCAGGACAAAGTCGGCCAATACATATTATTTTCTCGTATTGGTGTTCCAGAATCTCTAGATTTTACATACGTGTCACTGTCATCTGATGAGAGAAAATGGAAAGGAAGCAAAAGAAAATAAACAAATGAAATTGTTTCATCTCAAGAGTAAATGTAATGAAACCAGAAAGTGATTGAAAAATCATTGTTCAGTGATAATTAAGCAGAAACATTAATATTTATTGAGGGCACAGTATATAATAATTGAATGCTTGGTGAAAGGAGGACTAGTTTTAGTTGATACATACTGCTATAGACTAGGACACTGGTGTGATTTTTGTAAATAAAAAAGTGATATTGAAATCCAAAATCTAATTCAAATATTTAATAAATAAACAGATGAGCAATTCAAATAATTTATCTGTCTACTAGATTATCTTTGGAAGAGACGATTAAAAATGAAATTTTGACACCCCACCCCCACTCCAATTTCCACAAACAAACAAAATAAAAGAATTATGTACTTTGTCATTTCATTACAGAATCCATCTTTATTATTTTTTTCAGATATGAAGAAATGATGAAACAAAAAAGAAGTGACATTACTGACTAATCAAGCATGTTTAGTGCTTTTATCTTTAGACATTCATGTTATGTGTTGTATTTGTGATCAGTTAACTTATAAAAGAAAGACTCGTTCAATTACATATGTTATATTACATAAGTTTGACATCAAGCAAAATTAGAATAAAATCTCATATCTTAAGTTTGGTTTTTTTTCACATTTGTTGAAACCTCATCGATGATTGTGGTAAATTGTGGCTTTCAACTCCTGTTGGGTCAAACCAAAGACTGTAAAAATAGGTATGTGCTGCTGCTCTTCTCGTTAAAGAGTAAGAACAAAGACTGATAAGTTAGGGGTCAGGATAATGGGTCTAAGTGGTGCTATGGACAGTTGTTTTAGTAAGCTAGCATTATTAATATCCAGCTGTAAGGGTGTTGGTCTAGAACAAAGCGGACATCATCATTGTCTTCTTATTGCAATGTAACTTCTTGCCAAGATATAGCTGAATAAATTATTTCGTGGCGTTAAACATCAATAACTCCCTCACCCCATTTGTTGAAGTATTGATATTAGATTTGGATCAGGATACTAAGTGGTTAACAACAAGGGGCTATGGTGAACATGATAGTATTGTAGTTGGATTTACAACTACAGTACACTCCAAGTGTATCAACGATCATACTCTCAGGTCGGACATATTCCTCCCAAAATGTCCGACTCACTCCAGAGAAATGTCCGACAAATTTGAGAGTCAACACGTCCGACTACCGACCATCGTGGTCGGACGTGAGAGTGGATATTTAAAGATTGTTTTTACATTTCTCGAGGTGAACATGTCAAACATTTTGTGATCGATGCGTATTTGTAAGCCTACTTTCTTTCCGGTATGTAGAATGTCCGGGTACGTAAATACCCTAGTGTATTTCTACCTTGCACCATATTCGCGCCAGGAAAGGTAGCTCAAAGGTCAATATATAACTGAAATATTGTTGAAAAGTGAACACCCATAGCCTCATATAAATTATTGCAATAAAATATCGATTAAGTAATGAAATCGATTTAAATTATTTTCCAGTATATTTAGTATAAAAAGCTTGTTCTACACGTTTACTGCGAGATGTATTGCAACCGCCATGTTTTACTACAATCACGTGCGCATGCTCGTGTTTGATGGAAAAACTATAGCTATATTTAGATATTTTGTGAAATTGATCCACCCTGTGATTTATTTCAACAAGATACATTTTTTATAGTATATATTTTATTATAAAATACAATATTGAACTGATTTTCGCTAACACTTCAATCATTGAATATTGATTTTTTTCGGATGTTGAATATTTTATCCCCAGAATTGCACCCCCTGTTAGTATACTTTTATTGCTTTATTTAAAAAAAAAATAACACCGAGAACATCGATGATACGAGTCTTCTTATTCAGAAATAAACCTACAGCAAAATAAAGGTATACATTTTTTGTACTGTAAGCAAAATCGTCATTTTTATCTAGATTTCTCGTCCGAAAAATACGGTACTCCTCTACTATACTAATTTGGATTAGGTGATGGGAATTAGGTGCCATCATCAAAATAAAGATTAAAAAAATGTATTTTATGATAATGATGGCTGATTAAAATGGTTTGTCATGCATTAGCTGTCAGTTGTAATATACAGGATGTAACCAATATACAGGAAGAGCCCCTACTGTGAAGCCATTCAATGAAAATAACAACCTGACCCTATTGTTAAATAAGAATAAGAATTAGATAAGAAATTAAAATTTATAGAAGGCAAGGATTTATACAATTAACACATTAAGTCACATTTCATTTATTTAGCTTGGGTCAGTTATCAATTAAAAAGACAAAAATGGTTTTTAAATAAATCTGTCTAATAAGTATTTACCTAAATAACGATATCATGAGGTATAATAATTTCTCACCGTAAATGTATTTATTTTATTAGGATATTTATACACATATAAGAAAAAAGATATAAATTTATCTTTTAAGTACATGTACAAATAAATTGGAAGACGGCTTGAAAATCGAAAACACAAAATAGTTATCTATGTTTATAAGTCTTAGTAAAAGGAGTCTTGAGGAACGTTTTTTTTCCCACACCTGTGATAGGTGTATTTGTATATCATGAATGCACGATGCGACGACATACTGAGATGGGTGATGTTTTGACAGGTAAACTAAAAAAAAACGTAGAATACACTAATAAAATATTATTTCACCTACAGTATATCAGGACTCCGCAGACTGCCAATTTTCAAGAAAAAAAACCCGGGATTTATGACCCATTCGCCATTAACAAAATAAAACTTAAATTTTACTAATTAATTTTAATCCAAATTTGCCTTTAAAGAAATAAATGTATAAATTAGAATTATTTACCCGGGTTCGTTCGCCCTACATTTGGCAAACACGTAAAAGAGCAAACGCACTCGATATCGTAAACCGGCAACTGTCTGCAGCAAGTGAAAGGGCCTTGGCATCGATTGTCGCGAGTACGTAAGGGACATATTAATATTCACTTCTAGTGGACTTAATACATGGGTACCGCATGTTAATACATTTTATTCATGGATATTATTGTATATATCGCCCGTGACAGTCGTTAGCATATCTATACTTTCCGTACTGTATATCACTCATTTACTTCAGCTTTACTAAGATACGCATGTTTCTTTATGCACGAATTTATTGGTTAGCAGAATTTGGGGAGGTTTCCTGTTTACAGTTTAACTGTCTGAGAGTGGAGACTCTCACTCCGACATGGGATGCTCTCTTTCTCACTCTCACTCTCACCTGGGAAGATTTTGTCGGACATTTGTCGGACAATTTTAAGAGTGACACTCTCTTCAAGTCGGACAAAACTCTGTGTCCGACCTGAGAGTATGATCGTTGAAACACTTGGGGGGATCTGTACCTGTGCCATCAGTGCCTATCACCACTAAAGTTGTGAGTTCGAACCCCGTTCATGGCAAGGTGTACTCGATACAACATTATGTAATAAAGTTTGTCAGTTAATTGCGACAGGTCGGTGGTTTTCTCCGGGTACTCTGGTTTCCTCCACCAATAAAACAGCACCACACTATAACTGAAATATTGTTGAAAGTGGCATTAAACACCATAAAAACCAAGCAAAAAACAGTTTCAACAATATTCCAGTTACATCATGGCTGTCTGTTGTAATGATAGAAGAAAACAGCAGAAAACATTGGTCTGCTGCTGATAAAAAAAATATGAAAATTTAACATGAATTGACTTCAGGATATTATTTTGAAAAATTGTTGTTTTGTATGAAATATACCGGTATAGGGAAAATTGGAATCGTGCAAATACTTTTGTCCACTGTTTGTAATGTATATATAATAATACAACACATAAATTACATTAAGATGAGGCTAACTTATTGTTGATCACACTACCATGAAGGTTAGGGGTTCTGGTGTTCAATGCCACTTTCACCAATATTTCAGTTATATCGTGGCGGTCAGTTTTATTGGTGGAGAGAACCACCAACCTGAGCTAGATTCGAACTCACAACTTTAGTGGTGATAGGCACTGATTGCATAGTTACCGGTAGTTGTAAATCTAACTACCATACAATAATGACCATGATGGCCCCTCATACTACCATGACAAAGTGGATAACTTCAAACAGAGTAATTAAATTCTTAATTCAATAATGGTAAACAGGGACTGGTACCAGTATTATGTCTTGAAAACAAAATGCATGAAGACATTTCAGAATCTAGTACATTGTGGAATATCTATGCACCAAATTAACATTGATAGGAAACACTGACCAATGGCATGTCATACCATCAATTCAAATTTTGATGTAAAGACATAAAAAAAATTGCCCATCATTCTTGAATTTCTTCAGATAGTTAATTTGTTCATGCTTTGATCCAACTGTTAGTCTTTCGTATCTACCGGTAAATCAAGTTTCTAAATGTTAGTAGCAAAGTACAAAAAGTTCAAATAAAAATATATTGATTGATGTACCGGTATTGTTGTTTAATGCCATGTCAGCAGTATTTCAATTATAATCATGACAGATAAAATTTACAAACAATAAATTGTGTAGGTAAAAGATGGCAGTCGTGGATGTGCCTATTGATGAAAGTTTTAGATCGCCACAAGAAAACAAGGATATACTGGTTGATAAGGTCAGAAAAGTTTGCGTTGCAAAAGGTACAACTAACAAGCACTCTTAACACAATATTGATCATTAGGAATTGTCTTTTAAATACAAGGGGTGTGACCTTATCAATACACAGTGCTATTGTTTTACCTCTGGTTCTTCATGTGAGGTGTGTATTTGAATCTTCTTGCCGCACAACAAATTGATTCCCCATTAAGAGCGATTTTTCTCCACAGTGGATTCAAATTCAAGTAAGGTTGTGAACTTGTTTAGGAACATTATAAAGTGGTGAACGTTTTTTTCCAAAATGTACATATAAAATGAATAAATGCTCCAGCATGTGTATTGAATTTGTGTTAAACTTGATGACTGAAATGTAATGGTCTCATTATGAAGATTATTTTTAACTCCAAGAACTATTTGTATCTAAAGATGTATGCCTACATGTACCTCCAAATGGGTGTAATTCTTCTGCAATGAATAGCCATCATGAAGTCCTTGTATTTGAGTTAAGGCCGTTTAACATCACTTTCAGCACTATTTCAGTTGTATTGTGGCACTAATTATTATTGATTGAGGAAACAAGAGTATCTGAAGGAAACGACTTTATTACATGATGTATCCAATACACCTGGCCACTTTAGCTTTGATACGAACTGATACCATAGATACAGACATAAATCCAGCTATCATGTGGTTAGGGCCAGATAGGCCGTTGGAAATCATGATTGTGACTAATGGACCATATTATTAGTTCACCTTGCCGAAGGCAAAGTGAGCTTTTGCCATCACTTGTCGTCTGTCGTCCGTTAGCTTTTCACATTTTAATCTTCTCCTCTGAAACCTTTCAGCCAAATGAACTGAAACTTGGTAAAAAGCACCTATAGAAGGTCCTCTCTAACAATTGCACATTTTGTCCCGATCCATTAACAAACATGGCCACCACAGCCAATTCTTTATTCTAATTGGCCGATTTTTTTTAATCTTCTCCTCTGAAACCGCTTGGCCAAATGAACCGAAACTTGGTAGGAAGCATCTATGGAAGGTTCTCTATAAAGATTACTCATTTTGTCCTGATCGGTTAACAAACATGACTGCCACAGGCAATTCTTGTTTCTGATTGGTTGATTTCTAAAAAATCTTCTCCTCTGTTAAAAGAAAGATAACTCTTGCCATTATCTCCCTTAGAAATTAACTAATGCTGATATAGTGTAACATGTTTATTCTATACATTACAAGTAGGTATTCACATTTTAATATTCTTTTTAGCAAACCTTGCCAAAGGCAATATGAGCTTTTGCCATCACTTGGTGTCCATCGTCTGTCATCCGTTTACTTTTCACATTTTAATCTTCTCCTCTGAAAACCCTCAGCCAAATGAACTGAGACTTGGTAGGAAGCATCTATGGAAGGTCCTCTCTAAAGAGTGCACATTTTATTATGATCCATTACTGATTGGCCGATTTTTTTAAATCTATTCCCCTGAAACCGCTTGGCCAAATGAACCGAAACTTGGTAGGAAGCATCTATGGAATGTCCTCTAAAGATTGCTCATTTCGTCCCGATCGGTTAACAAGCATGGTTACCACCGAAACTTGGTAGGAATCATCTATGGAATGTCCTCTATGAAAATTGCTCATTTCGTCCCAATCGGTTAACAAACATGGCTACCACCGAAACTTGGTAGGAAGCATCTATGGAATGTCTTCTATGAAGATTGCTCATTTCGTCCCGATCGGTTAGCAAAAATGGCCACCACATGCAATTCTTGTTTCTGATTGGTCGATTTCTAAGAAAACTTTTTCCTTTGAAACTGCTTAGCCATATGAACCGGAACTTGGAAGGAAGCACTTACATGTATGGAAGGTTCTGTATTAAGTTTCCTCAAAGCAGAATGAAAGGTGAGCGACACAGGCTCAGCCACTGAGCCTCTAGTTTAACATGTAAATGTGAGAAAACTTTTTCAGCTCACCTGTTTGATCACAGGCACTTGTTTCATTCAAAAAATATATGCCCCCTCCTCTTCCTTACTTCAAGGTAAACGTCTACCCTTTTCCCCTTCCCCACTTCGCCTCGATATTTTTCACTTATTTGTGATCCTTTCACTGACCCAATTATATCGTTACACTCCCGAGATATTTCTCTTTTCGACTGACACATTTAAATATATCTACCGGGCCCCCCTCAGACGAATTGGACAAGAATAGTCGGCGAGCGTGGCTTAGTGAAAATTCAAGTCATTGAAACGGATACAATCACTTCCGGTTCGGTTTAAATTGATTTAGAAAATTAAAAAAAAGGTGCTTTAAAAATCAAATGTCAGTAATTTGGAGTTAAACATGTTTTTATAATCTGCATTGGAACAATTATCTGTATTTTAAAGGCTTACTTTACATTTGAGAGGAGATGATCATGTGACATTGTTACACATGGCCGGTCTAGAGAATTCCGAATGCATATGAAAAATCCAGTGCAAACCGGAAGTGGCTGTATTCGTTTCATTGACTGAAATTTTTAATAAGCCACGTTCGCTGACTATTCTTGTCCAATTTGTCTGAGGGGGGTGTAGGTATATTTAAATGTGGCAGTCGAAAAGAGAAATATCTCGGGAGTGTACCGATATAATTGGGTCTGCGAAAGGATCACAAATAAGCGAAAAATATTGAGGCGAAGTGGGGAAGGGGAAAAGGGTAGATGTTTACCTTGAAGTAAGGAAGAGGAGGGGGCATATATTTTTTGAATGAAACAAGTGCCTGTGTGTTTGATGTATTCTAAACACTTTTTGTTTATCATTGTCTAAACTTTTCACATTTTAATCTTTCTTTCACAAACTATTGGACCATATTTTTCTCTCAGAAACTACAAACGTGATTAAATCCAAACTAAAAATGTATATATATATATATATATATATATATATATACATATATATGTATAACAATAATAATGAATAATCACTGGATGGTCTTTAAAAAAAATTGTCATGCTTTGGTGTTGATCAGAAATTCAAGATGGCCACAACCGGACAGAGTGTGAGAGCATGACCAAATGAGAAAATGATTTTTTTAAACAAGAAACTTGATTGAAACTGGGGGTAATATTACTCCTAGACTGAAACCAAATTGCATATGAATAATTAATGGATAGTCCCTTACATTTCTTTTGTGTGTGTACTTATCTGAAATCACATGACATTATTGTGCAAAGCACATATGTGAATATCAAATCAAAACCATTTTTACAGAAACTACTCTAGTTTTAAACTTAGAAATGTCTGATTACTGTGTTATTGTCTATATTTCAGCTTAATGGTGAAAAAACCCGTGATTTTATGAATTTTAGTTTTTTACAGTTTAAGTAGAAAGAACATTAACTTTGATTCTGTTGTTTAGTCATGGTTTCCTGAAACCAGATCCACTTGTTTTCATGGCAACCAACATTTAGGAAATATATATGATCGATTTTGTCCTCTAAAGTCTCAGCAGAGAAGTATAATATATCCCCAATACCAGTATCAAAAAAGAAGCTAAAGAGTCTACACATCATTTCAAGTAGTTGTTGTTATTTGTTTTATGTTTATGGAGAATGACTCTCTGTTGTACCAGGAAAACTTGATTCCACCAGCACTTCTCTGTAACATAATTTGTCGAATGTTTCAGGTAGAATGACATTATATAACAAAAGGATTTACTTATATATATTGCTGAGTTATATTGCTGTCAAATTAAAATAAATGAATAAATATATATCTACCATCTACACAGGTTTAAATACGTGCATTATGTCTATCCCTATTCACCTTACGAGACACGATAATCCTTCAACTAATGAAGCTATATTTTATATAGTGGATGTAATCTATGCGATGCTGCAGTAATCCCGTCGAGGGAGAACATAAAATTTGTCAGCTCAAAAATATAATTCTGACCTATATTATAAACATCATATGATAAACGGTATATCATTTCGCTTTAGATTGGCGACAGTTGGTGATAATTTGCATCGTTAGCATGTACTATATCCTATTTGTGCTGAAGATCTATTATATAACAATTAGAAACCAATGCTAAATTCTAAATGATAACTATGAGAGGGAAACTTGAAACAGAAATAATTAGCTTATCATATTAATTCGTGTATTGTAAATTGTCAGCTATATAGCTATCTGACGGTATCATATTTTAGTTATTCATGCTTTTTTCTTTTATATCATATAAAATGAAAATACAGGTGTTTTGTATATGCATTATCAATGATTGTCCCAAGCCTATATCATTTATACCCTAGATCGCATATCATACCCTATATCGTATACCCAAAAAATTTCAAATTTTCAAAATTTTCCAAAATTTCATAAAATTTTCAAAATTAATTTTTTGTTCAAAATTTCAAAATTTTCCATAATTTCATGAAATTTTCAAATTTAAAAAAAAAAATTCAAAATTTAAAAAATTTCAAATTCTCAAAAAAATTCAAAATTTTCATAAAATTTAAAACTTTTCATAAAATTTAAAACTTTTCTAAAATTTTTTAAATAATTCCACCTTATATAAGAATGCTGGATTTTCATTGGATAAAAGCTATACATTACAAGTAGGTATTCACATTTTAATATTCTTTTTAGCAAACCTTGCCAAAGGCAATATGAGCTTTTGCCATCACTTGGTGTCCATCGTCTGTCATCCGTTAACTTTTCACATTTTAATCTTCTCCTCTGAAAACCCTCAGCCAAATGAACTGAAACTTGGTAGGAAGCATCTATGGAAGGTCCTCTCTAAAGAGTGCACATTTCGTTATGATCCATTGCTGATTGGCCGATTTTTTAAAATCTATTCCTCTGAAACCGCTTGGCCAAATGAACCGAAACTTGGTAGGAAGCATCTATGGAATGTCCTCATAAGATTGCTCATTTCGTCCCGATCGGTTAACAAACATGGTTACCACCGAAACTTGGTAGGAATCATCTATGGAATGTCCTCTATGAAAATTGCTCATTTCGTCCCGATCGGTTAACAAACATGGCTACCACCGAAACTTGGTAGGAAGCATCTATGGAATGTCTTCTATGACGATTGCTCATTTCGTCCCGATCGCTTAGCAAAAATGGCCACCACATGCATTTCTTGTTTCTGATTGGTCGATTTCTAAAAAAAAACTTCTCCTTTGAAACTGCTTAGCCATATGAACTGGAACTTGGAAGGAAGCACCTACATGTATGGAAGGTTCTGTATTAAGTTTCCTCAAAGCAGAATGAAAGGTGAGCGACACAGGCTCAGCCCACTGAGCCTCTAGTTTAACATGAAAATGTGAAAAAGTTTTTTCAGCTCACCTGTTTGATCACGGGCACTTGTTTCATTCAAAAAAATATATGCCCCCTCCTCTTCCTTACTTCAAGGTAAACATCTACCCTTTTCCCCTTCCCCACTTCGCCTCAATATTTTTCGCTTATTTGTGATCCTTTCGCTGAACCAATTATATCGTTACACTCTCGAGATATTTCTCTTTTCGACTGCCACATTTAAATATATCTACCGGGCCCCCCTCAGACGAATTGGACAAGAATAGTCGGCGAGCGTGGCTTAGTGAAAATTCAAGTCATTGAAACGGATACAACCACTTCCAGTCCGGTTTAATTTGATTTAGAAAACTTAAAAAAAGGTGCTTTAAAAATCAAATGTCAGTAATTTGGAGTTGAACATATTCTTATAATCTGCATTGGAACAATTATCTGTATTTTAAAGGCTTACTTTACATTTGAGAGGAGATGATCATGTGACATTGTTACACATGGCCGGTCTAGAGAATTCCGAATGCATATGAAAAGTCCAGTGAAAACCGGAAGTGGATGTATCCGTTTCATTGACTTAAACTTTTAATAAGCCACGTTCGCCGATTATTCTTGTCCAATTTGTCTGAGGGGGGCCCGGTAGGTATATTTAAATGTGGCAGTCGAAAAGAGAAATATCTCGGGAGTGTAACGATATAATTGGGTCAGCGAAAGGATCACAAATAAGCGAAAAATATTGAGGCGAAGTGGGGAAGGGGAAAAGGGTAGATGTTTACCTTGAAGCAAGGAAGAGGAGGGGGCATATATTTTTTGAATGAAACAAGTGCCTGTGTGTTTGATGTAGTCTAAACACTTTTTGTTTATCATTGTCTGAACTTTTCACATTTTAATCTTTCTTTCACAAACTATTGGACCATATTTTTCTCTCAGAAACTACAAACGTGATTAAATCCAAACTAAAAATGTATATATATATATGTATAACAATAATAATGAATAATCACTGGATGGTCTTTAAAAAAAATTGTCATGCTTTGGTGTGGATCAGAAATTCCAGATGGCCACAACCGGACAGAGTGTGAGAGCATGACCAAATGAGAAAATGATTTTTTTAAACAAGAAACTTGATTGAAACTGGGGGTAATATTACTCCTAGACTGAAGCCAAATTGCATATGAATAATTAATGGATAGTCCCTTACATTTCTTTTGTGTGTGTGTACTTATCTGAAATCACATGACATTATTGTGCAAAGCACATATGGGAATATCAAATCAAAGCCATTTTTACAGAAACTACTCTAGTTTTAAACTTAGAAATGTCTGATTACTGTGTTATTGTCTATATTTCAGTTTAATGGTAAAAAAAAACGTGATTTTATGAATTTTAGTTTTTTACAGTTTAAGTAGAAAGAACATTAACTTTGATTCTGTTGTTTAGTCATGGTTTCCTGAAACCAGATCCACTTGTTTTCATGGCAACCAACATTTAGGAAATATATATGATCGATTTTGTCCTCTAAAGTCTCAGTAGAGAAGTATAATATATCCCTAATACCAGTATCAAAAAAGAAGCTAAAGAGTCTACACATCATTTCAAGTAGTTGTTGTTATTTTTTTTTTATGTTTATGGAGAATGACTCTGTTGTACCAGGAAAACTTGATTCTACCAACACTTCTCTGTAACATAATCTTCAACTAATGAAGCTATATTTTATATAGTGGATGTAATCTATGCGATGCTGCAGTAATCCCGTCGAGGGAGAACATAAAATTTGTCAGCTCAAAAATATAATTCTGACCTATATTATAAACATCATATGATAAACGGTATATATCATTTCGCTTTAGATTGGCGACAGTTGGTGATAATTTGCATCGTTAGCATGTACTATATCCTATTTGTGCTGAAGATCTATTATATAACAATTAGAAACCAATGCTAAATTCTAAATGATAACTATGAGAGGGAAACTTGAAACAGAAATAATTAGCTTATCATATTAATTCGTGTATTGTAATTTGTCAGCTATATAGCTATCTGACGGTATCATATTTTAGTTATTCATGCTTTTTTCTTTCATATCATATAAAATTAAAATACAGGTGTTTTGTATATACATTATCAATGATTGTCCCAAGCCTATATCATTTATACCCTATATCGCATACCCTATATCGTATACCCTATATCGTATACCCAAAAAATTTCAAAATTTCCCAAAATTTCATAAAATTTTCCAAATTAATTTTTTTTTCCAAAATTTCAAAATTTTCCATAATTTTATGAAATTTCAAATTTAAAAAAAAAAATTCAAAATTTTCATAAAATTTAAAACTTTTCTAATTTTTTTAAATAATTCCACCTTATATAAGAATGCTGGATTTTCATTGGATAAAAGCTATGCTATATTTCTATAAAATCAAAAAAAATTCTAAATTTTCAAATTCTTTTTAAATATTTTTTAAAAAATTCTAAATTTTCATAAAATACATGTATTATCAAAGGCATGGTTGAAATATATGATATAATGAACATTACATGTCAAAATCTGTATCACATGCCGTATCAACCCTCGACCTATATCACCCCTCGGGTCGGTGGCCCTTGGGGTGATATAGGGTTCTCGGGTTGTGACCCGAGGGGTGATATAGGGTTCTCGGGTTGTGACCCGAGGGGTGATATAGGGTTCTCGGGTTGATACGGCATGTGATACAGATTTTGACATGTAATATTCAGTATATACAGTTTGTCATATTATCACAAAAACGTGATACGTAATACGCAAGTCTTGCGAAATTTAATAACATTATAGTTTAAATATATATATCATTTATTTGTAATTATTCATTAACGAGAAAGACATTTATAAGGTATGAATTGATGGTTTAGTTTATAGTGTTTAACGCCACTTTCAACAATATTTCAGTTATATCGTGGCGGTCAGTTAATTGGTGGAGGAAACCGGAGAAAACCATCGACTTGTCACAAGTCACTGACAATCTTTATCACATAATGTTGTATCGAGTACACCTCGCCATGAACGGGATGAGAACTCACAACTTTAGTGGTGATAGGCATCGATTGCACAGGTAGTTGTAAATCTAACTACCATACGACCACGATGACCCCGAGGTATGAATTGAAATACACTGTAAAGTTAATATATGTTGATCTAGAATAACTACCCCTTTACATCTGGGACACATACTGCATCTAAAATATAATTATGTACACGTATCACAATAGCATCTTAATCTTAATACAGTCACAGTTAAAAAATCTCGTTAGTTGTAAAACATACTATTAAAGCGATTTTAAACATATTTTTTTTGTTTCTAACCACAGGCGCATGGGGCATGGATTTCGTTTCCTCCTCCCCCCTTTTCTCTACTACCCCCCTTTTTTCAAAATTTTCATATAAATCATTCCTTTTTCAAAATTTTCATAATCATTCGTTTTTTCTTCATTTGACAATATCAGTAGACGTCATACATCATGAATAATACATGTATTCTGTGTCCACATTTTTTCGACTGATACAGTATAAGAGAGAAGGTATGCAACTCCATTTTCATATTTCGCGCCATATCGCTCACCTTGGTTGGGAAACCCCAGTGTTTTTTACACTTTTTACCTTGTCTACATATGGCACTGTCGTATCAAACTGTTTCTAAGACACTTACCTAATTGCCCATGTTCGAATTTCAGTCTGTACGTCGATCTTTTCCAAGAAATCTCGCCGAGAATAGCGAGGCAGCTTCGTTTCTAGATCAAAGTACATCATTCGAGACGGAAGTGCAAGAACGGGAACCCTGGGATTTTTACGAAATATTCGGAGCGCATCTGGGTTTTTCATTGCAGGTAATCCACCTGCAATGAAAAACCCAGATGCGCTCCGAATATTTTTCCCATAATGTTTTGGCGGGAAATATAAACCGCTGAAAAAACATAACAGCAGACGGATTATTTCGTAAAAATGGCACAACGACCATCTGAATATGGAAACATTGAAATAATTTGATGGTAGATAACTGTTCAAAAAGAAATTCAAACTGAGAAATAGATGATTGAATGGTTTTAACTGAAGTCAAAATTTCAATGAAAAAGAAATATTCAGCTTGCCTCTACTTCAAATTATTAATATCATACCCAAACAAATACATATACAACTAAAAAAAAAAAAAAAAAAAAAAAAAAAAAAAAAAAAAAAAGGAAGAAGAAGCAGAGAACAGCTATTGAATGGGACTATGGCATTTTACCCTCTTACTCAATAAAAGGGCTCCCAACTGATACAAATGTGTAAGGGAGCCGAAGGGACCATTTAACTAAGGGGGCTATTTCTTTTTCAGGGGTAAAAAATAAATAACTTGTTTAACTATTTGAACGTGAAATAATAATTCGTGAACTTTTTTCGCGCATTTAACATCATCGCGAAGAAAGTGAAAATTAAATACCCACCAAAATAACCACTTATACGGTAAAATAGGATTTTTTTTCTGGATTTCAACACTGATTTCTGTCACTGCTGAAAAGTGGAGTTACACAAGTTATTTATTTTTTACCCCTGTAAGACAGATTATTGTTTTATAAAATCAGTGACATGAAATGAAAAAGAAATAGCCCCCTTAGTTAAATGGTCTTTCCGGCTCCCTTACACATTTTTGTCAGTTGGGAGCCCTTTTATTGAGGAAGGGGGTAAAATGCCATAGTCCCATTCAATTGCTGTTCTCAGCTTCTTCTTCCTTTGTTTTTTTATTTATATTTTTTTTTTTATTATTTTTTTTTTTTAGTTGTATATGTATTTGTTTGGGTATGATTTTAATAATTTGAAGTAGAGGCAAGCTGAATATTTCTTTTTCATTGAAATTTTGACTTCAGTTAAAACCATTCAATCATCTATTTCTCAGTTTGAATTTCTTTTTGAACAGTTATCTACCATCAAATTATTTCAATGTTTCCATATTCAGATGGTCGTTGTGCCATTTTTACGAAATAATCCGTCTGCTGTTATGTTTTTTCAGCGGTTTATATTTCCCGCCAAAACATTATGGGAAAAATATTCGGAGCGCATCTGGGTTTTTCATTGCAGGTGGATTACCTGCAATGAAAAACCCAGATGCGCTCCGAATATTTCGTAAAAATCCCAGGGTTCCCGTTCTTGCACTTCCGTCTCGAATGATGTACTTTGATCTAGAAACGAAGCTGCCTCGCTATTCTCGGCGAGATTTCTTGGAAAAGATCGACGTACAGACTGAAATTCGAACATGGGCAATTAGGTAAGTGTCTTAGAAACAGTTTGATACGACAGTGCCATATGTAGACAAGGTAAAAAGTGTAAAAAACACTGGGGTTTCCCAACCAAGGTGAGCGATATGGCGCGAAATATGAAAATGGAGTTGCATACCTTCTCTCTTATACTGTATCAGTCGAAAAAATGTGGACACAGAATACATGTATTATTCATGATGTATGACGTCTACTGATATTGTCAAATGAAGAAAAAACGAATGATTATGAAAATTTTGAAAAAGGAATGATTTATATGAAAATTTTGAAAAAAGGGGGGTAGTAGAGAAAAGGGGGGAGGAGGAAACGAAATCCATGCCCCATGCGCCTGTGTTTCTAACCTGACAATTTGTTTTGTTTTGATATTTTTGCAACATATTTGGCTTTGATCGGTATTACAGTGTATGTCATTTCAATTTGTCACTAAGTTAGGCTCTTAAGTTCGACAATAATCAAAGGTTTGTTAAAGGATTTGTCGGACTAACGGACCGTCGGACTATCGAGGCGTCGTTATTATAGGTCGAACCCCTAGAAATCAACAATAAATTTTAATTATTATACAGCTATAATTTTAATCCAATTGAAAACGTTCATTTATATAATGTGATCGCAATTTGTACTTTAAACAACCCACTTTGTCTTGACAGTCCCAGGTCTTTCTTTTCTGGAGATTGCATTCTAATAAAAACGTAGATATCTAATTCAGTGCGCATTTCTGGAGCAATCGAGGCACTTTCAAAATCAGTATTGCTTTGCAAACAAGCTAATTCAACTTTCGTCCTGCTTAGCAATTTACTGGACAAATGCTAAACAATTTTTTTTTATAATTTATTTTCCGCGATTCAATAGATAAAATATTTAAAGTGTTTTAATCTCACTACCGCCACGATATAACTGAAATATTGTTGAAAGTGACGTTAAACACCATAAAACAACATTATAACATTATTATTACTTCAGCTGTTTAATAAATTGATTATGCAGTGTTATGTACAATATTAATTGTAAAGATAAAAAAAATCGTCCTTATAATAAGGCTTCTTGGGTTTCGACGTCGAGTCCAATACGAGTTTTCAATACATAGATATTCCGTAACGCTTAAGCAAGTCATGGTGGCGACGGTAAAACTTCAACTTAACCACTATGAATCCCTGGTTCAGTAGCTTCCCTGTTAGCAATAATCTTCTATCAAGAACATCATGATAGGAACCACAAGCTCTGAAATATCGTATCGAATGAGAGAGATATAATACACTCCATATGCAGGTGCTGCTGAAATGTTGCTACATATACATGTAAATGGAAAGTTCACAATTGGAAAATTGAAATCATCTCTTTTGTCGTGAAGTTTCGTCCATAACATAACAAAGGAATAAAGTTGTAAATTCTTTGTTGTTTTCATAGCAGTTTCCCGCGTAGAACCTAGGAAACTTTACAGCCATGTTTTGGCACCAGGTCGCATGACGAAAACTCTATTTTGTAGATTGTTGATTATTTTGGAAGCAGTTTCCTATGTGATTAGCTATTAACAATAGCACATATACAAGAATACGGCATGGTGTGCTATGAGATGCATCGTAGAACAAAACGGATTGTAATTATTGATTGGTTTGATAAATTGCCTGCTGTAAATGGGTTTTAATAAAGAGAAAAATAAAACATAATAATATACGATGAGTGATTGTTGTTTAACACCAAGTGAACAATTTCAGCTATATCAGGTTGAGAACAAGTTACTTTTTGATATCTTTGAGACAGTAATGATATCTGTTTAGTACTACACCAACACGCTTAGTTAGATTTGCATAGTGCTAGCTCACTGAAACAACAATCAATAAACAAGACATTTCGTTTCACTCGAAAACATTATCTTGACCCTGAAACAACCAATCTTGATGTTACTCATTAATGCTGCACTCTTATCGAAGAAGAAATTCTTGCAACAAACACCAATTTCATAGTCTTGGTGTTAACATGACCGGTGATCGATCTACGATCAACCATACTCAATGCAAGCATGCTTACCATTACATCACCGATACGGTTACAATACATGGGCATACATGTCTTTTTATCTGCATAAAAAAACTCATGGATCTATATTATGCTTTATTAAAAATAAACAATTTTCCAACCAAAAGTACGAAAAAAAACCCAATCTATATCAACTGACAGAGAAAGATCTAAATACATTCACTAAAATAAATCAAATACTATACATCTAAATTAAAGTTGTTTTATACACAAATATACTACTGATGTGAATAAGTAGATTTTTATCCTCAAGGTAGATCACTTTTAAAGTCAGATATTTTGTTACTGGCATATGTTACAAGTTTTCTGACAAAACCTAAGCATATAACCAGGGTTGGTATTACAATTATCATTTCTTCCCCATACTGCACACAACGTATGCTCGTCACGACAACCTGTAAAAAAAAATGTACACACCACATATAAATGTCAGCCAAACTATAAAAAAAAGTAAGCCATTAGATTTTTTGAGAACGGGATTGGCAGATTCTGTCGTAAAAAGGACTTCCGTGTTTCAACTGGCATATCCCCAACGTGACAAATAGATTAATGACTCCGATTTAATATACCGACTTGAGCAATCAGTTTATTACAGCATTCGCTGGCAGTGCTATTGTATTAGCCATGTTTATGTAATCCTTTATTTTGGTGATAGCGTGTGTGGTCTTTATGTAGAGAAAGCGATTATGTCCAGATGCATCTGTATTTCCGTTGGAGATCCAACTTCCAAGAGGGTAGCATTGGGATCCCATTAACCTGTTTAGCATGTGTACATGTGCAAAGCCTGAACCTCGCTTTCCATTCTTGTTTGTCATCATCCTTTTTGTGTTCAGTGATTTAAGTGGAGGCCTGGTTGTTCGCTTTGTTGATATTGGTTGACCATCACTGTATACACTATCTTTTCGTCAATTGTAAACGAACGATTATTTCACGACAGATGTTATTGCATGATACATGAATCTATTACATTAGGAAGCTCTCTATCCTACATCCTACATCCTCACTTGTTTGCACGATTAAAAAAATATATATCTCTTCTGTGATTTTATGTTTCGTTCTTGGTGTTGCTGTTGTCTATCCGGATTGTAAATTAATTGGTGAATGCGCATGATGGTTCCATACCAAGTGAGTATATTTCAGTTATATCGTAGTCAGAACAAGTTGCTGTATATCATGAAAGGATGAGGTCGTCTGCTTTACGTATATCATATTTATTTTATATTTCTATATATAGTTTCATCTTGATAAATTCAAGTTACGTTTTATATTAATTTAATCATACTATTTGACACAGGCACACTGTTAATGGGATCATGGCCTTATATTTTGTGTTTCAATAGACAATGTATAACTGAAGAACAATGCACGGTAAAGTCTTACTTTGACGAAAACTCTAACAAACACAGAAATTGTCTAATGTGCCATTAATATAATTTATTTACGTTGTATTAGAACTCATTAAAAGATAATGTATCACTTTAAATGATGCATTCGATAGGTGGTCACATTATACAGGAAGAGAGATTGTATATTTGAGCTTAAGCCTTGTCCCGCCTCTAGGCATATTGGGTATAAAGTTTTACCCATGTCCGTCAGCATGCCCCACATTTTTTTCCGCTCAATAACTTAAGTTCTCAAAAAGCAAATCATTTGAAATGTATACACAAGGTCAGGGACCATAAAAGAAAGGCCAAGTTCAAGTAAGAACTTTGCTACGTTTTCCGTTCTCGAATTATGTCCCTGTTTATTTAAGCTGGAAATGGGGGCATCAGTGTCTTATGTACACATTCTCCCATTTTATTTAATTGTTTTTTAAGCATAGGGTAATAACATTGTGTGAAAACTACTTACTGTCTTTACAGTTTTTACAAGATTTTCTACAGTTACGTAAGGCGTAACCAGGATTTGTTTCACAAGCACCATCTTTCACCCAGCTTGCACAATCGACATTACTGTCTTCACATGTTCCTGCAAATGAAGGGTTAGGGTTATGGTGTTTAACGCCAATTTAAACAATATTTAAGCTATATCGCGGCGGTCACTTTTATTGGGGTACCCGGAGAAAACCACCGACCTGTCGTTAGTCACCGACAAACTTTATCACATAATGTTGTATCGAGTACACCTCGCCTGAGAAGAATTCGAACTTGCAACCTTAGTGGTGATAGGCACTGATCGCATAGGTAGTTATAAATCCAACTACCATGCGATCACGACCACGACGCCCCCTGCAAATGAATGTACGGCATATATTTAAGATATTCAAGAAATACTTCTTGATATACGCCAGATATACAGAACAGGAAGCTTAGTGGGAGAAACA
The DNA here is from genome assembly GCA_963383655.1 of Bathymodiolus septemdierum. Classification (NCBI taxonomy): domain Eukaryota; kingdom Metazoa; phylum Mollusca; class Bivalvia; order Mytilida; family Modiolidae; genus Bathymodiolus; species Bathymodiolus septemdierum. The sequence goes on from OY726519.1 coordinate 42,795,621, forward strand.
TGAAAAATATACACTAAGTCAGTTTTGTGCAATGACGTTTGTGATGTGTCAGGCATAGAACATTGCTTCAATTAAATCTAAAAAAAAAATACGTACAATATCAATTGTATCACCATGTTGTTGAGCATCTAAATAAATAAAAAAAAATAAACAAAGAAGACTGATGAAATGTCTCAATTTAAACAATATATGTGTAATGCTGGTTTAATAACGTTCGTTTGGCTTATTTTCGTTCGTTGGTGTCAATTTTCGAGGATTGGTAGAAACTGAGCTGTTGGTTGATAGTTGAATTCGTAGTTTTGATACTTACAAATGACAGCCTTATCATTTATGCCTTTCGTTGTCCACTCTCCTTTGTGACTAGTTGAACCAATCAAAACCACGAAAATTTATATTCGACGAAAAAAAAAATGAATTCACAATATGAAGGCGATTATCCTTTTTGGGCAATAATTGGGGTGATGTGTGCTATAATCTTAAGCTTGATTTCTGTGTGGTGTGTTGTAGACTATTGTTTGCATTTTTATCCTATTTGTTTGCTAATGTATTGTCTGTCAATTTACGGCTTATGATTACCCCTTTGCTATCTTCAAACGTTTCTTAAGCATGTATTTATTTACTGGTACCAGCGACGACTTCACAACGGCGTCATAATAGTGTTGAACAAAAAATGCAGGGAGTTGCATTAACGCAAGCTAACAAGTACATTGTTCACTAAAAGACTAAAATTACCACCGTTATTATTTCCCCTGTCTTCCCGTCCTGGTCTTGTTGTTGTTCCTACGATGCCAGTGTTTGTGTCTTCTCTGGTATCTGCACAGACACCACAAGCTCGCTTACACGATCTCAACATATATCCTGGATTTATTTCACAATGTTCGTTTCTAGCCCAAACTTCACACTCTGTTCTTTCATCAATACACACGCCATTATCTGATAATTAAAACAAGTCAATCTGTATTATCTAACTTAGTCTTTTCGAACATGGTCATTGAACATGGAAATTGTTATCGAGTTTGTATTATTGAACATGGTAACAATTTGTGCATTCGATACATTATCGAACATGATAATCGTTATTGACTTTTTATTATCGAACACAAGAAGCAGGCATTAGACAAAAGTAAAATTCAAATTAGAGTGAACAGTACACACTAATCTCGTCGAGATTTGACTTCCGAATACATTTTCTGCACTGTATATCCAGTCCAATATCGTCACAAGCCCTAATAAAGGTACAGTGTAATTTGGAAATTTAAAATCTGACCCCATGCGGTATTTTGTCATGTATAGATTATGTCACATCAAGCGCAGGTACGATTTCATATAGAGATTATATATTGTCTAGTTCTTATCTGCAATGTCAATAATTGGAATTGGAAATGTTATTCAACACCTTTTTGAAATCTGACATCGAGAAACGAATTATACCAAAAAAAGTCATGTAATTGATAACGTGATCATTTCGATGTATGTCTCCAATATGGCGGATAATTCGAACTATATTTTGCTTCAAATTGATCTTTACCTAATTAACCCGGTGAGATATTATAATTATTCTTGCAGATAAAAAAATGGGTCAGATGTTCTATTAAAAATGTACATTGGGGAAGTAAATTATCAAAGGTCTTGAATAGACGTTAATTCATACTTCTATTTCTAACAACAATACATATTTAAAGTTTTACTGTTGTGGGGAACTGTAGTGCATGACGACAACCACAGGCTTTACGTATGATACTTCCTATTTGTATCACATAAGATTGTATCAAATACACCTAAGCACCTACATGAGTTGCTTACAAACCTTAGTGGTGATATTCTGTAATTACATAGGTAGATGTAAGTCCTACTATATCCATGCCCCCACTCCCCAAGACATGCAAAACAAATCGAAACAAATAAAAAACAAATAAGACAAACATATATTTACCATCATCAACCTCTACATCTTCTCGTCTACCGACATTTGTATCACGATCGTTTCCGGTATTTGTATTAGTATTGCTAGTATCCTCATTGTTAGTTTTCTTTTCCTCCTCTTCCTCTTCCTCCTCCTCCTCCTCATCATCCTCATCAAATACGTCCATGTCCATTTCATTACAAGACCTACAAGCCTTGGCACAGTTTCTTCTCATCCAAGACGGGTTTTTAATACATTCAGCTCTACTCGCCCAATTATCACATTGGGTGTCGTCATGTATATTTCTACAAACTCCTAGGAGGTAAAAAATAAAATTTCCAGTTTGTTATTGTCTCTATCAAATCATATATGATTTGTCAAAATATTTGCGTTGAAATAACCCTTACCGCACCCCATCCCACCTTGAAAATTTCGAATGACAGCAATGTGACCGACCTGCATTTTTGTCAAAGACTGAAGGTGCATTACAATCTACAATCAAGATATCTATGTACTAAAGGACAAACAGCGACTTGTTTCAATAATACATGAACTAAAATTAGGATCTTCATACAAAAGATATTCATACAAAATTAAATGAAATAAACAAGTTTCTATAAAAGAGAGAGACTATATAAGTAAATAAGCTTCTCACCCCCTACACATCTGTCACATGACTTTCTGCAATTTGGTATCATCCAATCAGGATTAATTGAACATTCATCTGCGTCTGCCCAACGTTTGCACTTTCTTGTATCATGGAGATCATGACAGCTTCCTGTTAACAAAATAATAAATTAGTTCCATTTAAACGGCTTTGTAAAGTTACATCTAATGATTATATGGTCATTGTGGTCATTGAATTATAATTTAGGGACGAGCTTAGGAAGAATGTTTTCCAAATACAAAGGTTATGGGTTGGTATTCAGTCAACAGTGTGATGCAAAAGCATTTAAAAAAAAAATGCTAAACCGAAATTTATCAAATGACAATAAATACCACACTGTCGGAAAAATTCCAAAACCAAATAGAAAAATCGTAGACACAGGCAAAAATCCATACCACACGTGACAGCTCACATTGCTGGCTTGGTACAGACATTACAATTTGTTATTCATTATTCATCCTTGAACAAAAGGTTATGGGTAAAACCAATAAACATTGTTAGTATCTATTTCTTTTCGTGAGATTTTCGTAAAATAATTGAAAATAAATGATGCCATTATCGAGTTAGGCTGTTTTGTGTACTTTAGCCCTAATTATGGTGGCCAGAAACATTTTGATCTACTTTATGAGGTGTTAGACAAACACAATTTTCCAAATTGCAATGCAATATTCGAACAGCTTACCTATTCTGAGACGTAATCATTAAATATATAATATTATAGGACTAATATGCATGTTTAAATCTGTGTAGTGTTTTATAAATCATTGTTTGTTCTTTTGTATTTTTCTTTTGGCCATTGTATTTTCTGTCCTTCTTTGATTTACGGCTTCTGATAACCCCTGTTGTATATTTACGACTTTTGATAATCCTTGTTATAGATTTACGGCTTCTGATAACCCCTGTTGTAAATTTACGGCTTCTGATAACCCCTGTTGTAGATTTACGGCTTCTGATTACCCCTGTTGTAGATTTACGGCTTCTGATTACCCCTGTTGTAGATTTACGGCTTCTGATTATCCCTGTTGTAGATTTACGGCTGTAGATTTACACTTCTGATAACCCCTATTGTAGGTTTACACTTCTGATAACCCCTGTTGTAGATTTACACTTCTGATAACCCCTGTTGTAGATTTACGGTTTCTGATTACCCCTGTTGTAGATTTACACTTCTGATAACCCCTGTTGTAGATTTACACTTCTGATAACCCCTGTTGTAGATTTACGGCTTCTGATTACCCCTATTGTAGATTTACACTTCTGATAACCCCTGTTGTAGATTTACACTTCTGATTATCCCTGTTGTAAATTTACACTTCTGATTACCCCTGTTGTAGATTTACACTTCTGATTACCCCTGTTGTAGATTTACACTTCTGATAACCCCTGTTGTAGATTTACGGCTTCTGATTACCCCTATTGTAGATTTACACTTCTGATAACCCCTGTTGTAGATTTACACTTCTGATTATCCCTGTTGTAAATTTACACTTCTGATTACCCCTGTTGTAGATTTACACTTCTGATTACCCCTGTTGTAGATTTACACTTCTGATAACCCCTGTTGTAGATTTACACTTCTGATTATCCCTGTTGTAGATTTACACTTCTGATAACCCCTGTTGTAGATTTACACTTCTGATAACCCCTGTTGTAGATTTACACTTCTGATTACCCCTGTTGTAGATTTACACTTCTGATAACCCCTATTGTAGATTTACACTTCTGATTACCCCTGTTGTAGATTTACACTTCTGATTACCCCTGTTGTAGAGTTACACTTCTGATAACCCCTGTTGTAGATTTACACTTCTGATTACCCCTGTTGTAGATTTACACTTCTGATAACCCCTATTGTAGATTTACACTTCTGATTACCCCTGTTGTAGATTTACACTTCTGATAACCCCTGTTGTAGATTTACACTTCTGATTACCCCTGTTGTAGATTTACACTTCTGATAATCCCTTTGATATCTTCAAGCTTTTCTAACTATCCCAAGTGTCTGTTTATTGTCTTACTCTCTTTTCTGCCAGTTCTGTCGTCATTTCCTTCGTCTTCTTCTTCTTCTTCATCTTCATCTGTATTAACATTAGAATCATCTTGTTGTGGTTCGTCATCTGTGTTAAGTTTATGACAAAGTCTACAAGATTTTCTACAGTTTTCTGTCATCCAGTATGGATTTATTCCACATTCTCCCTTTTTGGCCCACGTATCACATTTTGCGCTATTGCTGTATATATTATTACAGTTTATCGTAGTATCATCTACAAAAAAATACAGATTTTCAATAAGATTAAGGTAAAAGTTAGGACTATGCGTTTTTATCAGCGCTTTAAGCAATTTTTCAGCTACATGATTGATAGACTTTATAGATGAGGAAGGACAGAGGACAGGATTTAACTAAGTGAAACCTCCGGCCTTCGATAAGAGTTTAGAAACTTTAACACTTGAGATGGGTACTGAAGCGTGAATTCAATTTTGTGTTATTAGACTTGTAGCAGTGGATACATGTACAGCAAAAGACACATGTTACAGCCTATTCTGAAAAGACCACCAATAAATTAAATTCAGAAATATACAGGAAAGATAAAGTACTTGTCAGTATTTGCTCAATCTAATTAAAATTAGATGTTTGTTGTATCTCTTTTTAACATTTTACTTTGGTGATACATTAACATCCTCCAGTTTGAGGTTAGAGATATGTACCTCCTTCTGTACTACATTAACAATCCTCCAGTTTGAGGTTAGAGATATGTACCTCCTTCTGTACTACATTAACAATCCTCCAGTTTGAGGTTAGAGATATGTACCTCCTTCTGTACTACATTAACAATCCTCCAGTTTGAGGTTAGAGATATGTACCTCCTTCTGTACTACATTAACAATCCTCCAGTTTGAGGTTAGAGATATGTACCTCCCTCTGTACTACATTAACAATCCTCCAGTTTGAGGTTAGAGATATGTACCTCCTTCTGTACTACATTAACAATCCTCCAGTTTGAGGTTAGAGATATGTACCTCCTTCTGTACTACATTAACAATCCTCCAGTTTGAGGTTAGAGATATGTACCTCCTTCTGTACTACATTAACAATCCTCCAGTTTGAGGTTAGAGATATGTACCTCCCTCTGTACTACATTAACAATCCTCCAGTTTGAGGTTAGAGATATGTACCTCCTTCTGTACTACATTAACAATCCTCCAGTTTAAGGTTAGAGATATGTACCTCCTTCTGTACTACATTAACAATCCTCCAGTTTGAGGTTAGAGATATGTACCTCCTTCTGTACTACATTAACAATCCTCCAGTTTGAGGTTAGAGATATGTACCTCCTTCTGTACTACATTAACAATCCTCCAGTTTGAGGTTAGAGATATGTACCTCCTTCTGTACTACATTAACAATCCTCCAGTTTGAAGTTAGAGATATGTACCTCCTTCTGTACTACATTAACAATCCTCCAGTTTGAGGTTAGAGATATGTACCGCCTTCTGTACTACATTAACAATCCTCGAGTTTGAGGTTAGAGATATGTACCTCCTTCTGTACTACATTAACAATCCTCCAGTTTGAGGTTAGAGATATGTACCTCCTTCTGTACTACATTAACAATCCACCTGTGGCTCTGAACAACCCCAGAGAAATCAAAGTGATAAAAATACTAAAATAGTAGGTCACAATGTCAGTTCCTGTAAATGAAAATGCACAAATTGTTGAGTTGTTGCGGAATAGAGATGTTGCGGAATAGAGATGCTGAGCCACATCCCAAATTCCAATAAATAAATTTAAGTTGCACGACTTCAGTTCTGGTTGGTTTATGTTCCATTGTCTAGAAGGAGATATGAATTAGATATTTCAACCCCCCCCCCCCATAACACATTGCAATCTTTGAATAACTCTGTGAAACCCCCATTTATCAGAGTGATCAAGACATAAATAGTATGTGCACAGCTTCAGTTTATGTAAAATGAAATGTACAAACTTGATTGGTGTCTGTTGATGGGTCTATGAGGAGTTGTGGATTAGCGACGCCAGAGGGAAAATTATATCAACCTAATATTGTTAATTACATAGTTTTTAAAACCTTCTAACTGGTATGCATTTTGGTTTTGTTATGGAAACTTCATTGTATTGAAATAACATTGAATTCGTTGATAACAATAATCTTACATTCGGAACGTCTTTTGTTACACATGTTACATGTCTTCCTACAATTTTGTGACATCCATTCTTCACTTGTTACACAGTCACCTATAGCCTCCCATTTCTGACATTTTTCTGGATCAAACTTGTCCGTACATTCAGCTACAATGAATATTAATACATGTAGTATTTATTATGTAAATAAACGTTAGAGAAAACAGAAGAGGCAATCAAGAATGGACAATCTAGAGACACTGGTAACATATGGCACACAAGACACAGGACAAAGACAGAAAAAGCACAATAACACAACAAAACACTAAAATGATGAGAAACACATGACCCACCAAAAATCGAAGGTGAACACAAATCAATGGGAAGGTCAAGAGTAATGTTTTACTGATTTATCGTAAACCAAACATTTTCACTTAAAATATGATTCCTCTTGTTTTGAAATCACAACGACTCATGTCCACTCAATAGTTTAGACTTAATAAAGACCACATTGAACAATCATTTTCAAAGTTCATTCCCATGAGTGTATTCTTATTAAAAAATATAGCATTAAGAAATTAAGATTTTAAGTCAATGTTACCTATTGTCCAGTTCTTAGGAAATAAGTTGGCAAAGATACCAAGCCATTGCCAAGCCCATGTTGTCACATGATCACCTGAAATAAATTAATATAATTTCATATGACTACTTAGAGTTGAATTCAACTGATCTGATGTTCTATTAAAAACATCTGTCGAACAAATTTCTTTCTAATGAATACAATGTATTACCTCGCCTAACTCCATCTTATTACCAATGTCTGTTCTAAACATTATACGTTATCAGTCTCGAGATGTTATATATCCGATTTTAAAGGGCAGTGGATAAAGGGCAGCGGCTTTGTTAAACGGTGAGGCGTCAGCCGCACCGTTTAACAAAATCGCTGTCCTTTAAAACGGGATATATAACATTTCGAGACTGATAACATTTTTATCTGAATATTCTAACATTAATAAGTATGTTCTTATTATAGGAAAAACATAAATACGTGTATCTTTGGAAAAAGGTCACAGAGAGCGATTATTGATTTTCTGTGCCGTATGTGTGTCGTCTGCTACAATGTAAATGGAATAAACAGCACATGCAATAGGTGAGAGCGATTATTGATTTTCTGTGCCGTATGAAATACACAGCACGGCTTCCATGAAGTGTTGGAAGTAAATTTTTAGCCAATCAAAATTCTACTTGCCACAAGAACATCAGATACAGGACTATATCTGTCAAACAAATTATTTGACCAGGGGTGTCAGGCTATCTAAACGATAGTGTCATCTCTTAAATTGTTGTATTCATGAATTGGTCGAGCATTACGGGATGTCCATGTCACTTGTTTACAGATATACTCCCGATGTAACTATTAAAACCTCTCATTCTTTGACCAATTTGTACTTACACACTTACCTTGTAAATGAGGATTTCATGACAGGCTCCATTCATGGAGCATACAATCTTACTATTTTCTTTCCAAACACATTTCAAGGTGTTTTTCCTATCTAGTGTTATGTTTTGTTATTATAATGTTTCACTGGCATTGTTTTGTCCGGATTATGATTTTTACTGTTTATAAGAGTATTTGACGTAGGGATTAGAGTTTTGGTATTTAACCCCACTTTCAACAATATTTCAGCTATATCGTGGCAGTCAATTTTATTGCCGGAGAAAGCCGCCGACCTACTCTAAGTCACTGACAAACTTTATCACATAATGTTGTCTCGAGTATAACTACTGTGCACTAAATTAGATATCTACGTTTTTATAATTACTTATTTTAATTGGCAGTTCACCATTCTCCTAGATTTATTATCAATGTATAATTATACATTTAATATGAATGTAATGTTTTGACAGAGCACAAGTTTAATTTTTGGAATGTTAGTTTTCTAATTGTGTTCAAATGCTCAAAACATATTCTGACATATTGGATTGTCTATATTTAAACACATAGATATCAAATTTAGTGCGCACGACGTATTTCTGGAATAGCCTTTATCGGGTACGCTCAAAGTAAATAAATATGAAGAATCTTTATTGTTGCAATTTGCCACAATCCGTTGTTTAAATCAATTACATTATGATTTCATTTATTATACGTTTGTGTTCTAAATAATGACCTCTGTTTTCATCACCGTCACTGCCACATTTTTTACACGCCTTCCTGCATGATGCACCCATAAATTTAGGATTTACTTCACATTCGCCTTGGGTTGCCCATACATTACAAGCCCAGTCGTCATACATATTAGAACAAATATCTGGAAAAAAGAAAAGACACTAGTGAATTTAACACTATTCAGGTCATTTCGTTGTTGTGAAGATAAACAAAAAATAAGCTTTGCTTAAGTTTCTAATTTTTCAGTCAAATCAGAAAAAATCTTGTGTATTAAAAGTGCTTGAAAATACTGTTTATCAATTTAACATCGGATCTACGTATACTGTCCAATACAATTTCTATATCAGATGATGTTCTTACCGCTTAACAATAACATAACAGGTGCAACTAGTGGAGCAGGAACTGTTTACACTTAGCGAACACCCGAATTTATCCTCGGTTTAATGTAGTTCGTGTTGCTGAATCTTTAGTTTCCTGTGAAGAGTTTTGTTGATCTCCATTCGTCTTTGTATTATCTGCCCTTCTGACAGTGTGGTATATTATATTTTTCATTTGATTACTTCTTCGAGTTACGGCTTCTGATTACCCATTTTCGTCCTGAATATAGCTAAAAATCATGCTCGCTGGACGCTTCTTCGAGTTACGGCTTCTGATTACCCATTTTCGTCCTGAATATAGCTAAAAATCATCATGCTCGCTGGACGTTTCAATAACTAGTCAATCAAAATACATCTTCAAACTTCTCTCCCTGTTCAGTAAATCGATCTACATCAGTTTTATACAAACGAATATTAATGAAACCAAACGTAAGTTCAACATTACTTGCCAGCTTCTTCATCAGCATTATTACTAGTGGATTCTTGTCCCTCTTGGCAATTCTTAGATCCATCGGGGCATATACATTTGCAGTTTTGGTCTACAAAACCACCGTCACGACATCGAATATTACTGGGACATCTTTCTGAAGAAGAAAAAAAAAGACTGGTTCCTGGTTTTTTCATTACAGCATGATGCTCAAAGTGTGAGAGCTCATCAGTAACAGAAAATAACATCACCATATATAATATCAAAATTTTAATACTAATATCATGTCATCAAATATTAATACCGGTATACTGTCAGTTACATGTACGTCTCTAATCGTATCTATTCCTAGGGCCTATGAGAGGGGTGTCAGCCGGTGCATCGGTCGGAGGACCGGAGCGACAACAAAGGGGCATTTGAACCTCTGAAGGGCACAACAGCCTCAGCCATAGACGGTTTTATTTCATATTTTTGGGGGTATTTGTTTTGTTTTTTTGTTTTTTTGTTTTTTAACTATTTCTATGTTTTTTTTAGAAAAATAATTATGCAAAATGCACTTAGACTATCTTGATAGCCGTAGACCAGATTTTATTGACTACAAAACAACTTCATCAAGTAACCCTTCTGTATTAACTGACTATATATTTGTCACTGCTTTGTATAAAGTACATATGTTATCTGGACATTCTACAGCAAAGGAAATAAAGCATTTACGAAAGTTTGCCAGTGGTTTTATTGGACATCAAATCCCCAAAGCAGTCTTGTTCCACCTTGCAAAATTTCTCTTGGAGGCCATGTCTATTCCGATCCAGGTTTTTGTTTAGAATTTTGCACAAATTATACACGGATAAATGTGACCCTATATCATGACACATGATAATCATACCGAGACCAACAACAGCAGCGAACACAACATAAACGAAATGTACAAAAATAAACACAACTGAGCTTATTTCCTAGAATAAATGAAATAAAAAGTTAAATTTATTTTAATCGTCGCATATCACGAAATATATAGATTACACATTAAATATTGGTAACATAAGTTTGAATTGCGGAACTGGTTTCTGTGTTTATTTTGTCTTTACCATAACCATTTCATTAACAAATGGATATCATATTTGATACTTTTTGAGAGAAAAATATTGACAAGTTTATATTAAAATATGACAACTGTGGCGTCTCGACCTGTTCAGTATTTGGTATGTAAGGTGAAACTTTATATTATTTGGCTTTCCAATCTTTCGATTTTGAGTACCTGGTGAAGGTTATTTTGAGTACCTGGTGAAGGTTATTTTGAGTACCTGGTGAAGGTTATTACCTGGTGAAGGTTATTACCTGGTGAAGGTTATTTTGAGTACCTGGTGAAGGTTATTTTGAGTACCTGGTGAAGGTTATTTTGAGTACCTGGTGAAGGTTATTACCTGGTGAAGGTTATTTTGAGTACCTGGTGAAGGTTATTTTGAGTACCTGGTGAAGGTTATTTTGAGTACCTGGTGAAGGTTATTACCTGGTGAAGGTTATTTTGAGTACCTGGTGAAGGTTATTTTGAGTACCTGGTGAAGGTTATTTTGAGTACCTGGAAGGTTATTTTGAGTACCTGGTGAAGGTTATTACCTGGTGAAGGTTATTACCTGGTGAAGGTTATTTTGAGTACCTGGTGAAGGTTATTTTGAGTACCTGGTGAAGGTTATTTTGAGTACCTGATGAAGGTTATTCCAGAAACGAGTCGTGTTCACTAAATTTGATATCTACGTTTTTATTTAAATTTTTCATGTTTACTTTCTTTTTTATCTATAGATGGATGACACATGATCAAAATATTATTCAAAATGCAACGCAAAGGTGAATTTAATACTCAAACATTTCTGATCGGATTAAGATGAAAATTCATTTATATAAATACTTAATAATTCATATTACCTGCACATCTGTATAATCTGTTGACAGATTTAACATCGCTAAAAGACAATTCTTTCCGCCATACTTTTCCTATACTTTCCTCCTTCGATTTGTCTTTTGCTTTGATTGTCTGCCTTTTGCCATCGCTTGAAAATGCCTGTCGAATTAAAGGACTATATCTAAAGACCATTTAATTCATGGCTGATTTTTCTGCTATTTTATTAATTGAAATGTGGAGCATGTCCTTACAAAATACCTTGCATGAAATTTTTTATAAAATTTCAATATCAGTCGGCCATGAGAACGGATATGTGTCGAAAGAGGATTGGCGGATGAACGACGGAGCAAAACAGATATCTTAGCGTCTGTTACATGGGCTACACAAATATAACGATAAAAATAAAATAACAAAAGGACTATTATATGTATGAAAAGAATAATCAAAACCACTGTATACAACATATCCTAATTCTTAAAGCATATCTTGATTGTCTTTCTGGTCCGCTTTTGTAAAACAATTCCATTTGATGACAACCTCTATGAGAGGATATGCATACCGTCAGAAAAATATGGCTAAACTAGTTTAATATGTTAATAACAATTGTACTTACAATTATAAACGTTAAATAAATGTTGAAAATTCAGTGTCAATTTTAATAATGATTTTTAAGAAAGTTGCAGACAGTTTTACACACATCAATAATAACTTATATAATGTCTATGGCTATGTTATCTTTCTGTGTGTTTAATTTAAAGTAGATACATGCAGTTCAACAGTAACCGTCTTACACAAAAATAGTCACAACAATATGATCTACTACTCGTGTACACTTCAAATCTCCACAGATGGAAATAACAAAGCCAGGAGCCGATGGAAAACTAGGTCCTGTATTGGGATATGTACACAGATATGTACACAGATATATACACAGATATGTACACAGATATGTACACAGATATGTACACAGATATGTACACAGATATGTACACAGATATGTACACAGATATGTGGTTATATATGTTATCCCATTATCAGTTTCAATTTTACTTGTAAATTACTTATAAAAGTTTCTTGTATTGTCGATTGATTTGATTGGTTTTTTTCTTGAGTATGAACTCTCTTCTCATGTGTTTGTCTCTTGAGTATGAACTCTCTTCTCATGTGTTTGTCTCTTGAGTATGAACTCTCTTCTCATGTGTTTGTCTCTTGAGTATGAACTCTCTTCTCATGTGTTTGTCTCTTGAGTATGAACTCTCTTCTAATGTGTTTGTCTCTTGAGTATGATGTCTCTTCTCATGTGTTTGTCTCTTAAGTATGAGCTCTCTTCTCGTGTGTTTGTCTCTTGAGTAGGAGCTCTCTTCTCATGTGTTTGTTTCTTGAGTATGAACTCTCTTCTCGTGTTTGTCTCTTAAGTATGAGCTCTCTTCTCATGTGTTTGTCTCTTGAGTATGAATTCTCTTCTCATGTGTTTGTCTCTTGAGTATGAGCTCTCTTCTCGTGTTTGTCTCTTGAGTATGATCTCTCTTCTCGTGTTTGTCTCTTAAGTATGAGCTCTCTTCTCGTGTGTTTGTCTCTTAAGTATGAGCTCTCTTCTCGTGTGTTTGTCTCTTAAGTATGAACTCTCTTCTCAATGTGTTTGTCTCTTGAGTATGAACTCTCTTCTCGTGTGTTTGTCGCTTAAGTATGAGCTCTCTTCTCATGTGTGTGTCTCTTGAGTATCAGCTCTCTTCTCATGTGTTTGTCTCTGGAGTATGAACTCTCTTCTCATGTGTTTGTCTCTTGAGTTTGAGCTCTCTTCTCGTGTGTTTGGCTCTTGAGTATGAGCTCTCTTCTCATGTGTGTGTCTCTTGAGTATCAGTTTTCTTCTCATGTGTTTGTCTCTGTAGTATGAGCTCTCTTCTCATGTGTTTGTCTCTTAAGTATGAGCTCTCTTCTCGTGTTTGTCTCTTAAGTATGAGCTCTCTTTTCATGTGTTTGTCTCTTAAGTATCAGCTCTTTTCTCGTGTGTTTGTCTCTGGAGTATGAACTCTCTTCTCATGTGTTTGTCTCTTGAGTATGAACTCTCTTCTCATGTGTTTGTCTCTTGAGTATGAACTCTCTTCTCATGTGTTTGTCTCTTGAGTATGAGCTCTCTTCTCGTGTGTTTGTCTCTTAAGTATGAGCTCTCTTCTCATGTATGTGTCTCTTGAGTATCAGCTCTCTTCTCATGTGTTTGTCTCTGGAGTATGCACTCTCTTCTCATGTGTTTGGCTCTTGAGTATGAGCTCTCTTCTCGTGTGCTTGTCTCTTAAGTATGAGCTCTCTTCTCATGTGTGTGTCTCTTAAGTATCAGCTCTCTTCTCGTGTGTTTGTCTCTGGAGTATGAGCTCTCTTCTCATGTGTGTATCTCTGTAGTATCAGCTCTCTTCTCATATGTGTGTCTCTGTAGAATCAGCTCTCTTCTCATGTGTTTGTCTCTGGAGTATCAACTCTCTTCTCATGTGTGTGTCTCTGTAGTATCAGCTCTCTTCTCATGTGTGTGTCTCTGTAGTATCAGCTCTCTTCTCATGTGTGTGTCTCTGTAGTATCAGCTCTCTTCTCATGTGTGTGTCTCTTGAATATCAGCTCTCTTCTCATGTGTTTGTCTCTGTGGTATGAGCTCTCTTCTCATGTGTTTGTCTCTGTAGTATGAGCTCTCTTCTCATGTGTTTGTCTCTTGAGTATGAGCTCTCTTCTCGTGTTTGTCTCTTAAGTATAAGCTCTCTTCTCGTGTGTTTGTCTCTTAAGTATCAGCTCTCTTCTTGTGTGTTTGTCTCTGGAGTATGAACTCTCTTCTCATGTGTTTGTCTCTTGAGTATGAACTCTCTTCTCATGTGTTTGTCTCTTGAGTATGAACTCTCTTCTCATGTGTTTGGCTCTTGAGTATGAGCTCTCTTCTCGTGTGTTTGTTTCTTAAGTATGAGCTCTCTTCTCATGTGTGTGTCTCTTAAGTATCAGCCCTCTTCTCGTGTGTTTGTCTCTGGAGTATGAGCTCTCTTCTCATGTGTGTGTCTCTGTAGTATCAGCTCTCTTCTCATATGTGTGTCTCTGTAGTATCAGCTCTCTTCTCATGTGTTTGTCTCTGGAGTATCAACTCTCTTCTCATGTGTGTGTCTCTGTAGTATCAGCTCTCTTCTCATGTGTGTGTCTCTGTAGTATCAGCTCTCTTCTCATGTGTGTGTCTCTGTAGTATCAGCTCTCTTCTCATGTGTGTGTCTCTTGAATATCAGCTCTCTTCTCATGTGTTTGTCTCTGTGGTATCAGCTCTCTTCTCATGTGTGTGTCTCTGTAGTATCAGCTCTCTTCTCATGTGTTTGTCTCTTGAGTATGAACTCTCTTCTCATGTGTTTTTCTCTTGAGTATGAACTCTCTTCTCATGTGTTTGTCTCTTGAGTATGAACTCTCTTCTCATGTGTTTGTCTCTTGAGTATGAACTCTCTTCTAATGTGTTTGTCTCTTGAGTATGATGTCTCTTCTCATGTGTTTGTCTCTTAAGTATGAGCTCTCTTCTCGTGTGTTTGTCTCTTGAGTAGGAGCTCTCTTCTCATGTGTTTGTTTCTTGAGTATGAACTCTCTTCTCGTGTTTGTCTCTTAAGTATGAGCTCTCTTCTCATGTGTTTGTCTCTTGAGTATGAATTCTCTTCTCATGTGTTTGTCTCTTGAGTATGAGCTCTCTTCTCGTGTTTGTCTCTTGAGTATGATCTCTCTTCTCGTGTTTGTCTCTTAAGTATGAGCTCTCTGCTCGTGTGTTTGTCTCTTAAGTATGAGCTCTCTTCTCGTGTGTTTGTCTCTTAAGTATGAACTCTCTTCTCAATGTGTTTGTCTCTTGAGTATGAACTCTCTTCTCGTGTGTTTGTCGCTTAAGTATGAGCTCTCTTCTCATGTGTGTGTCTCTTGAGTATCAGCTCTCTTCTCATGTGTTTGTCTCTGGAGTATGAACTCTCTTCTCATGTGTTTGTCTCTTGAGTTTGAGCTCTCTTCTCGTGTGTTTGGCTCTTGAGTATGAGCTCTCTTCTCATGTGTGTGTCTCTTGAGTATCAGCTTTCTTCTCATGTGTTTGTCTCTGTAGTATGAGCTCTCTTCTCATGTGTTTGTCTCTTAAGTATGAGCTCTCTTCTCGTGTTTGTCTCTTAAGTATGAGCTCTCTTTTCATGTGTTTGTCTCTTAAGTATCAGCTCTTTTCTCGTGTGTTTGTCTCTGGAGTATGAACTCTCTTCTCATGTGTTTGTCTCTTGAGTATGAACTCTCTTCTCATGTGTTTGTCTCTTGAGTATGAACTCTCTTCTCATGTGTTTGTCTCTTGAGTATGAGCTCTCTTCTCGTGTGTTTGTCTCTTAAGTATGAGCTCTCTTCTCATGTATGTGTCTCTTGAGTATCAGCTCTCTTCTCATGTGTTTGTCTCTGGAGTATGCACTCTCTTCTCATGTGTTTGGCTCTTGAGTATGAGCTCTCTTCTCGTGTGCTTGTCTCTTAAGTATGAGCTCTCTTCTCATGTGTGTGTCTCTTAAGTATCAGCTCTCTTCTCGTGTGTTTGTCTCTGGAGTATGAGCTCTCTTCTCATGTGTGTATCTCTGTAGTATCAGCTCTCTTCTCATATGTGTGTCTCTGTAGAATCAGCTCTCTTCTCATGTGTTTGTCTCTGGAGTATCAACTCTCTTCTCATGTGTGTGTCTCTGTAGTATCAGCTCTCTTCTCATGTGTGTGTCTCTGTAGTATCAGCTCTCTTCTCATGTGTGTGTCTCTGTAGTATCAGCTCTCTTCTCATGTGTGTGTCTCTTGAATATCAGCTCTCTTCTCATGTGTTTGTCTCTGTGGTATGAGCTCTCTTCTCATGTGTTTGTCTCTGTAGTATGAGCTCTCTTCTCATGTGTTTGTCTCTTGAGTATGAGCTCTCTTCTCGTGTTTGTCTCTTAAGTATAAGCTCTCTTCTCGTGTGTTTGTCTCTTAAGTATCAGCTCTCTTCTTGTGTGTTTGTCTCTGGAGTATGAACTCTCTTCTCATGTGTTTGTCTCTTGAGTATGAACTCTCTTCTCATGTGTTTGTCTCTTGAGTATGAACTCTCTTCTCATGTGTTTGGCTCTTGAGTATGAGCTCTCTTCTCGTGTGTTTGTTTCTTAAGTATGAGCTCTCTTCTCATGTGTGTGTCTCTTAAGTATCAGCCCTCTTCTCGTGTGTTTGTCTCTGGAGTATGAGCTCTCTTCTCATGTGTGTGTCTCTGTAGTATCAGCTCTCTTCTCATATGTGTGTCTCTGTAGTATCAGCTCTCTTCTCATGTGTTTGTCTCTGGAGTATCAACTCTCTTCTCATGTGTGTGTCTCTGTAGTATCAGCTCTCTTCTCATGTGTGTGTCTCTGTAGTATCAGCTCTCTTCTCATGTGTGTGTCTCTGTAGTATCAGCTCTCTTCTCATGTGTGTGTCTCTTGAATATCAGCTCTCTTCTCATGTGTTTGTCTCTGTGGTATCAGCTCTCTTCTCATGTGTGTGTCTCTGTAGTATCAGCTCTCTTCTCATGTGTTTATCTCTGTGGTATCAGCTCTCTTCTCATGTATTTGTCTCTTAAGTATGAGCTCTCTTCTCATGTGTGTGTCTCTTAAGTATCAGCTCTCTTCTCATGTGTGTGTGTCTCTGTAGTATCAGCTCTCTTCTCATGTGTTTGTCTCTGGAGTATCAACTCTCTTCTCATGTGTGTGTCTCTGTAGTATCAGCTCTCTTCTCATGTATGTGTCTCTGTAGTATCAGCTCTCTTCTCATGTGTGTGTCTCTGTAGTATCAGCTCTCTTCTCATGTGTTTGTCTCTGGAGTATCAACTCTCTTCTCATGTGTGTGTCTCTGTAGTATCAGCTCTCTTATCATGTGTGTGTCTCTGTAGTATCAGCTCTCTTCTCATGTGTGTGTCTCTGTAGTATCAGCTCTCTTCTCATGTGTGTGTCTCTTGAATATCAGCTCTCTTCTCATGTGTTTGTCTCTGTGTATCAGCTCTCTTCTCATGTGTTTGTCTCTGTGGTATCAGCTCTCTTCTCATGCGTTTGTCTCTGTAGTATGAGCTCTCTTCTCATGTGTTTGTCTCTGTAGTATGAGCTCTCTTCTCATGTGTTTGTCTCTTGAGTATGAGCTCTCTTCTCGTTTGTATTTAGTAATATGTATTATGTTCTTTGGCATTCTATTAAATATTTTTTAAACAAACAAAAAATTACATACCGTTATTCCATAATGCATGACTGATGAATATTCATAATCGACGTCATATTGGTTCACCTCTTGTCCAGAATATTTATTAAACCAAATACGCATGCTCGGTTCAACATTTTCGTACATTATTTCAATGTAGTCATCCCTGTTTGGCAGCTGATGTTCATGGACCAGACCAAGGGCGTGACCAATTTCATGGAGGTAAAGTCCTTTCTAAAATTCACATTAAAGGTATAAGTATTTATTGAAATTCGTTTTAATAATATTAAAATAAGTAGCAACCAACATATAATGGAAGCTTGTGACTATGTAAGTGAATGGCCAACTATTTCAAAGATATAATAACTGGGTTTCTCTACAGAAACTTCAAAATGGGAACTTTAAGACAGAGTTTTTATTCAATGTTAATCTGCTGTGTTTAGTAAACATCCATCTTAAGTCCAAGTTGATTTACAGAAATTGGAACAGTGGAATTTGTTTCCTTCTTCAAAGCTTTGTGAATGCTCATAAAAAATGTTGGTATTTTCCTGTTATAAATCTTTTTCAGATTTATATTATTTTTCTGATATCTTTATTTATTGTTTAGTATTTATGTTGGTATTGTCTTGTTGGAGGAAGCTGGGTGTTCGTTCATATCTCTGACTTTACTAGAGTAAGGTGTTTAAACTATCAATAAGTGTTGCATACAAGGACAAATTTTACAAAACAAATAGTATCTTTTACAAAGTAATTGTAAAAATACATATTATTATCACATAGTTTTTCAATTCTGTTGAATTTCAAGACTTGCACAATTTGATAGAAAAGGGGCAATGTGACAACATTAAATTTGAGAAACAGTAGAATGATACTAGTACTGATGAACTCTGAAGATTTGGGTTAAAAACAGTATGACAAAAATGACATGTCTCATTTCACTCTCTTTTAAAAATCGAATTTGCTTAGAAAAAAATAATAATAATCATGATCAGAATGATAGAGCAATATAAAACATAAAGTTCTGACCCGGCTTTAAAAGCCTTTTTATTTTGGGTCAATAAATACCCATCTGCAGCCATTAACATCTAGGTTCAAGACCTGCATCCCTCCTACCATTCCAAGTTGTGAGTTACATCTGAATTTGTAAATTGTATACTAGTATGTTTTAATAGACATTCCAATAATACATGTTTGATAAAGGTGCACTCGATGCAACATGTGATAAAGGTGCACTCGATACAACATGTGATAAAGGTGCACTCGATACAACATGTGATAAGGGTGCACTCGATGCAACATGTGATAAAGGTGCACTCGATGCAACATGTGATAAAGGTGCACTCGATACAACATGTGATAAAGGTGCACTCGATACAACATGTGATAAAGGTGCACTCGATGCAACATGTGATAAAGGTGCACTCGATGCAACATGTGATAAAGGTGCACTCGATACAACATGTGATACAGGTGCACTCGATACAACATGTGATACAGGTGCACTCGATACAACATGTGATAAAGGTGCATTCGATACAACATATGATAAAGGTGCACTCGATACAACATGTGATAAAGGTGCACTCGATACAACATGTGATAAAGGCGCACTCGATACAACATGTGATAAAGGTGCACTCGATACAACATGTGATAAAGGTGCACTCGATACAACATGTGATAAAGGTGCACTCGATGCAACATGTGATACAGGTGCACTCGATACAACATGTGATAAAGGTGCACTCGATACAACATGTGATAAAGGTGCACTCGATACAACATGTGATAAAGTTTTTCAGTGACTTGCCACAGGTTGGTGGTTTTCTCCGGGCACTCCGGTTTCCTCCACCAATAAAACTGACCGCCACGATATAACTGAAATATTGTTGAAAGTGGCATTAAACACCATAACCCTAACCCTCATATCTTGATATTAACCACACATTGTTGTCGTTGGATTATACATAAGATATCAAAATCCCTGTTAAATCTTACTGTAGTAGTCCGATAGTAAATTACTGTTGTCAACTGAAATGTTTACAACAATATTCAAATCTTTTAACCATCTATCCGGTCTTATTCGAAAAAGTACGGTTGTTACTGGATCGTGTCTCGGCTGGTTGTAGAAAAAGGTTCCCGTAATAATATTTAGAACATCTATATTAATCAGTATTTAAAGACGCATGACACGGATGGAGTTCCTTTTCTTAGCATTTGTTATATCTCCACATTCATGTAGATACAGTTATAGCCGTTGTTGTATTATCAATCCGATGCTGGGTATGATTGTCTTGCATTGTCTGTTAACCCGACGGGTTATAATTATTGTAATATAAACTTAAAAAGTTGAAAACTTGTAATTCCAACTACTGTATATCGAAAATTACGTATATTTCAATTTTTTACCGACTACCCTCTCCGGAAACAACCACATCTTGTGAATAGCTTAATACAACATTTTAATATCGACAAAGATTGCTTCATTTAGTATATTTTGCGTTGATGCATACATCTGACATGGTAAGTTTCTAATAATTAAGATTTTACTTACCCCATTCCATTTTGGAATCGAACAAAATTTCTATCGCTTCTCTTTTTCTCTCTGAATCTTACACAAGAATATTTTTCCCATTCACGCATTGCTACTTTTATTAAATATCTTTCTTTATCAGCTACAAGTAGAAACGTAACATTCACATTTCAAAAACAAATGATTACGAGACATTTCGCACACCTCGCCCCAGGAACCACGCAGTATAGAAATGAACCATATATTCTCAACCACGGGGAGAACGTATTTGTCATCTGTGTAATGTTGGTTTAGGCACTGAATTTCATTTTTTATTTGAATGTACCTCTGCTGATGTACAAAGGCTTAGATGTAAATGTATTCCAATTTATTATACTAGATATGCAAACATGTACAAAATGAAAGGCCTGTTATCATTGTGTAATGTTAAGGTTCTGAAAAAATTGTCATTATTTATATCTAAATTGCAAAATGTTTTGTAATTATATTCTGAAGCTGTATTATTGTAAGTTAGTTATATCCGTCATTATGTAAAATATTTTGTATAATGTTCCTTTTGTTACACTTGTATATATGTGTCTGATTGAATAAATAGCTTGAACCTTCAGGATGCTTGCTCGATCAATGATTGCTTTAACAGTAATATGGTATACTCTGCATTAACAGAACTGCTTATTCTAAAAGACAATTCTAGCCCAGATAGTGATGGAGACATTGATGAGGACTCTCAGATTGTGTATGAAATGTTAGTTCAAGTGATCGTTTAAAGAGATGATCAGTCGGATCAGAAAAAAGAATTGTTTGGTAAAATTATACTATTAAGGTACAACAGCGATATTTCAATGTAATGTTTCTATTTTGTGTGTGTTGAGGTACAGCACTCGATTGTTTGTTGTAAAAAACGATAGATTCTGAAAATGTTTGTGTTGCTGATAGTGGTCTTCAGATACATTTTCGATTGTTTTATATGGTCTTTTCAAGAGTAAACGCCAGTTTACCATACAAAACAACATTTTTCGAGTTTCCTTTTACAATTCAAACAAATATCGCCATGACCAAGTCGTCTTAATCTACTTCATTTTAAATATATGTATGTAGTTTTACGATAAATTATATATAAATATGCTTTACTGTGATATCAGATTTGCCAGGAACAACACGTTCTTGGTTCCTATGAAATCGAAAACATTCTCCTTTCTCAAATTAAAATCGAGATCTCATATAACTTAGCAGCAGTATCCTTAAAACAGAAATAAGCTTTGGATGTAGTTGCCAGAAGACAAACACCGTATATCGTATGGCTAAACAAATAGGAGGTCCAGTCAAATTCCGCCGTGATAAGGGTTGCCGTATCTGATCATGACCCATGACTACGGTATATATACTGATAAATAATCTCCATCTTGAGATAATTAAACTTACAAAAGTGCCCATTTACAAACACGTAAGGTATCACGCCGTTGTCCCATCTTAATTCTATCTGTCTAACTGCTTTCCTCTTCTTTCGTTTCTGTTCAAAGAAGGGCATTTCACGCAAGTCGCCACTGTAAAATTATGAACACATGTACATGTATAAACACATTACCCTTTAATAATTACAATACGTGTTATCAATACATTTTTCCTGGTCATTTTCCATTCCAAGACAGCACAATAGGACCATTATATATTGTTTATCTTTGCCATATCACGTTGTCAATTGAACGCATGTATGATATAGCTAAAATATTGCTTAAGTTGGCGCTAAACACCAATCAATCAATCAACTGAGTTGTAACTTTTAGTAAGTTAACTTCTAATTGTCAGTTGGTGATGATAAATATTCTTCAAATCTGTATTAGACTAGTCCCGATGCTAAAACAAAACTTTTCAGGAAAAACGTGGTTATCGCTATTTGTTATTATGCACAAGAACGTTCCTCTATTAAAATGTATAAAGTATAAACATTTAGAAAAACAAATAATATCAAACTATCTCAGTACAATAACTGAGAATGATGAGACACTGGAAGGAATTCTGATATACTGCTTAGTTCAGAAAATTAAAATAACTCAATTCTCTACATGTACATATTTACATAATTCTCTACATGTACATATTTACATAATTCTCTACATGTACATATTTACATGACTTTTGTTTTGTATTGGTTTTGCTTGATTTTGTTTGCTTTGTTTTTGTTCTGTGTTTTTTTCTCTCAAGCAAATTATAAAATGGAATAATAATCATCCACTTCTACTTGTATGTTACTTCTAACAATTTGTCTGGACAAGTAACGCAAAGATTCAAAGATACCCCCATAGTTTGACACTTGTATCAAACACATTACATTACATTAAGTGACAGCCTTTACCAGATACTAATTAATTTCTTTAAAGTGTTTTAAAGCCATCATTTGTTTATGTTGCGTTTAAGTGTGTGTTAATTGTAATAAAGATTTGATATCAGTTTTGTGTCTAGGTGTTACATCATCATAGAGAATTTTCTATGACGAAAAAAAGTCTTGTACTTACTATTCAGGTGGTTCGTATAAGGTACTGAACTGTTCTTCTGTTAATAACATGTCAAGTTCTGCTAAAATCATTCCACCAGGTCCTACTATACTCTGGGCTGCGGCTGTTCAAGAATATATCATATATACTTCATGTATACTTCATGTATATGTGTCAAATATTAAAAGAAATTCCAAAATAGTCATGTATTTCTTTTAGGGGAATCTAATTTGCCACTTAATACGATTTTGAAAATGTTCCGACAGTGAATATTTTTGCTTTTCATTTTATTATCATATTTTAGTCGAAAACATTGTGAAAATTGTTGACCATCACTGTTTAAATTTTCTTTTCATAAAATCAAAGAACCACGAACCGACTTAAAAAGCATTGCATGTTAAAATACAACATTTTTTAATTTCTTTTTCTTTGTCCTGTCCTGAATTGGTACAGGAATAAAAATGTTAAAATACATTCTGTTTATCATAGAAAATTATTTTTGTTATCATTAAAGCGTGAGACCGTATAATTGATCAAAGTGTGCATCTGCTTATGTGATTGATATGTTTGACTAATGACAGAGCTTCATGTCCAGATACAGCAATTTGCAATTTCTGCAACTTTAAAAGGTTTGAATTGGGGTTTTTTTTACAATTATTTCGTCATTTGTTGCAAGTTTAGCCATGAGCAAACGTCTGACGATAATGTAATTTTATTTTTCCATTTTTTTTTCTCGCGTCCATATTTAAGGAGTATACGAACTGTACAGTCGAAAGCATTATATATTTTTCCTATTTCCACGATTGGAATAAACTTCGTAAATTGAAATGTAAAAGATATGTTTAATCATTTCAATGTCATCTACTATAGCAAAACAAGTAACACGATACATTTATTATTATAATTTATGCATAATAGAACATCATTTTTTGCTTATTTAATGTTCACTAAGCATGACATACTTTTAATATTAATCCTTTACGGAAACGAACCAATGAGTATTAACATATGTTGTCAATATACCAGAATATAACAAGCAGCATCAATTAATTTAGTATTTCAAATTCAATTTAATTAAAATTCAATTAATAAATAAAATAATAACGTAGACATCTAATTTGATGCGCACGACGCGTTTCTCGAATAACATGCATCGGGTAGACACGTGAGTTGAACGATTGGAAAGCCATATCATAAGATCTTTGACTTTGACAGCAAGAAAATCAAAGGGCCCACACTTGATAGTCAAAATCGGATAGGTCATCTATGTATGAGGGAGGCATCATTTGAGAAATTTTCTGAGTCCAGTTCTGAAAGATTTACATACTTGTAACTTGTGCTTAAAGAGACTAATAAACAAGTGTTCACCAACACATTGATTGTCCCACACTTCTATTAAATCCATACGTACAAGGACGTAAATGAAAGTTATAATGAGTGAGGTATCAACATATAATATTACTGCAGCCACAAATAATTTAAATTCGATGTTTTATCAAGTTCAAAAACTTTCACATTGTGTACATTAGGTATAATTTCTTAGATTGACGACATTATTCTACGTTTTCAGTTCCATATTCTTTGGAAAATTGAGAATAGTTATCATCTCCGATTTAAAATATTAAATCAATGTTCATTAATTACAGAAACTTTTAGATGTAAATAAAAATATGTCAATAAATTAATTTCAAACGAATTTATTATTAGTTTTCAATCTATTACATTGGTCTCAACACAGAATAATTGCGTGGTTTGAGTACACATGCTTGAAGCAAAATTAATTGATGTATTTTAGAGTATAAAACATAACTGATCCTATGATGCAAAATTAAGGTCAACTTTGATATGAATCACTTCATTCATAAATTGGTCAACTTAAAATAAGTCGGTCATTAGTAAATTAGTCCATGTTGATATTTGTTGTACAGCTGGTCGTTTATGATTCATTCCATTTTAGTGTTTTGAGGCTTATCGATACATGCAACAAGTAATTAACGGCCATTAACATGACATACATGTATTAAAGTCTAGTGAGTAATAAGGTGATGATTGTTTTATTAAACGTATTTAAACGTAGATGACACCTGTTAATTTTGACATCATGCCTTATTATTACGTAGATGACACTTGTTAATTTTGACATCATGCCTTATTATTACGTAGATGACACGTGTTAATTTTGACATCATACCTTATTATTACGTAGATGACACGTGTTAATTTTGACATCATGCCTTATTATTACGTAGATGACATGTGTTAATTTTGACATCATGCCTTATTATTACGTAGATGACACTTGTTAATTTTGACATCATGCCTTATTATTACGTAGATGACACTTGTTAATTTTGACATCATGCCTTATTATTACGTAGATGACACTTGTTAATTTTGACATCATGCCTTATTATTACGTAGATGACACGTGTTAATTTTGACATGCCTTATTATTACGTAGATGACACGTGTTAATTTTGACATCATGCCTTATTATTACGTAGATGACACTTGTTAATTTTGACATCATGCCTTATTATTATGTAGATGACACTTGTTAATTTTGACATCATGCCTTATTATTACGTAGATGACACGTGTTAATTTTGACATCATGCCTTATTATTACGTAGATGACACGTGTTAATTTTGACATCATGCCTTATTATTACGTAGATGACACTTGTTAATTTTGACATCATGCCTTATTATTACGTAGATGACACGTGTTAATTTTGACATCATGCCTTATTATTACGTAGATGACACTTGTTAATTTTGACATCATGCCTTATTATTACGTAGATGACACTTGTTAATTTTGACATCATGCCTTATTATTACGTAGATGACACTTGTTAATTTTAACATCATGCCTTATTATTACGTAGATGACACGTGTTAATTTTGACATCATGCCTTATTATTACGTAGATGACACGTGTTAATTTTGACATCATGCCTTATTATTACGTAGATGACACTTGTTAATTTTGACATCATGCCTTATTATTACGTAGATGACACGTGTTAATTTTGACATCATGCCTTATTATTACGTAGATGACACGTGTTAATTTTGACATCATGCCTTATTATTACGTAAATGACACGTGTTAATTTTGACATCATGCCTTATTATTACGTAAATGACACGTGTTAATTTTGACATCATGCCTTATTATTACGTAGATGACACTTGTTAATTTTGACATCATGCCTTATTATTACGTAGATGACACGTGTTAATTTTGATATCATGCCTTATTATTACGTAGATGACATGTGTTAATTTTGACATCATGCCTTATTATTACGTAGATGACACGTGTTAATTTTGACATGCCTTATTATTACGTGGATGACACGTGTTAATTTTGACATCATGCCTTATTATTACGTAGATGACACTTGTTAATTTTTACATCATGCCTTATTATTACGTAGATGACACTTGTTAATTTTGACATCATGCCTTATTATTACGTAGATGACACGTGTTAATTTTGACATCATGCCTTATTATTACGTAGATGACACTTGTTAATTTTGACATCATACCTTATTATTACGTAGATGACATGTGTTAATTTTGACATCATGCCTTATTATTACGTAGATGACATGTGTTAATTTTGACATCATGCCTTATTATTACGTAGATGACACTTGTTAATTTTGACATCATGCCTTATTATTACGTAGATGACACTTGTTAATTTTGACATCATGCCTTATTATTACGTAGATGACACTTGTTAATTTTGACATCATGCCTTATTATTACGTAGATGACACGTGTTAATTTTGACATGCCTTATTATTACGTAGATGACACGTGTTAATTTTGACATCATGCCTTATTATTACGTAGATGACACTTGTTAATTTTGACATCATGCCTTATTATTATGTAGATGACACTTGTTAATTTTGACATCATGCCTTATTATTACGTAGATGACACTTGTTAATTTTGACATCATGCCTTATTATTACGTAGATGACACGTGTTAATTTTGACATCATGCCTTATTATTACGTAGATGACACGTGTTAATTTTGACATCATGCCTTATTATTACGTAGATGACACGTGTTAATTTTGACATCATGCCTTATTATTACGTAAATGACACGTGTTAATTTTGACATCATGCCTTATTATTACGTAGATGACACTTGTTAATTTTTACATCATGCCTTATTATTACGTAGATGACACTTGTTAATTTTGACATCATGCCTTATTATTACGTAGATGACACCTGTTAATTTTGACATCATGCCTTATTATTACGTAGATGACACTTGTTAATTTTGACATCATGCCTTATTATTACGTAGATGACACTTGTTAATTTTGACATCATGCCTTATTATTACGTAGATGACACGTGTTAATTTTGACATCATGCCTTATTATTACGTAGATGACACGTGTTAATTTTGACATCATGCCTTATTATTACGTAGATGACACGTGTTAATTTTGACATCATGCCTTATTATTACGTAAATGACACGTGTTAATTTTGACATCATGCCTTATTATTACGTAGATGACACTTGTTAATTTTTACATCATGCCTTATTATTACGTAGATGACACTTGTTAATTTTGACATCATGCCTTATTATTACGTAGATGACACCTGTTAATTTTGACATCATGCCTTATTATTACGTAGATGACACTTGTTAATTTTGACATCATGCCTTATTATTACGTAGATGACACTTGTTAATTTTGACATCATGCCTTATTATTACGTAGATGACACGTGTTAATTTTGACATCATACCTTATTATTGCGTAGATGACACGTGTTAATTTTGACATCATACCTTATTATTACGTAGATGACACGTGTTAATTTTGACATCATGCCTTATTATTACGTAGATGACATGTGTTAATTTTGACATCATGCCTTATTATTACGTAGATGACACTTGTTAATTTTGACATCATGCCTTATTATTACGTAGATGACACTTGTTAATTTTGACATCATGCCTTATTATTACGTAGATGACACTTGTTAATTTTGACATCATGCCTTATTATTACGTAGATGACACGTGTTAATTTTGACATGCCTTATTATTACGTAGATGACACGTGTTAATTTTGACATCATGCCTTATTATTACGTAGATGACACTTGTTAATTTTGACATCATGCCTTATTATTACGTAGATGACACGTGTTAATTTTGACATCATGCCTTATTATTACGTAGATGACACGTGTTAATTTTGACATCATGCCTTATTATTACGTAGATGACACGTGTTAATTTTGACATCATGCCTTATTATTACGTAGATGACACGTGTTAATTTTGACATCATGCCTTATTATTACGTAGATGACACGTGTTAATTTTGACATCATGCCTTATTATTACGTAGATGACACTTGTTAATTTTGACATCATGCCTTATTATTACGTAGATGACACTTGTTAATTTTGACATCATGCCTTATTATTACGTAGATGACACTTGTTAATTTTGACATCATGCCTTATTATTACGTAGATGACACTTGTTAATTTTAACATCATGCCTTATTATTACGTAGATGACACTTGTTAATTTTGACATCATGCCTTATTATTACGTAGATGACACTTGTTAATTTTGACATCATGCCTTATTATTACGTAGATGACACGTGTTAATTTTGACATCATGCCTTATTATTACGTAGATGACACGTGTTAATTTTGACATCATGCCTTATTATTACGTAGATGACACGTGTTAATTTTGACATCATGCCTTATTATTACGTAAATGACACGTGTTAATTTTGACATCATGCCTTATTATTACGTAGATGACACGTGTTAATTTTGACATCATGCCTTATTATTACGTAGATGACACTTGTTAATTTTGACATCATGCCTTATTATTACGTAGATGACACTTGTTAATTTTGACATCATGCCTTATTATTACGTAGATGACACTTGTTAATTTTGACATCATGCCTTATTATTACGTAGATGACACGTGTTAATTTTGACATCATACCTTATTATTACGTAGATGACACGTGTTAATTTTGACATCATACCTTATTATTACGTAGATGACACTTGTTAATTTTGACATCATACCTTATTATTACGTAGATGACACGTGTTAATTTTGACATCATGTCTTATTATTACGTAGATGACACGTGTTAATTTTGACATCATGCCTTATTATTACGTAGATGACACTTGTTAATTTTGACATCATGCCTTATTATTACGTAGATGACACGTGTTAATTTTGATATCATGCCTTATTATTACGTAGATGACATGTGTTAATTTTGACATCATGCCTTATTATTACGTAGATGACACGTGTTAATTTTGACATGCCTTATTATTACGTGGATGACACGTGTTAATTTTGACATCATGCCTTATTATTACGTAGATGACACTTGTTAATTTTTACATCATGCCTTATTATTACGTAGATGACACTTGTTAATTTTGACATCATGCCTTATTATTACGTAGATGACACGTGTTAATTTTGACATCATGCCTTATTATTACGTAGATGACACTTGTTAATTTTGACATCATACCTTATTATTACGTAGATGACATGTGTTAATTTTGACATCATGCCTTATTATTACGTAGATGACATGTGTTAATTTTGACATCATGCCTTATTATTACGTAGATGACACTTGTTAATTTTGACATCATGCCTTATTATTACGTAGATGACACTTGTTAATTTTGACATCATGCCTTATTATTACGTAGATGACACTTGTTAATTTTGACCTCATGCCTTATTATTACGTAGATGACACGTGTTAATTTTGACATGCCTTATTATTACGTAGATGACACGTGTTAATTTTGACATCATGCCTTATTATTACGTAGATGACACTTGTTAATTTTGACATCATGCCTTATTATTATGTAGATGACACGTGTTAATTTTGACATCATGCCTTATTATTACGTAGATGACACTTGTTAATTTTGACATCATCCCTTATTATTACGTAGATGACACGTGTTAATTTTGACATCATGCCTTATTATTACGTAGATGACACGTGTTAATTTTGACATCATGCCTTATTATTACGTAGATGACACGTGTTAATTTTGACATCATGCCTTATTATTACGTAAATGACACGTGTTAATTTTGACATCATGCCTTATTATTACGTAGATGACACTTGTTAATTTTTACATCATGCCTTATTATTACGTAGATGACACTTGTTAATTTTGACATCATGCCTTATTATTACGTAGATGACACGTGTTAATTTTGACATCATGCCTTATTATTACGTAGATGACACTTGTTAATTTTGACATCATGCCTTATTATTACGTAGATGACACTTGTTAATTTTGACATCATGCCTTATTATTACGTAGATGACACGTGTTAATTTTGACATCATGCCTTATTATTACGTAGATGACACGTGTTAATTTTGACATCATGCCTTATTATTACGTAGATGACACGTGTTAATTTTGACATCATGCCTTATTATTACGTAAATGACACGTGTTAATTTTGACATCATGCCTTATTATTACGTAGATGACACTTGTTAATTTTTACATCATGCCTTATTATTACGTAGATGACACTTGTTAATTTTGACATCATGCCTTATTATTACGTAGATGACACCTGTTAATTTTGACATCATGCCTTATTATTACGTAGATGACACTTGTTAATTTTGACATCATGCCTTATTATTACGTAGATGACACTTGTTAATTTTGACATCATGCCTTATTATTACGTAGATGACACGTGTTAATTTTGACATCATACCTTATTATTACGTAGATGACACGTGTTAATTTTGACATCATACCTTATTATTACGTAGATGACACTTGTTAATTTTGACATCATGCCTTATTATTACGCAATAAGTAAGTTGGATTTGCACGAGTTTTCTGTTTTACATTTCGTACCACGACCCTCTCGAGACCCCAGATACGCAGTCAACCGTAAAATGTTTCTAAAAGTATAATCAGGATTCATTGTACATACGATTTACCTGATCCACACACAAAAAATCACGAATTTTGTACTTGAAATGATTTTTTGCAAACTTTTGCTATTCAGTATATATATGAAGATGCTTTCGATACCGTCCACAGATTTCACAATAGTTCGATTCCACCCATAGCTTTCATAATATTTCAAGTTACGCATATTCTACGTGTGGTGATTCTGACCTAACGATAATAAAACCTGCCAGTATGAGTGTCGTACTCGTATTCCAAATCGTCCAATTAGAACTCTGTAAATATTCTACTTTTACCAAATACTGGCCACCTTCAACAAGTTGAAGATTATGTCAGAGTTTGCTTAAAACAATTGAAAATTGATGAAACTATTTACAGGTTTCATACATTAGTATTTGATAGAGACAGTAGTTTTGAATGTTTCAACCGAACGGCTCATAACTATGCGTTTTTTGACAACAGGTTTCAGTCAAATATCGTACGAGGGAAAACCGATTCTTGTCTTTGTTGACAGGGGGGGGGGGGGAAGGGGCGGAGAGAGGGTTGATAATGCAAGACAATAGCCTACTTTTTCATTTCCTATTATATGCATTATGATAAGTCGAGCGTCCTTATGACTGTCTTCAAGACTGTGCCAGTTCAAGAGTTGTAACATATCACTAACACTAGCTGTGTTCGCTGTCTGTTGGTTACGAACCAGCTGCAGTCCTGTGTTGGACCATTTAGAGTTGATCGATTTCGTCTGCATTGTATGCCAGAATGAGCACTGCACTCTCAAGAGATGCGTATATCGTTACAAGGGTCAAACTGATATCAAGGTTTCGACGTAGAAAGACGAGCGTTTTATTATATTTCGTGCAGACGTTATTTACATGACATTATTTTAAGTCTTGTCTGATTGTTCGATCAAAATATTTGACTTCTATAATGACTCGAGTAGATGGCTATGGAGGGTGTAGTTCAATTTGACCATATTTTTATTTTGAGTGACAGACATGACGCTACGTTTGTCTGAAGGAAAAGTCATTTTCCATTTGCCTACTTATATTGCAAGTTTGTCGATATGTAAATGTCTGACATCGATTGTGGATTTCAGTCATGTTTCCATTGGTGTTGTCTGTAAATAGTCGTATGGTAGAGCTTAGACCAACTGGTTCATATAATACAGAAATAAACTAGGACCTCAGACTGACCATTTGGGCACTACAGATTCAACGGAGACTTCGGTTGGTTTTCCACATTCAGTTATCACAGCTTGTGTCCTGTTTGTCAAAAAGATTTCGATAGGGGAATTTACATTACTGTATATATTTCATACAGTATTCTGATTGGCTGTTCAATTGCGAGTACAAAAAATATTAGTCTTATGATCGTAAGGACGCCCGATGGTTTATATTATTTCTTTTGATGCTTTAAAAAGGCGATGACGTTCTTACCTTCAATGCCACCCATAGCTCTCACTATAATCTGATCTAAACTAAGTTCAACGTATGGCTCTGGACTATTTATATCATTCTTTGTTATCCCAGTTATGTTGGCTTTTCTTAGCTCCGCCAATGATTGTCCGTGGGATGTGTGTAGTAAAACATGCACCTGCAAACATGTATGAGTTTATTTGTATATTCTGTGTACTTACTAGTGGAGTATGAACTGCTTACTCTACCTGAGTTCACCCCCGGTTTTTAGTGGGATTCGTGTTACTCGATCTTTGGTTTCATGTGTATGTTTTGTAGATTGTTGTTTGTCCTTTTGTACTTTTTCTTTTGGCCATTGTGTTGTTTGTTCTTCTTTGGTATACAGATTCTGATTACCTCTTTGGTATCTTTTGGCCATTGTGTTGTTTGTTCTTCTTCGGTATACAGATTCTGATTACCTCTTTGGTATCTTTTGGCCATTGTGTTGTTTGTTCTTCTTCGGTATACAGATTCTGATTACCTCTTTGGTATCTTTTGGCCATTGTGTTGTTTGTTCTTCTTCGGTATACAGATTCTGATTACCTCTTTGGTATCTTTTGGCCATTGTGTTGTTTGTTCTTCTTCGGTATACAGATTCTGATTACCTCTTTGGTATCTTTTGACCATTGTGTTGTTTGTTCTTCTTCGGTATACAGATTCTGATTACCTCTTTGGTATCTTTTGGCCATTGTGTTGTTTGTTCTTCTTCGGTATACAGATTCTGATTACCTCTTTGGTATCTTTTGGCCATTGTGTTGTTTGTTCTTCTTCGGTATACAGATTCTGATTACCTCTTTGGTATCTTTTGGCCATTGTGTTGTTTGTTCTTCTTTGGTATACAGATTCTGATTACCTCTTTGGTATCTTTTGGCCATTGTGTTGTTTGTTCTTCTTCGGTATACAGATTCTGATTACCTCTTTGGTATCTTTTGGCCATTGTGTTGTTTGTTCTTCTTCGGTATACAGATTCTGATTACCTCTTTGGTATCTTTTGGCCATTGTGTTGTTTGTTCTTCTTCGGTATACAGATTCTGATTACCTCTTTGGTATCTTTTGGCCATTGTGTTGTTTGTTCTTCTTCGGTATACAGATTCTGATTACCTCTTTGGTATCTTTTGACCATTGTGTTGTTTGTTCTTCTTCGGTATACAGATTCTGATTACCTCTTTGGTATCTTTTGGCCATTGTGTTGTTTGTTCTTCTTCGGTATACAGATTCTGATTACCTCTTTGGTATCTTTTGGCCATTGTGTTGTTTGTTCTTCTTCGGTATACAGATTCTGATTACCTCTTTGGTATCTTTTGGCCATTGTGTTGTTTGTTCTTCTTTGGTATACAGATTCTGATTACCTCTTTGGTATCTTTTGGCCATTGTGTTGTTTGTTCTTCTTCGGTATACAGATTCTGATTACCTCTTTGGTATCTTTTGGCCATTGTGTTGTTTGTTCTTCTTCGGTATACAGATTCTGATTACCTCTTTGGTATCTTTTGGCCATTGTGTTGTTTGTTCTTCTTCGGTATACAGATTCTGATTACCTCTTTGGTATCTTTTGGCCATTGTGTTGTTTGTTCTTCTTCGGTATACAGATTCTGATTACCTCTTTGGTATCTTTTGGCCATTGTGTTGTTTATTCTTCTTCGGTATACAGATTCTGATTACCTCTTTGGTATCTTTTGGCCATTGTGTTGTTTGTTCTTCTTCGGTATACAGATTCTGATTACCTCTTTGGTATCTTTTGGCCATTGTGTTGTTTGTTCTTCTTCGGTATACAGATTCTGATTACCTCTTTGGTATCTTTTGGCCATTGTGTTGTTTGTTCTTCTTCGGTATACAGATTCTGATTACCTCTTTGGTATCTTTTGGCCATTGTGTTGTTTGTTCTTCTTTGGTATACAGATTCTGATTACCTCTTTGGTATCTTTTGGCCATTGTGTTGTTTGTTCTTCTTCGGTATACAGATTCTGATTACCTCTTTGGTATCTTTTGGCCATTGTGTTGTTTGTTCTTCTTCGGTATACAGATTCTGATTACCTCTTTGGTATCTTTTGGCCATTGTGTTGTTTGTTCTTCTTCGGTATACAGATTCTGATTACCTCTTTGGTATCTTTTGACCATTGTGTTGTTTGTTCTTCTTCGGTATACAGATTCTGATTACCTCTTTGGTATCTTTTGGCCATTGTGTTGTTTGTTCTTCTTCGGTATACAGATTCTGATTACCTCTTTGGTATCTTTTGGCCATTGTGTTGTTTGTTCTTCTTCGGTATACAGATTCTGATTACCTCTTTGGTATCTTTTGGCCATTGTGTTGTTTGTTCTTCTTCGGTATACAGATTCTGATTACCTCTTTGGTATCTTTTGGCCATTGTGTTGTTTGTTCTTCTTCGGTATACAGATTCTGATTACCTCTTTGGTATCTTTTGGCCATTGTGTTGTTTGTTCTTCTTCGGTATACAGATTCTGATTACCTCTTTGGTATCTTTTGGCCATTGTGTTGTTTGTTCTTCTTCGGTATACAGATTCTGATTACCTCTTTGGTATCTTTTGGCCATTGTGTTGTTTG
Source organism: Bathymodiolus septemdierum (assembly GCA_963383655.1). NCBI lineage: Eukaryota > Metazoa > Mollusca > Bivalvia > Mytilida > Modiolidae > Bathymodiolus > Bathymodiolus septemdierum. Next base: position 42,830,483 of record OY726519.1, read on the forward strand.
TTCTTCTTCGGTATACAGATTCTGATTACCTCTTTGGTATCTTTTGGCCATTGTGTTGTTCTGTTCTTCTTCGGTATACAGATATCTGATTACCTCTTTGGTATCTTTTGGCCATTGTGTTGTTTGTTCTTCTTCGGTATACAGATTCTGATTACCTCTTTGGTATCTTTTGGCCATTGTGTTGTTTGTTCTTCTTCGGTATACAGATTCTGATTACCTCTTTGGTATCTTTTGGCCATTGTGTTGTTTGTTCTTCTTCGGTATACAGATTCCGATTACCTCTTTGGTATCTTTTGGCCATTGTGTTGTTTGTTCTTCCTCGGTAACAGATATCTGATTACCTCTTTGGTATCTTTTGGCCATTGTGTTGTTTGTTCTTCTTCGGTATACAGATATCTGATTACCTCTTTGGTATCTTTTGGCCATTGTGTTGTTTGTTCTTCTTCGGTACACAGATATCTGATTACTCCTTTGGTATCTTCAAACTCTTCTTACTACATTATCTGATCCAAGGTCAGAATCTAGATTTCCAATTGTTTTTGTTTTTGTCTTCATTTTTCAAGAATTGATAATTGTTCGTATTTGTTGTGACACAACTGTAGGTAATTATTGTCTTAGTATTATATTTTCTTCTATTTTACAATAACCATCAATTACAGGGTATTTCAGGAAAGCAGCAAATTATTATTTTTCCCATGTGGGCTACTTTACACCATGAGCCCAGCTATTTTTCTACATTGCTTAATTATACATTATTTAATAAGCGTTGTTTTCCTAGAAATACAGCATTCATAATTAAAACATTTTGTTTTATTTTGCTGTCAAGAAATATTAATGTCAATCATTCGTTTATTAGAATGTAAAAAAAAACCTGCCAATCAATTTAAAGCTCATAGAATATATACATTGAATAACAATGTTTTTAAATGTTTCCTGAAATGACTTCCTCTGTGGTTCCTTACTATTGACATTCATATTGTTTTAATTATAGAATGTTTTATGTGTCTCAGAGATATGTTCCCCCAAAATGCCTTGGACTTCACAAACAATTTCAAGATCGGCTGTAAAAACAGACTATGCTATGCTAAAAGTCTACCTCATGGATACTCTTCTAGAGCCCCATAAATATAAGTGAAGTACATGTATATCCTTAATAATTCAGTGTCAATGATATGTTGTATTCTTTAAAACTGAAACAAAAATCCTGGTGAAACAATATGAAATATACTTCTTTATTTATTGAATATACCTAAGGGGTAAAATTATTTTCCTATATATCTCTAAAATGCACTTTGATATAGTATTTCATCTTTGTCGGTGACTTCAGGCAGGTCTGTGGTTTTCTCTGGGCACTCCAGTTTCCTCCATCAATGAAACTGACCGCCACGATATATCTAAAATATTGTTGAAAGTGGCGCTAAACACCATAACCTCAACTTTGAATAGTATGTCATCTATATATGACAAGAACAAGCTAACAGTGAGCTGCAAAAATTGTAATTACTACTAAGAAAGTAAGGTATATGGATAGGGTGGGGGACATCTTGCCTTACAACGGACCACCGACTACTACAGAACAAAACTATTGCAGGCTGGAAACTGCTGCCAGTTGTCTTCATGGGCATGGTTTTTGGTGTTCCCCAAACACGAGGTACTGAATGGTTTAGACCCTTTTGTTTTCTTGCTCCCAAAGACTATTTTATTATTTGGCTTTCAATGTTTTTTTTGTCTTAGAGCCCACCTAATGAATGGTATTCCAGAAACGCACCGTGCGCACCAAATTTGATATCTATGTTTTTATTAAAGTACTGTTCCATCCCTATATATTTCTCCTGAAATCATCAACCCACATATTCAGAAAGCAAACAGTACAGGCATAGCACACACCAATGCACGTCATACAAAAAACAGGTAGATATTTAGCCTCCAAGCATTAAGGATATATTATATTAGAGACTGATAATTAGCCTACAAACAAGGCGGATATAATATTAGAAACTGGTAATTTGCTCACACCCTGAACAAAGTGTTAATTTGCACAAACCCGACCCATGGTGTTGGACATAGGCAGGTAGATAATCTAAATATGTTAAAATTTGGAATAATATACCTTATCACTATGGAACTTTGAAATATCAAGAAATAAAAATATACATATTGTTTTTGAAGAAAAGGGAATTCGAGTAGGCAGCTTTATCTGGTAGGTCGAGTTCGGGGCACACAAACAATTCATTAATCATGGCCCTAGAGGATATACAATCAGAAACTGGTGATTTGCTTACAAGAACTGTGGATATGATTATCAGAAACTAGTGATTAAGACCCTGTTCACACTAAGCGTATTTAGATCGATCGCGTTCGCTTCGAGATCGATTTCAATGTTCACACTAAAGAAAGATCGATCGCAATCGGTCTAATTTGAGACCCATAAAATATGTGGTTTAAATTAGATCGCTCTAAGCTAGAGCGCTTCACAGTTAAATGAGAACAACTAAATCGATTTGAGATCGGTTCAAAACGTGTTCATTAGGCATGCGTTGAATAAAAAGTCTGTAGATCCTCCTTTGAAGCAGTCTTCTGGTCATAAAGTCAACTATCATTGCATTTAAAATGCAAATAAGCATAAACAACACTCTGTTTGCAAGATCAGTCATGATTATATCCAAGCAACAGTCTGCTGATGGCACGTGCCCGAAAGACAACAGAAAATTGAATCGATTCGAGATCGAATCAGATGAGCAGTGTGAACAGTGGTTATTACCGGAAACGATTGCAATCGGTTCGAGATCGATCCAATCTGAACACAAAGCGGTTTCAAACTAAATCGAACTAACCTAAGCCGATCGCAATCGATCTATATGTGAACACGGTCTAAGGTATAAGATTAGAGGCCTATAAGCAATGATATTCAAAGCTGTTATTACAAAAAAAATCAAGTTTCATGATTAATTTCATGCTTCAAATACATAATACGGTGTACTTACAATGCAAAAATGAACAGCTAAGAAAATATTAAATTCCATCATGTAAATGTCTCCAATGTTCGTCTGAATCTGCCCTTTGTATGGAAGTTTACGTTTTGATAGGAGTGACTGACATATTTTCACCGGAAGCAGCGCAAACAAGTGTCCCAAGTACTTCGGATGTAATTAACTAATGTCTTTTATGTTGGTATATAAACTGATACTTTGTGAAGCTTGTCCAAAAATAGAATAAAATGTACATATAATTCAGGAAAGAATTTAAAAACGGTTCCATGTTTTATGTACTTGGTTCATCCAGTACAGATATAAAGGTCATGTTTACCAAGACAACCTTTAACGTCTAATGAACAATGAACAGTATTTTAGCTATATTTATTACAAGAGCAAGTTTGAACTTCGGGGAAGCTAAATAAATATCATAAGGCGCCAGAGGGTTGGTGGACATGTGTGCGTGAGGTAAGATTGTCACAGGAAAACGAGTATATAATGGATAAGTTTGGAATTATTTTTCCTTGCAACGTGTACTCAACAACTTCTGATAACATATCACAAGTGTTTGTTTTTAATATTTGCTCATTTTGCACCGTGTTGTCTTTTACATGTTGTTGCGATCCTTAATTTGAGGAAACACCATAATGTATTGTGATAATGTTACACTACGGTTACATACATGCGCCTTAACCCAATAAAGATACACCTTATTGACCGTTAATGTCATTTTTTATCGTACAAAATATTACATTAAGCACCAGTGGTGTGCGCATTGAATTTGATATCTTCGCTTTTATGAAACAATAAAGAATGTAACACATGCTTAATGTAACAGTGTGTCTCTTGATCTTCGACCTTGAACAAATGGTCAACATATTATAGATGAATTGAAGGTCACATTCCTTTTTTACCACGTTTTCTACCATACAAGATGTGGGAATGAAAGTTTGTTCATAGTATCGCAACTTTGTGTCAGGTTTAACCGTTAATACTCAAAAACGATATAAGAACTGCGTTATTAAAGATGGCAATAAAATGACAAAAAAAACCCCCAAAACCAACAAAAACTACCACACTGTGGGAACAGTTCCAAAATCCAATCTCTAACACATATACATGACCGCTCATTTCATACTGATACCTCTAACACATATACATGACCGCTCATTTTATGCTGATACCTCTAACACATATACATGACCACTAACTTTATACTGATACCTCTAACACATATACATGACCGCTCACTTTATACTGATACCTCTAACACATATACATGACCTCTCACTTTATACTGATACCTCTAACACATATACATGACCGCTCACTTTATACTGATACCTCTAACACATATACATGACCGCTCACTTTATACTGATACCTCTAACACATATACATGACCGCTCACTTTATACTGATACCTCTAACACATATACATGACCGCTCACTTTATACTGATACATCTAACACATATACATGACCGCTCACTTTATACTGATACATCTAACACATATACATGACCGCTCACTTTATACTGATACCTCTAACACATATACATGACCGCTCACTTTATACTGATACATCTAACACATATACATGACCGCTCACTTTATACTGATACCTCTAACACATATACATGACCGCTCACTTTATACTGATACCTCTAACACATATACATGACCACTAACTTTATACTGATACCTCTAACACATATACATGACCGCTCACTTTATACTGATACCTCTAACACATATACATGACCGCTCACTTTATACTGATATCTCTAACACATATACATGAACGCTCACTTTATACTGATACCTCTAACACATATACATGACCGCTCACTTTATACTGATACCTCTAACACATATACATGACCGCTCACTTTATACTGATACCTCTAACACATATACATGACCTCTCACTTTATACTGATACTTCTAACACAAATACATGACCGCTCACTTTATACTGATACATCTAACACATATACATGACCGCTCACTTTATACTGATACCTCTAACACATATACATGACCGCTCACTTTATACTGATACCTCTAACACATATACATGACCACTAACTTTATACTGATACCTCTAACACATATACATGACCGCTCACTTTATACTGATACCTCTAACACATATACATGACCATTAACTTTATACTGATACCTCTAACACATATACATGACCGCTCACTTTATACTGATACCTCTAACACATATACATGACCTCTCACTTTATACTGATACATCTAACACATATACATGACCGCTCACTTATACTGATACATCTAACACATATACATGACCGCTCACTTTATACTGATATCTCTAACACATATACATGAACGCTCACTTTATACTGATACCTCTAACACATATACATGACCGCTCACTTTATACTGATACCTCTAACACATATACATGACCGCTCACTTTATACTGATACCTCTAACACATATACATGACCGCTCACTTTATACTGATACATCTAACACATATACATGACCGCTCACTTTATACTGATACCTCTAACACATATACATGACCGCTCACTTTATACTGATACATCTAACACATATACATGACCGCTCACTTTATACTGATACCTCTAACACATATACATGACCGCTCACTTTATACTGATACCTCTAACACATATACATGACCACTAACTTTATACTGATACCTCTAACACATATACATGACCGCTCACTTTATACTGATACCTCTAACACATATACATGACCGCTCACTTTATACTGATACATCTAACACATATACATGACCGCTCACTTTATACTGATACCTCTAACACATATACATGACCGCTCACTTTATACTGATACATCTAACACATATACATGACCGCTCACTTTATACTGATACTTCTAACACATATACATGACCGCTCACTTTATACTGATACCTCTAACACATATACATGACCACTAACTTTATACTGATACCTCTAACACATATACATGACCGCTCACTTTATACTGATACCTCCAACACATATACATGACCGCTCACTTTATACTGATATCTCTAACACATATACATGAACGCTCACTTTATACTGATACCTCTAACACATATACATGACCGCTCACTTTATACTGATACCTCTAACAC